>JAGSMR010000019.1:11932500-12290000 GCA_029286605.1 Sericinus montela | reverse complement strand
AATTTTATAAGGAGTAACACAGGCTACTTTTATTTTAGAAACATAATAAGTGAAGATATTTATATATTTTTTAACGATATTATCGTTTGCTTGGACATTAAGACGGCGTCGGGCTCACCACCTGTCACGTTATAACAAAAATATCTTCGCAGGAAGGTGGGTCGAAAAGAGTTAAGTGGCTAACCCTCTGTCTACTCTGTATTGGGAAGGGCGTGAAGTTATTAGTATATCTTCATACAACATCTCTTAATTATAAGTTATATAATATTATGTAATTATACGTATGTAAAATTTATATTAAATAATATTGAATATTTACGTAAAATTTGGTTATTTTGTAACTTGATAGTAGTTAAATGTAAAGAATGTAGCTTTATCATATTAATCTTCTCTATACAATATTATTATTATTATTAATATTAGTCTTCTCGTCTTTTTATGTGTTGCGCGTGCTACAATATTTCACCACACGACAGTTTGACTGGTAGAGGATGCTTAAAAATACAGCATTTTCCTTTAAAAAGGATTTATGTAGCGATTGAATAAAATAACACCATATGCTATTCAATACAAGTGATGAAAAATATATTTTCGAATGACTTTAAAAGGTGGAGGTCTCAGTTCGGTTGTGTTTCTTTAATACCTGTAATCTCTTATCTCCATCAAAAGTGAACCGATTTCGAAAATTATTTATTTGAAATGAACGCATCGTTAAAAATTAAGAAAATTTCTGAAATTTTATATAGGGGTTGATAGTCCATGGGACATCGTACTGAGCTGATGATGGAAGCAATGGAACTCCTTAACGGATAGGAGCCAGCAATAATATATGATTTGTCGAAAACACTGCCCGGTACTTATTTGCAGGATGAGATAAGACCCCTGTCTACGCTAGTATTGGGCATAATAAATAAATAACTACATATATAGATATGGACAATATCACATACAGTGCTCCGATCCCAATGTAAGATGCTAAAGCACTTGTGGTATGGGAATCGGAAACAACGAAGGCATCACAAACACCCAGACCCGAGAAAATGTAGAAAAAGTGGTTTTTCTACAGTGACCCGACCCGGAATCGAACCCGGAACCTCTAGATGGCGACACCTTGAAAACCAGTGTTTACGCCACACGTCCACGGAGGTCGTCAAAATGGCGTGAACGTATAGAGACAGAGACTAGATGAATTGGGCTTTAAATCGTTTTCGCCGACTCACCATCATTATCAAGAGCAAAGACTCCATCTACTGCTATATAGGCCTCCTTGACTTTGTGTCTTAGTATTGTTAGAATAGCATTGTTTAATGCGGACTTTATTTTTTTTTTATATTACTGTATGGTCCCAAAAATGTCTTCGGTGAATGGTGGGTCGAAGGGACTTAATGGTCTGGACCTCTGTCTACCCCAATATTGGGAATGGCGTGAAGATGCTTTTATATTCTATCTGTATACATATTTCGGTATTATTATATTTTTTTATTTACGTTTTTCTACACTAAAATGAACTAAAATGTAATGAGTTTCGATCTTGGCATTTCAAAACATCAGTAAGTAGTGCTTATTATTCATTTATTTACTTAAATTGCTTAAATGTAACTTAAGTGAAATTTTATCTTTACATAAAAATCAATTGGAGTGTTTGTTTATAATATTGTCATAACCATTTTTACCACATGTATATGAATAATTCTGGTACATACACCAAAATATTGTTTTACATTTTTGTCTGTCTGTCAGTCTGTGTGTTGGTTTCGGCTAATCTCTGAAACGGCTGGACCGATTGTAACTGGAATTTCACTGACAGATAGCTAATGTTATAAGGAGTAGCATAGGCTTCTTTTATTTTAGAAACATAATAAGTGAAGATATTTATATATTTTTAACGATATTATCGTTTGCTTGGACATTAAGACGGCGTCGGGTTCACCACCTGTCACGTTATAACAAAAATATCTTCGCTGGAAGGTGGGTCGAAAAGAGTTAAGTGGCTAACCCTCTGTCTACTCTGTATTGGGAAGGGCGTGAAGTTATTAGTATATCTTCATACAACATCTCTTAAGATTAATTATAAGTTATATAATATTATGTAATTATACGTATGTAAAATTTATATTAAATAATATTGAATATTTACGTAAAATTTGGGTTATTTTGTAACTTGATAGTAGTTAAATGTAAAGAATGTAGCTTTATCATATTAATCTTCTATACAATATTATTATTATTATTAATATTAGTCTTCTGTCTTTTATGTGTTGCGCGTGCTACAATATTTCACCACACGACAGTTTGACTGGTAGAGGATGCTTAAAATACAGCATTTTCCTTTAAAAGGATTTATGTAGCGATTGAATAAAATAACACCATATGCTATTCAATACAAGTGATGAAAAATATATTTTCGAATGACTTTAAAAAGGTGGAGGTCTCAGTTCGGATGTGTTTCTCTAATACCTGTAATCTCTTATCTCCATCAAAAGTGAACCGATTTCGAAAATTATTTATTTGAAATGAACGCATCGTTAAAAATTAAGAAAATTTCTGAAATTTCATAAAGGGGTTGGATAGTCCAGGGGGCATCGTACTGAGCTGATGATGGAAGCAATGGAACTCCTTAACGGATAGGGGCCTAGCAATAATATATGATTTGTCGAAAAACACTGCTCGGTACTTATTTGCAGGATGAGATAAGACCCCTGTCTACGCTAGTATTGGGCATAATAAATAATAAATAAATAACTACATATATAGATATGGACAATATCACATGTATTGCTCCGATCCCAATGTAAGATGCTAAAGCACTTGTGGTATGGGAATCGGAAACAACGAAGGCATCACAAACACCCAGACCCGAGAAAATGTAGAAAAAGTGGTTTTTCTACAGTGACCCGACCCGGAATCGAACCCGGAACCTCGAGATGGCGACACCTTGAAAACCAGTGTTTACGCCACACGTCCACGGAGGTCGTCAAAATGGCGTGAAGGTATAGAGACAGAGACTAGATGAATTGGGCTTTAAATCGTTTTCGCCGACTCACCATCATTATCAAGAGCAAAGACTCCATCTACTGCTATATATAGGCCTCCTTGACTTTGTGTCTTAGTATTGTTAGAATAGCATTGTTTAATACGGACTTTAATTTTTTATATTACTGTATGGTCCCAAAATGTCTTCGGTGAATGGTGGGTCGAAGGGACTTAATGGTCTGGACCTCTGTCTACCCCAATATTGGGAATGGCGTGAAGATGCTTTTATATTCTATCTGTATACATATTTCGGTATTATTATATTTTTTATTTACGTTTTTCTACACTAAAATGAACTAAAATGTAATGAGTTTCGATCTTGGTATTTCAAAACATCAGTAAGTAGTGCTTATTATTCATTTATTTACTTAAATTGCTTAAATGTAACTTAAGTGAAATTTTATCTTTACATAAAAATCAATTGGAGTGTTTGTTTATAATATTGTCATAACCATTTTTACCACATGTATATGAATAATTCTGGTACATACACCAAAATATTGTTTTTACATTTTTTGTCTGTCTGTCAGTCTGTGTGTTGGTTTCGGCTAATCTCTGAAACGGCTGGACCGATTGTAACTGGAATTTCACTGACAGATAGCTAATGTTATAAGGAGTAGCATAGGCTTCTTTTATTTTAGAAACATAATTAGGGTTCCGCGTTAAGTGTTAAACTGAGAGCAAAGTCGCGGTGAGCAGCTAGTGTTATAATAAGGCAAAATAAATACATGTAGGTTATATGCATTTATTTTGCCCTGTTGAGAAATATTAAAATAAATAACAACAATGCAATTCGTTTGAGAAATAAAGATTCTAAACCTTAACAAGAAAAAAAGAAGTAGACAAATTGAGTTAAGAGACTGAGTTGAAAGTTGAGTGGAGTTTACTAGAAGAAAAATATGAGTTTCATTTTAACCCTTAAAGGGAAAGAAAGTATTTGGGTAAAAACCACTGATCCGATTCTGATTATTTTTACTAAAAGCGTCGCTGGTTCGAATCCCGCTTTGGGCAAAATGTTTGTACTCGAGCCATGAATGTTTGTATGTGAATATTTATCTATGTCAATATGTATGTATGCATGTAAATATATTTTACACTACTTTACATGTCGGCTTGGACATTAAGTAGGCGATAGGCTCACCACTTGTCATGTTATCTTATATAAGCTTCGGTGAAAACTGAGCCAAAAAAACTTCATTTGTTAAACCTCTGTCTAGTCCAGAGTTGAGAAAGTTACCTTATCACAAAGATGCGAATTAGAAATTTAGTATGTATTTTAGAAGGTTTATGACAGTATTTAAGTCAGTAATGAAGTCACGATACGAGTATATATATATATATATATATATATATATATATATATATATATATATATATATATATATATATATATATATATATATATATATATATATATATATATATATATATATATATATATATATATATATATATATATATATATATATATATATATATATATATATATATATATATATATATATATATATATATATATATATATATATATATATATATATATATATATATATATATATATATATATATATATATATATATATATATATATATATATATATATATATATATATATATATATATATATATATATATATATATATATATATATATATATATATATATATATATATATATATATATATATATATATATATATATATATATATATATATATATATATATATATATATATATATATATATATATATATATATATATATATATATATATATATATATATATATATATATATATATATATATATATATATATATATATATATATATATATATATATATATATATATATATATATATATATATATATATATATATATATATATATATATATATATATATATATATATATATATATATATATATATATATATATATATATATATATATATATATATATATATATATATATATATATATATATATATATATATATATATATATATATATATATATATATATATATATATATATATATATATATATATATATATATATATATATATATATATATATATATATATATATATATATATATATATATATATATATATATATATATATATATATATATATATATATATATATATATATATATATATATATATATATATATATATATATATATATATATATATATATATATATATATATATATATATATATATATATATATATATATATATATATATATATATATATATATATATATATATATATATATATATATATATATATATATATATATATATATATATATATATATATATATATATATATATATATATATATATATATATATATATATATATATATATATATATATATATATATATATATATATATATATATATATATATATATATATATATATATATATATATATATATATATATATATATATATATATATATATATATATATATATATATATATATATATATATATATATATATATATATATATATATATATATATATATATATATATATATATATATATATATATATATATATATATATATAGTAGTCTGTTAAGGTAGTTAGGTTTAAAAATATTTCACCTTGTTGCATGATCTTTGGCTTTGCCAAATGTTAAACATGTGTAGGTACTGAAAGTTAAATGTCAAGAACTACTATTATTTTAAAATATTTCACCTTGTTGCATGATCTTTGGCTTTGCCAAATGTTAAACATGTGTAGGTACTGAAAGTTAAATGTCAAGAACTACTATTATTTTAAAATATTTCACCTTGTTGCATGATCTTTGGCTTTGCCAAATGTTAAACATGTGTAGGTACTGAAAGTTAAATGTCAAGAACTACTATTATTTTAAAATATTTCACCTTGTTGCATGATCTTTGGCTTTGCCAAATGTTAAACATGTGTAGGTACTGAAAGTTAAATGTCAAGAACTACTATTATTTTAAAATATTTCACCTTGTTGCATGATCTTTGGCTTTGCCAAATGTTAAACATGTGTAGGTACTGAAAGTTAAATGTCAAGAACTACTATTATTTTAAAATATTTCACCTTGTTGCATGATCTTTGGCTTTGCCAAATGTTAAACATGTGTAGGTACTGAAAGTTAAATGTCAAGAACTACTATTATTTTAAAATATTTCACCTTGTTGCATGATCTTTGGCTTTGCCAAATGTTAAACATGTGTAGGTACTGAAAGTTAAATGTCAAGAACTACTATTATTTTAAAATATTTCACCTTGTTGCATGATCTTTGGCTTTGCCAAATGTTAAACATGTGTAGGTACTGAAAGTTAAATGTCAAGAACTACTATTATTTTAAAATATTTCACCTTGTTGCATGATCTTTGGCTTTGCCAAATGTTAAACATGTGTAGGTACTGAAAGTTAAATGTCAAGAACTACTATTATTTTAAAATATTTCACCTTGTTGCATGATCTTTGGCTTTGCCAAATGTTAAACATGTGTAGGTACTGAAAGTTAAATGTCAAGAACTACTATTATTTTAAAATATTTCACCTTGTTGCATGATCTTTGGCTTTGCCAAATGTTAAACATGTGTAGGTACTGAAAGTTAAATGTCAAGAACTACTATTATTTTAAAATATTTCACCTTGTTGCATGATCTTTGGCTTTGCCAAATGTTAAACATGTGTAGGTACTGAAAGTTAAATGTCAAGAACTACTATTATTTTAAAATATTTCACCTTGTTGCATGATCTTTGGCTTTGCCAAATGTTAAACATGTGTAGGTACTGAAAGTTAAATGTCAAGAACTACTATTATTTTAAAATATTTCACCTTGTTGCATGATCTTTGGCTTTGCCAAATGTTAAACATGTGTAGGTACTGAAAGTTAAATGTCAAGAACTACTATTATTTTAAAATATTTCACCTTGTTGCATGATCTTTGGCTTTGCCAAATGTTAAACATGTGTAGGTACTGAAAGTTAAATGTCAAGAACTACTATTATTTTAAAATATTTCACCTTGTTGCATGATCTTTGGCTTTGCCAAATGTTAAACATGTGTAGGTACTGAAAGTTAAATGTCAAGAACTACTATTATTTTAAAATATTTCACCTTGTTGCATGATCTTTGGCTTTGCCAAATGTTAAACATGTGTAGGTACTGAAAGTTAAATGTCAAGAACTACTATTATTTTAAAAATATTTCACCTTGTTGCATGATCTTTGGCTTTGCCAAATGTTAAACATGTGTAGGTACTGAAAGTTAAATGTCAAGAACTACTATTATTTTAAAAATATTTCACCTTGTTGCATGATCTTTGGCTTTGCCAAATGTTAAACATGTGTAGGTACTGAAAGTTAAATGTCAAGAACTACTATTATTTTAAAAATATTTTAAAGTACAATCTTAGATACACATGTAATAAATAAATATTTATAAATAAATAAATAAAGAGACAGAACACGCATTTTTCTGATCCCAAAGTAAGCTACAGCGCTTTTGTTAGAGAATCGGAAACAACGGCGGTACCACAAACATAGATCCGAGAAAGTTTAGAAAAGTACCTCTACATTATCCTGTCCTCTCGGACTCGGAATCCGAGCTGGCGACACAATAAAACCTGCGTATACACCACTCAAATATGATTCATAAACAATTGTTTATGACTAAAACTATTTAAGTCCCCCCGTGACCACGGATGCTGTAAAGCATGCAAAAAGTCGGGAAGTTAAAAATAGTTTGTAAAAACTAATTAAAACGCGATATAATCCTAAAATCGTTTTATTTAAAATGTGTAGTATTCGCTTAAATAATTATGTTTATGTAGAAATCATTATGTTTATGACTAGTTCTTACCACGTATCGACGTACCAGTAATAAATACTATTGCTTTAATAATGATTACCAATCTTTATGAGGTATATTAAACTGCAAACTTTTAAATATAGACTTGTACTTCCATTACGCACTTAGTAACAGTGAGGCTGCAAGATTTCCTACCGCCAGTTTAAATTTCACTACACTATGTTTTGTAGTATCGAATACACCTCAGCTCTTCTCGTGTTGTAGAGGTCTTAATAGCCTGTAAAAGTCTACTATAGGAAATACGACTCTCCTGTGAGAAGGGTTTGCCATAATTACCATGTTAAAAATAAAATAAATAAATAAATATCATCACGCAATTTCCAATGCAGGGGTAGACAGAGGTCTAGTCTTTTTTTTATAGAAGAGGGAGGCAAACGAGCAGGTGGCTCACGTGATGGTAAGTGATTACCGCCGCCCATGAACAACCGCAATACCAGAGGCATAGCAGATGCGTTGCCGGCCTTACAGTGCCCCCCCCCCCCCAAATTGGGGGAGGGTGAGGGCCTCCGGTTACCTGCACTCACCAGACGAAACGCAGAAAGACGCATCGCCGTCTTTATGTTTTTGGAAAACTCATCGGTACGAGCTTGCCACCTGGGGATCGAACTCGGATCTCTCGACTCGAAATTCCGACCACCCAACCACTCGGCTATCGTGACTTTCAACTATAAAACTCTACAACATAATAAGTAACTATAAAACATAAGAAATTTAATCAATAGTTTGACATTGACGCAATATCTAACCTCATGGGTATCCAATCATCAAGCACTTACTTCAATTGAGTTCAAAAGTGAGCCTCGGCCTACTATAGCCTATTTTTTGCCTGTAATCGTAAAAATATATAAATGCGGGCACTTACTCACTACTTAATATATAGTTATTTGAAAATAATACTTCTAAATTTGTACCATAGAGTATATAATAAGTACCATAAAGATATGTTATTATTTTATAGTATAGATGATCTTATACATACAAAGTTAGAAGTATCATTTACAAATAACAGTTTTTCCTACATACGTGACTTTCTTTTAGTGAGTGAGACCTACTTGTTTTAAAAATATTTATAAATAAATAAATAAATAAATATTTATAAATAAATAAATATTTATAAATAAATAAATATTTATAAATAAATAAATAAATAAATAAATAAATAAATATTTATAAATAAATAAATATTTATAAATAAATAAATATTTATAAATAAATAAATATTTATAAATAAATAAATATTTATAAATAAATAAATATTTATAAATAAATAAATATTTATAAATAAATAAATAAATATTTATAAATAAATAAATATTTATAAATAAATAAATAAATAAATATTTATAAATAAATAAATATTTATAAATAAATAAATAAATAAATAAATAAATAAATATTTATAAATAAATAAATAAATAAATAAATAAATATTTATAAATAAATAAATAAATAAATAAATAAATAAATAAATAAATAAATAAATATTTATAAATAAATAAATAAATATTTATAAATAAATAAATATTTATAAATAAATAAATAAATAAATAAATAAATAAATAAATAAATATTTATAAATAAATAAATATTTATAAATAAATAAATATTTATAAATAAATAAATATTTATAAATAAATAAATAAATAAATATTTATAAATAAATAAATAAATAAATAAATAAATAAATAAATAAATATTTATAAATAAATAAATAAATAAATAAATAAATATTTATAAATAAATAAATAAATATTTATAAATAAATAAATAAATAAATAAATAAATAAATATTTATAAATAAATAAATAAATATTTATAAATAAATAAATATTTATAAATAAATAAATATTTATAAATAAATAAATATTTATAAATAAATAAATAAATAAATAAATATTTATAAATAAATAAATAAATAAATAAATAAATAAATATTTATAAATAAATAAATAAATAAATAAATAAATAAATATTTATAAATAAATAAATAAATATTTATAAATAAATAAATAAATAAATATTTATAAATAAATAAATAAATATTTATAAATAAATAAATATTTATAAATAAATAAATAAATAAATAAATAAATATTTATAAATAAATAAATAAATAAATAAATATTTATAAATAAATAAATATTTATAAATAAATAAATAAATAAATAAATAAATATCATCACGCAATTTCCAATGCAGGGGTAGACAGAGGTCTAGTCTTTTTTTTATAGAAGAGGGAGCCAAACGAGCAGGTGGCTCACGTGATGGTAAGTGATTACCGCCGCCCATGAACAACCGCAATACCAGAGGCATAGCAGATGCGTTGCCGGCCTTACAGTGCCCCCCCCCCAAATTGGGGGAGGGTGAGGGCCTCCGGTTACCTGCACTCACCAGACGAAACGCAGAAAGACGCATCGCCGTCTTTATGTTTTTGAAAAACTCATTGGTACGAGCTTGCCACCTGGGGATCGAACTCGGATCTCTCGACTCGAAATTCCGACCACCCAACCACTCGGCTATCGTGACTTTCAACTATAAAACTCTACAACATAATAAGTAACTATAAAACATAAGAAATTTAATCAATAGTTTGACATTGAAGCAATATCTAACCTCATGGGTATCCAATCATGAAGCACTTACTTCAATTGGAGTTCAAAAGTGAGCCTCGGCCTACTATAGCCTATTTTTTTGCCTGTAATCGTAAAAAATAAGGCCTCGCGGCACTTACTCACTACTTAATACAATACAGTTATTTGAAAATAATACTTCTAAATTTGTACCATAGAGTATATAATAAGTACCATAAAGATATGTTATTATTTTATAGTATAGATGATCTTATACATACAAAGTTAGAAGTATCATTTACAAATAACAGTTTTTCCTACATACGTGACTTTCTTTTAGTGAGTGAGACCTACTTGTTTTAAAATATTTATGTTATGATTTGACCTCAAACGGTTATGATGGAGTTTCTCTCATTTTAATAAACAACGTTGCTTTGTTACCAGACAGGAATATAGAGTAGCCATAAAATGAAACCCAGAGTAGGTATTAAGCCGTAAATATGAACTGTAACCACGTCTACAACAGAGCAAGCGAAAACTTTCAAACGATGGTATTTTATGTTAATATTATTGTTACTGTATGATAATCATCTGTCACAAAAATATGAATATTTAGTCTTTATTTATATTTTTTTATCTTCGCGCTTTTCCCTAATTCTGGGGCAGCTAGAGGTGCAAACTAAATTGAGTCCTAATGAGCCAAATTTCACCGGAAGTGTTTTAGAAAAACGTCGGTAGTAAGCCAGTCGACGTCTCAGTATCCAAGCTAACAATACAACTCGGTAATTGTGGTTTACTTGGGATTCTACAGTTGGATTAAGTTAAATAAAATAAACAATTGTTTTAAAAGACTAAAAGGCATGCATTATTGATGAATCGTAATAAGTAAATAAATCTTTAAAAGAAGTTACGATAGGCGAGTTGTTGGATGGTCGGAATTTCGAGTCGAGAGACCCGATTTCGATTCCCAGGTGGCGGAAATTGGTGAAGATATATATATATATATATATATATATATCCATAATACATCAATAAAATTGCATAATAAATATCAGTACTATTGTGAAAACAGCGTGGGGTGCTCGATAAATCAGTTATCGAAAATCAACGTCTATTTTTAAATTGCTTTTATGTGGCACAGATCGAAATTGTCTAGACTAGACAGAAAATATAGCTAGTTCCTGGCACGATTCAGAATATTATACCAGAACATATATTATTCAGGACAATAAATTTTACCTAGACATACTTCTGTGCCAAGTTTCAGAAAATATATCCCCCTTTATTGGTAATTAAGCGATCAAATATCCAAAGGAAAAGATTTCATGTTATATCGTGAGATTAAGTTTCGGTGTGTAATCGCCATTGTGAAAAGTGCGTTTGTATGATGTTTGTTCAAGTATATGCATTTATATAATAAATTATATCTCGACGATCCCATAACCTGGTATGGGAATTGAGTGAAGTATATCTTCAAGTCACGATATACGAGTGGTTGGGTGGTCGGAATTTGAGTCGAGAGATCCGAGTTCGAACAGGCAGGCTCTTGCCAATGGGTTATTTCAAAAACTTATGTACGAATTATATCGTTCGCTTGGACATTAAAGACGTCGACTGGCTAACCACCTGCCACGTTGTTCCGAAAATTTCTTCGGTGGAAGGTGGGTCAAAGGTGCTTAATTCTCTAGACTAGACCTCTGTCTACCCCTGTATTGGGAGTTGCGTGAAGATATTTATAGAAATTTGTATTAATTTATTTATGTTTGTGATAATGAAATAACCGTTTTTACTACATGTATATGAATATGTACGGTAAATACACCAAAATAACATTTTTTTACAATTTTTCGTTCCGGCTAATCTTTGAAACGGCTGGACCGATTTTAACAGGAGTTTCACTGACAGATAGCTAATTTTATAAGGAGTAACACAGGCTACTTTTATTTTAGAAACATAATAAGTGAAGATATTTATATATTTTTAACGATATTATCGTTTGCTTGGACATTAAGACGGCGTCGGGTTCACCACCTGTCACGTTATA
Organism: Sericinus montela; assembly: GCA_029286605.1. Taxonomy (NCBI): domain Eukaryota; kingdom Metazoa; phylum Arthropoda; class Insecta; order Lepidoptera; family Papilionidae; genus Sericinus; species Sericinus montela. Next base: position 12,277,474 of record JAGSMR010000019.1, on the reverse strand, counting down.
ACAAAAATATCTTCGCTGGAAGGTGGGTCGAAAAGAGTTAAGTGGCTAACCCTCTGTCTACTCTGTATTGGGAAGGGCGTGAAGTTATTAGTATATCTTCATACAACATCTCTTAAGATTAATTATAAGTTATATGATATTATGTAATTATACGTATGTAAAATTTATATTAAATAATATTGAATATTTACGTAAAATTTGTAGCTTTATCATATTAATCTTCTCTATACAATATTATTATTATTATTAATATTAGTCTTCTCGTCTTTTTATGTGTTGCGCATGCTACAATATTTCACCACACGATAGTTTGACTGGTAGAGTATGCTTAAAAATACAGCATTTTCCTTTAAAAGGATTTGCGTAGCGATTGAATAAAATAACACCATATGGTATTCAATATAAGTGATGAAAAATATATTTTCGAATGACTTTAAAAAGGTGGAGGTCTCAGTTCGGTTGTGTTTCTTTAATACCTGTAATCTCTTATCTCCATCAAAAGTGAACCGATTTCGAAAATTATTTATTTGAAATGAACGCATCGTTAAAAATTAAGAAAATTTCTGAAATTTCATAAAGGGGTTGGATAGTCCAGGGGGCATCGTACTGAGCTGATGATGGAAGCAATGGAACTCCTTAACGGATAGGGGCCTAGCAATAATATATGATATGTCGAAAAACACTGCCCGGTACTTATTTGCAGGATGAGATAAGACCCCTGTCTACGCTAGTATTGGGCATAATAAATAAATAACTACATATATAGATATGGACAATATCACATACAGTGCTCCGATCCCAATGTAAGATGCTAAAGCACTTGTGGTATGGGAATCGGAAACAACGAAGGCATCACAAACACCCAGACCCGAGAAAATGTAGAAAAAGTGGTTTTTCTACAGTGACCCGACCCGGAATCGAACCCGGAACCTCTAGATGGCGACACCTTGAAAACCAGTGTTTACGCCACACGTCCACGGAGGTCGTCAAAATGGCGTGAAGGTATAGAGACAGAGACTAGATGAATTGGGCTTTAAATCGTTTTCGCCGACTCACCATCATTATCAAGAGCAAAGACTCCATCTACTGCTATATATAGGCCTCCTTGACTTTGTGTCTTAGTATTGTTAGAATAGCATTGTTTAATACGGACTTTAATTTTTTTTTATATTACTGTATGGTCCCAAAAATGTCTTCGGTGAATGGTGGGTCGAAGGGACTTAATGGTCTGGACCTCTGTCTACCCCAATATTGGGAATGGCGTGAAGATGCTTTTATATTCTATCTGTATACATATTTCGGTATTATTACATTTTTTTATTTACGTTTTTCTACACTAAAAATAAACTAAAATGTAATGAGTTTCGATCTTGGCATTTCAAAACATCAGTAAGTAGTGCTTATTATTCATTTATTTACTTAAATTGCTTAAATGTAACTTAAGTGAAATTTTATCTTTACATAAAAATCAATTGGAGTGTTTGTTTATAATATTGTCATAACCATTTTTACCACATGTATATGAATAATTCTGGTACATACACCAAAATATTGTTTTTACATTTTTTGTCTGTCTGTCAGTCTGTGTGTTGGTTTCGGCTAATCTCTGAAACGGCTGGACCGATTGTAACTGGAATTTCACTGACAGATAGCTAATGTTATAAGGAGTAGCATAGGCTTCTTTTATTTTAGAAACATAATTAGGGTTCCGCGTTAAGTGTTAAACTGAGAGCAAAGTCGCGGTGAGCAGCTAGTGTTATAATAAGGCAAAATAAATACATGTAGGTTATATGCATTTATTTTGCCCTGTTGAGAAATATTAAAATAAATAACAACAATGCAATTCGTTTGAGAAATAAAGATTCTAAACCTTAACAAGAAAAAGAAGTAGACAAATTGAGTTAAGAAACTGAGTTGAAAGTTGAGTGGAGTTTACAAGAAGAAAATATGAGTTTCATTTTAACCCTTAAAGGGAAAGAAAGTATTTGGGTAAAAACCACTGATCCGATTCTGATTATTTTTACTAAAAGCGTCGCTGGTTCGAATCCCGCTTTGGGCAAAATGTTTGTACTCGAGCCATGAATGTTTGTATGTGAATATTTATCTATGTCAATATGTATGTATGCATGTAAATATATTTTACACTACTTTACATGTCGGCTTGGACATTAAGTAGGCGATAGGCTCACCACTTGTCATGTTATCTTATATAAGCTTCGGTGAAAACTGAGCCAAAAAAACTTCATTTGTTAAACCTCTGTCTAGTCCAGAGTTGAGAAAGTTACCTTATCACAAAGATGCGAATTAGAAATTTAGTATGTATTTTAGAAGGTTTATGACAGTATTTAAGTCAGTAATGAAGTCACGATAGCCGAGTTGTTGGGTGGTCGGAATTTCGAGTCGAGAGACCCGAGTTCGATCCCCAGGTGGCAGTACCAATAAGTTTTTCAAAAAAAAAACTTATGTACGAATCTCATCGTTGGCTTGGACATAAAGGCGGTGGCGGGCTCACCTCCTGTCACGTTGTTCGGAAAAAATCTTCGGTGGAAGGTGGGTTAAAGGAACTTAATTGTCTAAACTTAACCTCTGTCTACCCCTGTATTGGGAATTGCGTGAAGATATTTATTTATTTATTTATGACAGTATTTAGAAAAATGCATAGCCGCGAGAAATTACTATTAAATTTGTTAAACATGACACATACATACATATTTAAATACATAAATATTCTTATATACATATACACATCCTTGATTCGATGCAAACATTCATATTCATCATGCAAATATTCACCGTTAGCGGTGAATATTTGCATGATGAATATGTTCGTTCGAATCATTAACCCTCAGCGTCGAAGGCAGGGTCACTGTCAACCCAGCAATGGAACAAATCAGGTCGTCAAAGTATAACTACACAATAATAAATAAAAAATAAAAATATTCGACAATACTTACAGTTAGGAACGCGTATCGAATCGCTTCGTAGATCTTCATCGTAAACACAGCACTATCAATGAATAAAGTAAAAGTTAAATGTCAATTTATGAAATCACTTTAAAAAAAACCCAGTGCGCTTTTCATTTGTACTACAAAAGACGTACAGTCGGCTCGAAAGTTCATTAGATAGTGAGGCGCGTGCGTCCAGATGACTGTCGGCCAGCCGAGTGTGACATGACATCTACAGAGCAGGACTTACCATACCCACCACAGTTTTAAATGAAAGCATGCCATTCAGTATTGTAAGTAGAAATAGAATGAGTAAGAAATACCACGGGATTCTTATGTAACTACTTCCTATTTATACAATAAATGTGGATTTGTATGTTAGGATATTATAAAAAAAATATCTTCGACGCCGTTCCCAATTCAGGGAAGACAGAGGTTCAATAATGAAGTCGTTTGGACCCACGTCTCACCAAAGACATTTTATGGGACAACGTTACAGGTGGTAAGCCTGTAGCTTTCTTTATGTCCAAGCCGACTATAAAAATCTTGCATAAGATTTGGAAAATAAAAAAAACTAATTGGTACGAGGCCAGCAGCTTGGGATCGAACTCTTTTGTCTCGAATTCCGCTCGCCCAACCACTTGGCTATCGTGACTTTTAGATTTCTTTGAGATGTTTGATATTAAATCTCGTAAAAACGGCAGAAGAGATTGGAAGAATTTGGCACACGGATAGTTTATCATTACGATGGGTTAACAATTTAAGATGATGTTATACTATAGAAAAATGCAAGTTTCCTGTGGCAGAGGTCTGATATATGAGCTTTTTGACATATTTGGTTTATAGTACTGAAAGGAAATTAAAGGGTTTCCAGATAATGTATGTCAAGAACGCGAGCGATACGTCGTGGAAATTTTAAAGTATTTTACGAGTAGTTATGAGTGTGCCGTGACTATAAATACAAAATAGATAAAATCAAATCAAGCCATTTGCGTCAATTCATTTGTATTATAATAACCATTTCAAGTCCCTCTTTAATACATTTCTTAAATCTGTTAATTTTATTGTAGAAGCCAGTACATCATCCTATGAACGAGTTATTTACACTAAAGAGTCTAGTAACCGGTGTACAAGCTTTGTTCCTAGTATTTCAATTTTGCACATCAAAATTCATGCTAAAAGTATTAAGTTGTTTTCATACACATGCATTAAATTTTTTTATATACATTGAGAGGGCAGTGTTAAAATATTAATTCATTTAAATTTATGTATAAGATACGCTTTGGAATTTAGACAATGTATATCATTATTTTGAAAGGTGTAGTTTGTATCGACTTAGGACATCTTTGGAGAATATGTGGTGTTTCTTTACGTTAAAATGAGAATCCGTAGTAATCTGACGGTTTTTTGTACAAGTGTAACGTAGGTTCGTTCCTTGAGCCGGCACCTTTAAAATTTTCACTGCAGTGAATAAATATCGCCAGGAATCCTGCTCATTTGATAATTAATATAACTTCATATTGGAGCAGCGTAGTGGATTTCTTCCTTTGCTCTACACTCGCCCATATCATCATTAAGAAAGGCATTTTCAAAGCTAAGCGAGAGACCATTTACAGAGGGTAATTTTACTTTTTAATATATAATATAATATAAAAATAGTTCTTTTTATTCAAATATTTATTTGAGTTAAAAAACAATAAAAAATATATAAATATTTCCAATATATATAAATATTACACAATTCCCAAAACAGGGGTAGACAGAGGCCTAGTATAGACAATTAAGTCCCTTTGTCCCACGTTCCACCGATGATATTTTCGGGACAACGTGACAGATAGTGAGCCAGTCGCCGTCACGATATAATTCGTACATAATTTTTTGAAAACCCCATTGGTACGAGCGTGTCACCTGGGGTTCGAACTCAGGTCTCGGGGTCGGGGCTATTATATAACTGAAAACCATTTATAAAAATCGCAATTGTTATCAGTTTTGTGGCGTATCGGCTCTATGTGATATACAATACGTGTTAGACGCGTGTTAGCTCTCACTTTAACCTATTGTTTATTTATTAATATAAACAAGAGCAGCATCGTGGTTTTTTGCATTTTTTTTATCGTTCCAATATTGACTATTTATACTATGAATTACCATTGATAGTTCATTTCCCGTGTTTTGTTTTTTATTGTTTTAAGTAAAGCAAAGACAATACTTAGGATTCCATACGTAAAGGAATAAAAGTAACCTTATTAATTTTTTTCTACTGTTTGTTTGTAACTTTCTGCTGAATTTTTAGTATCTCACGAATCACTAGCTTGTAGACAGACGGTACATAGCAAGCAGTCGTAAGATTAAAATTTTAAAAATTCTTCTTACCAATATAAATACATATTAAAAAGGCGAAATTAAAAGAAAAAACTTATTAAGAGGACACATAAATTGTTACATTTACGTTCAGTTGAAATATTGACCAGATACTCAGCTACCAAAACCTCGTTCGTTGGACTCTAAATTACTTCTAGCAGTAAGTGAAAGTGTATTCGTTTTTTTTTTTTTACTTTCGCGTTGAATGGGATAACGAAATTTTAGATGTATATTTTTTTAACTTCACACTTTTCCCAATAAAATTTCTGGAAAATTTAATTTTCCCCATATTTGATCGGAGCTTATTTTGCTACAACGTTTATGTAAAAGCCAATGGTGTAAATCGTTCATAAGTTTAGAAAAAACTTATATGCGATTTCAGGGGTCATCCTTTTTTATTCCGTGTTCCTCATTTGCTTGTTTGGGATTCCCAATAACTTCAAATTACATTAAAATTCTTCGAGGGTAGGTACTACTTTTCGAGGGTAGGTGCGAAACCAACAACAGCTGTTTTGGAGCTCTCGTAATTTAATTAATGTTTTAAATAAATCTTAACAGTTTTTCAAAATAATTTATTTTGCTATAATAAGTAATAGTATCTGGATATTTTGTTATAATATCACATGTATATAAGAAAGTTATAAGCACTTACATAGTACACCCTCCCTCCATAAACTTTCATAGCACTACATTTTTGTATATAACATAAAAATGGCAAATATTTCTGATGTGGAAAATATACAGAAAGAACTGGAAGGAAGTTTATTTCTAAAAATAGCGGAATTCGAAAGACGTTAGAATGCAGCATCCACTCCACCAAACACAACACTTGTACAGTTACGTGAAGAGTTCTGCGTTTTCAAGGATCTGGTAACTTCAATGCTTAGTCTTCTACGTCAGCAAATATTAGACTGTTCGAAAAATATTGATGAGATCAACATGAGGCATCGACGGAAAGCACTCCTTTTCATGGAATCCCTGAATCTCCAGAGTTAAATACACAGAATGAGGTACTCCAACTGATTCGTGGTAAGATGGGTCTTCCACATATCGCCGACTCTTCTCTCAAACAGTGCCATAGACTTGGTGCGAGACAGAGCGATAAAGTTAGGCCTGTTCTTGCCTATTTTCATGACCATCACAATAAAGCAGAGGTTTGGAAGGCAAAATTCAAGTTGAAAGGATCCACTGTCTCAATCTGTGAATTTTTGACGAAAACACGACAAGCAGTTCACAAAAATGCCCGTAAGTATTTTGGGGTTAAAATGTTTGGAGTCATGATGGGATTATTCATATTAAGCTTCCTGAAGGTCGAAAGAAGATCTCCTCTGAAGATGAGTTGGAAGCTCTGAAGGTCAAGTTTGCTTCTGCACCGTCGTCTAACAGGGCTGGCAATAGTCCTCGTCATGAAGACAGCGTTTCAGTGAGCAAGAAGGTTTCTCATTCGCAGCAAAGCCCATCTAATTCTACTTGTCAGCAAGAAATAGCGCGAAATAATAATCCTGCTAGAACAAATAAGAAGCAGAGTGATGACATCAAAAGAGCAAGGCGTTTCGCTTCCAAGCGATAGTCTCTTCACTCCTTTAATAATCAAGGTGAAGTAATTAGAACATAATATTGACATTCTTTGTGTTTTAACATATGCACTTTATTTTTTATTCAGTTTTGTTGTAGACTTTCACACTTTTGAATACTTGGTCTTATAACTTTATTGATTTGTTTTAGGCCATTACTGTATTTTATTTGTAATATTTATCAAAATCTAATTATAACATCAATGTCAGTTTACTAAAGTAAATGACAGTAACAATGTCAAAATCACAATGTCAATGCCAGGTTATACGTGTATTACTCTATGGTCACAGATAATAACAGTGGCAGATTTTCTTTACTTCATTGAGACGACTATATACACTGCGTAGTACTTAACCTCGTCGTATTAAATTCGCTTTCTATTATTTTGGATATTTTTCAACAGTGTTTCGTTATTATGTTTAGTTAATTGATGCTTCCTGTATATTTTGGACATATATTTGTAGTTCTGTTTCGATATTGTTTTCGTTTTGTTTTCTTTATTTTTATTATTTTCTACATGTTCATAATTGTGTAGTGTTTATTTTTTTTTTCAGTTTGGTTTATTTTAATGTAAACAGTCAACTTGAGGGTTGGTGTATTATGATTGTTTGCTATCCTTCTATATCATTTTGCATGTTTGTAGTTTACTCTTAGTTTTACATATATTCTTTTAAAGTATTTGTATTTTTATTTTACATTAATATTCATATTTTTATTTTTATTATTATTTTTATTTTATTTTACATAATTACATTAATATATATCTTATTCCATTATGACTGATGATGATTCCTTTTATTCCTATGACTCAGACTTGTCTTTTGTTTCTTGCGATGACCAGTTAAATGACAACGTTTCTTCTTTAAATGGTCTTTTAAATAATGTGTTCCTTCAGCCAGTAAACTGTTGAATATTTGTCACATAAATGCACAGAGTATACCAAGTCATTATGCAGAACTCGAAACTTCATTTGCTTATACAAACTTACACGCTATTTTAATTTCTGAGAGTTGGTTGAAGCCGTGTTTACAGTCAACCATGTATCCAATACCTGGTTTCGTACTTATAAGAAATGATCGTACAAATAAAGGTGGCGGTGGAGTTGCTATTTATCTTCATAGCTCTTTACCATATAAAATATTATCAACGTCTCCATCTCCATACTCTGCCTCCGATGAACACTTATTTGTGGAACTTGATGTCAAGGGCACAAGGATAGCTCTCGGAGTAGTGTATTGTCCTCCTTCTACTGATTACTTCGCCAATTTGGAAATGGCTCTCGAAAACATAGGTTCTAAGTATACACACTGCATAATCATGGGGATTTCAACACTGATATTCTGAATAATTCTTCTCGTACACAAAACTTCACTCGATCTTAGAGTCCGTCAATCTTGAATTTTACCTTTAAGGGCTACCCATCATAATTTCGACACTGAAGACTCTCTTTAGATCTCATTATTACTAGTTCTTCTGATCATGTGGTTGCACATGGTCAGCTTCCTGCCCCAGGATTCTCCTGACATGACCTTATTTATGCTTCGTATAAGCTTAGACCCCTAAACGTGGTACTTCATTTTTACACTTCCGTAACTTTACTAAGATAAACTTGGATAATTTGCACAGTGATGCGTCTCAAATTAATTTTGCCTCGCTGGCGGCTGCTTCTACGGTCGATGAAAAGGTACATGCCCTAAATAGCACGATAATTAGTCTGTATGATGCCCATGCCCCAGTCCATAAGGTCAGAGTTAAACGTTTGCCAGCTCCCTGGATGACTGACGATGCGCGGAGGGCAATGGACAGGCGAAACCGAACTTTCTTGCGATTCAAGAGGTCTCGTTTTGAAGAAAACTGGTTGTCTTTTAAAATGGCTAGGAACAGGTGTAACCAGATGGTACGAACTGCTAAACGCCGATACTTCCTAAACAATATAACTAACTCTTCACCAGCTGATGTGTGGAAATTTCTCAATTCGATGGGTGTAGGTAAATCACCTATCATGGAGTATGGTCCTTCTCTTTCCCACGATGATTTGAATCTATACTTTACTGCTACTACTGCAATGGACCCTACCATCCGGGCACAAACCATAGCATACATTGCTTCAATGCAGTTCCACATTCCTGTCTTTAATTTCTCTCCCGTGAATCAGGATGAGGTACGTAAGGCAGTACTGGCAATTAAATCCAGGGCCGTGGGATGCGATGAGGTTAGTAGGGTTATGATAGCCAACATCCTTGAATTTATACTTCCTGCTATCACCACATTATTAATTTCTCCCTAGACTCTGGACAATATCCTCTCTTGGAGAAAGGCTTTCGTGCGACCTCTCCCCAAAGTACCTAATCCTACACTTCCTCATCATTTCCGTCCTATTTCAATATTGCCATTTCTCTCTAAAATTTTGGAAGCCTGTGTACATAAGCAAATTTCCAAATTTGTATATGAACATAACCTACTGAGTAACTTTCAGTCTGGGTTTCGTCCTGGCCACAGCACCACAACTGCACTACTTAAAATCACTGATGATATTCGTGAGGGTATGGAGAAGAAGAAAGTTACAGCTATGGTGCTTGTGGACTTTTCGAATGCTTTTAACACAGTCGACCATGATATCCTTCTTGCAATTTTTTCTAACTTTAAATTCGCTTCCACGGTATTGGAGTGGTTATCTTCTTATCTTCGCGGACGTCAGCAATCGGTCTATATGGGACAAAAGACCTCTCAATGGGCGGGACTAGGTTGTGGCGTTCCGCAAGGCGGTATACTTTCTCCCATTATCTTCTCAATTTTTATAAATTTCATCACTTCTAATATTAATTGTTCGTACCATCTGTATGCAGACGACCTGCAGATTTATGTACAGTCTGATATTGAAGAACTCCAAGATGCAATTAATAAATTAAATGACTGTCTGAAAGCAGTATCAGACTGGTCCTTACGCTTTGGAGTATCTGTGAATGCAACAAAATGCCAATCTTTGCTGGTTGGTAGTACTAAATGCTAGCTAAAGTCGATGTTGGAAACCTACCCTTTATACGTTATAACGATGCAGTGATTCCATTTTCGGGTTCTGTTAAAATCTTGGGCTACATATCGATAACACCTTGAACTGGGGAAAACACATAACTGAAGTTAGCCGTAAAGTAACGGCCACGCTACGAGTGCTCTATCGCCTCAAAAATCTTCTTCCATGGGAAACTAAGCTTATGCTTGTCCAGACGCTCATTTTACCAATCATTGATTATGCAGATGTGTGCTACTGTGATTTGAACAAAGATCTTCTAAACAAGCTAGAGCGCCTTGTTAATAATTGTATAAGATATATTTTCAACCTTCGTAAGTATGACCATATTTCACAATACCGTTCTCGTCTTAAATGGCTTACTATACAACAAAGGCGAAACTCTAGAATTCTGCTTGTTCTTTTCTCAATCATAAATGATACTACTTACCCTTCGTATCTTAAGGATAAATTTCAGTTTCAATGCTCAATTCATGATCGGTGCCTGCGGTCTTCATCTAATTACAAGATGCCGCAACACTTTACCAATTTTGTTGGTCACTCCTTTACCATTCAGGCTACACTGCTCTGGAACTCTTTGCCCGAAGACATCAGAAAAGTTACCAATAAGTCGATATTTAAAAGACTTGTACGTGAACACCTTTTAACTGTCAGTTAGAATTAGTGATTGGTCATTACAGTCATAATAATGTTTTTTTTTTTTAAGTTTTATATATGTATGTATGTATATGTATATGTATATTTGTGTATATATGTGTGTATGTATGTATATGTATATATATATGTATATATGTGTGTATGTATGTATATGTATATATATTATATTTATTATTTGTATTAGTATTTTATATTGCATCTTTATTTTCGTTAGGTCCTATATTGATTTTCTTTTTCTGTAACCCAGTTTAAAGCACCTTAACAATATTTCTCCACGCCTCGGGTTGACTGGCAGAGAATGCCTAATGGCATTAAGTCCGCCCTTTGTATAACTTTCTTTGTGAGGTTTGCAATAAAGTGTAAATAAATAAAAAAAAAATAAATAAAATCCTAATTCGTAACATAAAATGTCATTTGAATACTGTTCGTTGTTAAATTGAAGAGTGGTTGCACAGATTTGGCTATTTTTTTATAAACAATGTACTTTATAGTTCGAATGTTTTTTTTGCCAGAATTTGATGTTAGTAAATGAGATGATTACTCAAAAGTGTTTTATTTCAATATATATTTTGTTGACTTATCCTTTTCATAAATTCACAGAAATCATGAAAATGCGCAAAGTAAATAATAGATATTTTATTTTATTTTAGTCACGATAGCCGAGTGGTTGGGTGGTCGGAATTTCGAGACGAGGGACCCGAGTTCGGTCCCCAGGTGGCAGGCTCGTACCAATGGGTTTTTCGAAAACTTATGTACGAATTATATCGTTGGCTTGGACATAAAGACGGCGACGGGCCCACCACCTGTCACGTTGTCCCAAAAATATCTTCGGTGGAAGGTGGGTCAAAGGGACTTAATTGTTTAGACGAGACCTCTGTCTACCCTTGTATTGGGAATTGCGTGAAGATATTTATATTTATACTTATATTTATTTTATTTTTTTTGAGCGGCAATAGCCTAATGGTTTAGGGTGCGGACTGCGAAACATGACGTCGCAGGTTCGGGCCCCGCTATTCGACTATTGACGTAAACCAACTCCTGACACAAGCATTGCAGCTTAATTGGAGTGGTTAACGGGAATACTAGTAATTTTATTCGGCATTGCTAGTATTCTTTCTAAAAAATTTTAATAATAAATAGATTTATTGAAAAACAGCGTCTGTCAAGAGCTAGTTTCACCTGAAAGTTAATATTATTAGTATAATAATAGCATACCGTATGCTCCGTCCCATTTTTTTAATATCTTGTGAAAGTAAAGAAAGAGACGTAATTAATTAATTGTATACTCTTTAAAGAAAACTATGCGTATATTGAAGACACCTGTCCGAAACATGTTTACGCTACCATGACCAATTACGTGGTAGGCACAATCTCACGTTGAATGACGATGTAACTGTTATTTTAGGCCGAATTAGAGAAAACAAAAGTGCGTTACGTAGTTTTAGTAAACGTTTTCAAGGGCAAAAAGTTTTTAATTTTAGGTTTAGGCAATATAAAGCATTGTGGTATGATTATGACGTAAGAATGTACCACCCCATTTTTTACCATGGGTGTAAAAAGCATGAAAGTGACATTGGTTACCAGTAGACGGCGGGATTAAGAATTATTTAGGATTTTTTTTTATAGGAAAAGGGAGGCAAACGAGCAGGTGGCTCACGTGATGGTAAGTGATTACCGCCGCCCATGAACACCCGCGACACCAGAGGCTTAGCAGATCCGTTGCCTCCCTTAGAGTACCCCCCTCCCCAATAATTGGGGGAGAAGTGTGTGTGGGCCACCGGTTACCTGCACTCACCAGACGAAACGCAGAAGTTTGTTAGACTTCTACTTCACGCCGGTATTCTGTGAGGTCGTGGTACTTCCCCGGTCGAGCCGGCCCATTCATGCAACAACAAAAGTTGCATGAATGTATCCATAGTTTTGGGATGATGTGAGGAGCAGGCGCTGGTACAAACCTTTATAGTTACATTATTACACGTGGGAAATGCCATGTAGCGAACACTAGTAATTTACTAAAATGTTCGTAATTTACAATGCGCATGGCCAGTGGGGAGCTCTTCCTGCGCCTGTATTTCCCTAAGCCTCTACAACGTGCGAGTGCATGACAGGCTCCTCATGAGTATACTAGCTCTGTCATAGACCTTATCTATGAATTCATGCTCGATGGAGGTAAAAACCTTGCCCATTTTGAAAATAAAAACAATTTGTAAATGTAAGTTTGAACGCTAACTAAAAGATAGTTAATTGACTCAGATGTTACTTTGCTGAAATTCATTGTAAAGTTGTTATTGAATAATTACTTCGCACCATTCCGCAGAAAGAGAAGAGTAGACTCTACGATGAGCGACCGCAGAGTCAAGTTTTGTTGAGTCGAGTTTGACTCGATAATGCCTAATTGAGGCGAAACACGTGTCGCGTTTCGTTGGTGGTATATGTTACCTGGTTTGTGTGTAGTGGTGGTGGTGCATACAGTGGAATTAGTGCACGCATCTGTGGGAGGAAGTATGGTGCTCTTCTTCTTTTCAGAGCAGGTAACATATATCTTTTTATATTTACATGCGGAATGGTGCGAAGTTAATTACTTCGCAGCATTAACAACGCTAACTCAAATTTAAAAAAAGTAAACGAGTGCTTGTTTTGCAATGAGGTATTGGATATCATCAGCCTATGAACCTCAAAAGACCGGGAAAGTGTGATGTCACAAGTCACGGACATGCCCAAAGTGCGCACAACGGTGGATCTGCGCTTAGTGAGGAGGTTGCATAATGGGTTTTTGATTTACTACATTCCGCAGCTGAAATGCCAACATTTATTTAGTATTAATAGTAAGGGTGTGTCCAAATAAAATGTCCAATAAATGTGCGCTTAGGTACTTTGTGATCCACGCGTACTTCCTCCCGTCCGCTCTTGCTTTCAGTTCGTTTCTTATTGCCGAAGGTTGATTACGTATTATCAAGTTGTGGACAATGAAAATTGTTTGAAAATTTAAATAAAATATATAAATAAATATCCCCACCCAATTCCCAATATAGGGGTAGACAGAGGTCTAGTCTAGACAATTAAGTCCCTTTGACCCACCTTCCACGGAAGACATTTTCGGGACAACGTGACAGGTGGTGAGCCCGGCGCCGTCTTTATGTCCAAGCCAACGATATAATTCGTACATAAGTTTGTTGAAAAACCCATTAGTACGAGCCTGCCACCTGAGGATCGAACTCGGGTCTCTTGACTCGAAATTCCGACCACCCAACCACTCGGCTATCGTGACTTTATTATGCATAATTTGTGATGCAGTCTTAATTAACAGAGGTGCGAACGTATTTGCAACCTTCTTGAATTGCGGTTAGTTTCAAATTTCCATGTACATGCTGTTGACTGTACGCTTGTTTTCACTATCTTGACGCATGTCCTAATACCTGCCGCAGATATGGTGTAGAGGCTTAGACAATTTAGACCTTTCGGCACACTACGAGCTTTCTTCCAGGGAATCGAACTATGGTCTCTTGATTCGGACTACTACTACACTTACACTTAAATTCTTGAAATATAATAATTCTAATATAATAATTCTTTTGCTCTTATTGAAATTACTTGTACAAATGGGCTATAAATTGTAAAAACACTTTTATGGCATGAGAACGTTGTAGCGTCTTTTTTTTTTTCTTAATACAATTAATACATTAAATTTACATTGTCTAGAACATTTCTAACTTACATAAATAATGTTGAGGATTTAAAGAAATTAAAGATTTATAAACTGAAAAAGATTAGTACTGATTAACCGCTGTCTTTGGAATTTCTGTATAACTTTGTACTTTACATGAATACAATTTTTCTTTCAGTTTCTACATTGTTTTGTAAGATGGCACTGTAACTATAAATAGTATTAGTTTATATTACGAAACTTAATTTGTAGAACAAAAAGTAATAATTAACGTTATTGACGTAAAGATAAGATGGTGAAATGCGAATAGCAACATGTCACAAAAATTAATGAATATTTATTAGCTTTAGATATAATTTTCAGGTGCTAAGCTGGGTGTCGCTTCAATTATGAGTCGATAGATGGCGATGTTAGTGTAACAGTTGTAATTAATTCAACAAACTTAATTCGTAAAATAGAAAAGGAGGGTAGTTACCGTAAAAAAAGATAGTGAAATGGCGAATAGCAACATGTAACTATAGTAAATAAATTTTTATTAGCTTGATCAGATATCATTTTCAGGCGCTAAACTAGGTGTCGCTTCAATATGTGTGTCCATAGATGGCGGATGCTGTGAGGATAAAATTTTAAAAATGAGATAACTATTATTAATTGGTCATAAAATTAGGATAATGAAATTCTGAATAGTCACTGAGACCAACATTAGGAAATTTTTTAGTGATATAAGATAATAATCTTTCTTATCTTATATTATATTTCTTATCAGGTTCTAAATTCTAAAATGATTAAAGTTATTTACGAACATAATACCACAAAGATACCCATGGAAACAAAGGGGATGCTAAATTCTTATGCCGGCAAAGACAGAATTAATTATTATTTTAAATGTTTGTATCATAAACACTTTTATTTGTCACTTAATATTATATTAAAAAGCCTGGCAGGTCTAAACTTGTTATAATTAACGACAATAAAATACATGAACTAATCTAATGTCTTTAAACTAATATCTTTAACAAAACAAGCACACAGCCAAGAATATTATGTACTTGGCGTTTGTCAATCAGAGATGAAATACCTCATCAGCGCCATCTATTAGCGCCATCCGGCGTACAGTTACCCAGGAACTGTCTTTAATTTTAAGTTATATTTGTTTAATCCGGCCACTCGTTACTATTATCAGGCAGAAGAGTTAAATTAATTATTAACATGACATTGGTAGAATTCTGATTAGAAAGACCATAAACATAAGAGAATAAGAAGAAGTAAAAATTAAACAAGAGATCAGTGGCATGAAAAATTTATTTGATTTTCTTTTAATTACATAATAACACTATACTAGAATAAATACAGAAGTTGTATTGATATCTTCATCTTAATTATATGTTCAATTAAATAATTACGGACAATCAATAATAATATATATAATATCGATAAGTTTTCGAAATAAAGCATCTACCCTAATTATTTATTTACATTTTCTATTTAATTTTATCGAGCAAACATTGTTTAATTATATTGTAAAAAGGAATAATTGTGGATAGAGAGTTAAATCACATTTGCATGTACAAATATTATCAAGGATTATGGAACAATTAATACATGGTTTGTGAGTTCAAATTTAAAAGGTAGCTTAGAATTTAAGATCTCGAACTTATATTGAGATTGTCGCTTTATATTGTAAAGTGAAAAAAAGTTGTTTAGCAGTCATTTTTACAGAAAAAAATATTTTCGTCAACTTTAAGCAATCTAATAGAAAAGTAAAAATAGTTACCAAAAGTTGCGATGTTAACAAAACAAGTTAAGATTAATAAATAATAAATACGTACATAGATAGGAACCACTCACGTACAATGCTCTGATCCCAAAGTAGCCAAAGCACTTGTGTTATGGAATCGGAAACAACAAAGGTACCATTAACACCCAGAATTGAGAAAATGTAGGAAAGTGGTTTTTTTACATCAGGTATTTCTATATCAGGTATATTATCTATATCAATGTATTTCATGTCACTTTTCCACGGAGGTCGACAACCATGTTTTGTTCATTAGACAGAAATTTCGTAACATGTAAAATAGTAAGTTGTATATTAAATTGTTTGCATATTTATTTATTTAATTGTGGTACATTACTGAAACTGTAATATTAAGTTCCAAATGACTGTTAATTCTATTTTTATCTATTCAATAAGTGACGACTTTAAGTTCATACTAAGTGAATATTTTATTAAAATTTACAGAAGGATAAATGGTATGTAATATTTTAAACATTTCAAAAGTATTGCGTTTTGGAAGAAAGTGTTACATAGAATTAAATATAAATAAATAAGGAAATATTTTACGGTTGACCCGTATGGATAATACAATTTGGAATATACAGTGAGAAGACAGAGTTTGGATTGCGAGAAACAATCATACAGATTAATATTTTTAAAGCTTTATATTTATATAAAAATCCTGAAAGAACAATTCTAAATGTTGCGGTCGATATTTCTTTCTGTAGGCTCTGTTTGGCGCTTTGTGTTACATTGTATATTGTTACACTGTACATTGTTTTATAATCCATAAATTAATTATGTAGCTCGTTCAAAATATGTCAAAGCCTTAACTGTTTTTATTTATTTTTATAGCTTTCAATATCATTTCAAAACTAAAAATAAATCAAAACTAAATCCAATTCCTTTACTAAATCCAAAGCAACACATTATTTTTTAATATTTCTTTTTGTTTTTCTTAAAACTATTATTTGATTAAATTAAAGAGAAAAAATACCTTTAAAATTCGAACTGACACGGGCGGGATACGAACCCGCGACCTTTGCCGAACCGTGATCAATCTCTTTCATATAGTAACAAAAAGTTCAGCATTTTAAAATCAATTAAAAAATTTTATTACAGTCAAAATCAGTTGAGGCTCTGAATCAAATATTTCGCTTTCAGGATTCTTACTTAATTGGATAATTGAATTATTTGTTAACTTACACAAAATCGATCTTCGTTAAAATTGTAAAAAAAATATATACACTTTTTTAGTTAGAATACTGCTCATGTCAAGCCAGACGTGCCAGGAGAAATTGGCATAAAAGTTACTTAGCTATAGTCTAATCAGAGTTCATCGAAATCCTTCTCTATTCCACGCTGTACGGATTGTATTTATTCTATCCTTAATTCTAATACGCCAGGATTTGACTCTCGTATGCCCTGCCAACGCCATTCACTGTAGCATAACGGAATGTATGTTAAACAAATTATGGCTTAACTATTTCCAACAACTAGACGTTACCACTTGTAGTTATTGTAAATGGTAATTAATTTGTCATTTCTAGGTGTAAGAAATAGTTTTGTTAACGGTTATAATTTTAATTAGAATTAAACACTTATGTAAGGTGCAATATTTATTTATTTTTTATTTATTTATGCTTTATTATAAACAACTAATAAAAAAAATCGTAATAATAATGTTTTTAGAATAGGTACTTTGATTCTGTTTACTTTTAAATAGTATTCTAGCGAAATGAATTGAAATTCATCCAACCATACAGTAGATAGAATATTAATAGTAAATCGGGATTGTAATGCAATAATATTGGTTTTACCTGGGATCAGAACCCATGGATTAATCAACGATACCGTTTGATTTAAGCAAGATGAGATAATGAGAAATTTAGAGTAATTTAATTTAATTTAATTTTAAAGAACGAACCATAATGCAATTATTGCAATTTGTGGAAAACTATGAAAAGCACAGAATAAAAGTCGTTAATGTGAGAGTTTTCTTTTTTTTTTTAACATTTAATGTCTGTGACAATAAAAGTATTTTTGAAATTAACTCATCAAAGATCAATAATCAATTATTTAATCTATAACGTTGACAATATGTACCATAAAGTGTTACTTGTATTATAGTAAGATAAACTTAGTTTAAAAAAAGTAAAATTTTTTTAGTAGGTGGTTCAAAGCACGTGTAGTGTAGTATATTTACAGACAGTGCTAAAAGATCAGCGTTGGCAGGGCAATGCATTGCATGCAATTGTCTCCATAGAGAGAAATTAAATAGAAAATCTCATCCGATACTTTTTCTTTTAGGATTTAATTAAATAAATTTAGTTATTGCTATCCCGTACCTCTTGCTACTAATAAATATAACATACATAACGGCCTTAAACTGTTGGATTTAGTTGTCTTCAGCATGGTGATTGGCGATAGCAGTAGCAGACCCCTTGCACCTTAGACGCTGCTTCTCATCAGTGATGATGATTATTGTTATCGCGCCATCTGTCGGTAGCT
This sequence comes from Sericinus montela, assembly GCA_029286605.1. Lineage (NCBI taxonomy): Eukaryota > Metazoa > Arthropoda > Insecta > Lepidoptera > Papilionidae > Sericinus > Sericinus montela. The sequence goes on along the minus strand of JAGSMR010000019.1, from coordinate 12,258,959 downwards.
GATGGTGTCTTCAAAGCTTTTTCCTTAATCGCCTCTTACATCACTTATAGGAAGAAGGGGTGGCAGATTTTTACCCTACTAATATACTCGAAGGGTTAATTAAATATATTTTATATGAGCATCCTTATAATTGAAATAAGTTCTTTAAACTTTCTAATGTAAAGTAGGTATGTGGTTTAAAAATAAAGTTTCAATGTTATGGACGCATGAGGAATCTATCTGTCTAAAGCAAATTTGACGTAACTTTAAAAAACTACCCTTTTAAAAGTTAGATCAGACTTGTGCATCGTTTAATAAAAGAAAATAATGTCTTAAAATTAAATATGTAAACATTCACGTATGAAAATAAAATTAAGTTATCGTAAATGTTGATTTAAAGTTACAAAAAATTCTTCGAAATTCCCGAAATTAGCGATTGATACTTTGATAGCGATTAAAGATTAGAAAAACTTATTTCAAACATTTTTATGGAGACAATTGCAGGGAATTTGAGTGCATAATGAAAAACAAATGATATGTTGAACTCTTTAGATATGTAAAGTTAAATAAATATTTCAATTTAAACTTGTAACAAAGCGATGCGATCAAAAAAATGAGCCCGATTTGAACATTAGACCAACTCTTATTGATTGATTAATAGCTATGATAAATAGATGATAATAGGATATATTATGGCAGAAGTTGTGGGGCATTTATTACACTTATTGTTACAATAATATATTATTAATTTAGGTATCGTGATTATTTGTTTAAACTGTGAGTGACACCACAACTTCGTGCGCATGGTATTTCAGTATTAAAAAGTGTGATTTTCTAATTTTCCCTAGAGAGAAAATGTTAGATCAAATTCTTTCATAAATTCCTCTTCTTCCAGATTTATAAGTCTAAAGACGGTTTATCAATTCGTAAAAAAATCAATTTAATTTCGGTACGCATCGCTTCATTTCATTTCATCATTATACTCATTATAAACGAACACACTGTGATTATATATAGTTCATTTCAAAGCCCCAAGCTTAAAATTTATTTCTAAAATAGTATTATTTACAATTGCTTATACTAAATGTGTGATTGCATCGCGTGATAAAATATCATTAACTATGTATAAAATGGACTAACGTGTACTAAAATCGATATTATTTGGATATTCTCGACATAAATATACATATATATATCTACAAATGGGATAATGGAAAGACCCTGTTTTAGTCTAACCAGACCTACTCTATAGACGGTTTTACGACGAGGGATAAAGACTATGATATGTTTTTTTATCCTTTTTTGATATTATCTTAGAAAAGTAACAAATAAATACTTAATATATATGTATGAATACACGTTTTTTTTAAGATTTCCTTGTTATCGGTTTTTAGTAGATTCCACTTTATATAATGTAGGCATTATTTACTCGTATATGCATAGAGAAACTATAAGCACATATAAGTATTCATGACTTACAATATTTTGTGGATCTAATTTAATTCGAATTCATAACTGGAACTTAGAGAGGGAATGGAAGATTTTTTTAGCTTTTAAACGTGATATAGTTTTTAAAACTATCATATTGTTTAAAGAGTAGAAAATGCTAATGAAAAGTGAGCTTGTTCTTCTATTGAACAGTCCAGATGTCCAAAATTTGTATAAAAGATTGATATAATTGACATAATTTGCCATGAAATGATTTTGTTTCACAGTTACTTAAATTAATTTTAGACCAATTAATAAATATGTAAATGTTCTTAATCAAGATTCTTCAGAACTATTTTAATTCAATGCCATTTACCAGCGTTTTCTTTTTAGTGTAAAATACATGCAGCAATAAATAAACATCTGTTTTATAACCTATTTAGATGAACTTAGTATTATAGAAATAGTTTAAGGCTGCAGATTTAATAATAATACGTTTACATTATTCTTGACATTTTTTTAAACCTCTGCACAGTACAAAAGACGAATCTTTGGAAACTGCTTCAAAGTTTACATTCCGTATGATAAATATTTGTTTTAATGAACTAATTTTCTTTTGTGATATGTTTCTTGAGTAACATGATATGTCTAAATATGCTTGGGTTAAAGGTGGGACTAAAACACATATGCATGAGGATAAATAATAATAACAAAAATTGTTTTGTATATTACACAGTGTTAAGTTTGCTATTTAATTGTGTAAAATCTATTGGCTATTTTATCTGCTTAAAAGTATAAAATAGCGAGAGAAGTAATATTAATTTAAGGTATGGTAACTATTTTTACCCACTCGTCACTGCTAATAATATTGCAATAAGATAAAGTAGGTCTGACATTCTCCGATATCTATTAGGAATTCGCATAAATAAAAAACAAACTAACATCTACGCTCATTGAGTCGCTTCAGCGGTGTGGTAATGCGAGGGGTGGTAGCGCCAAACCTGAGGTGGTGAGTATTCCACGGGGACCTCTTGAGCAGTTCCACCCGCACCCCACATGAGCACCGTCTGCCGTGGCATCTCCGAAGCTTGAGTATGCTGCAACCTCTCCTGCTCCGCTGAACCACTGGAGCCCACTGGACTGGGTCCGGCGACCACACTTGGCGATCTCCTCTCTTGTCCTGTCACAGGACTCATATACCTTCCGGTGCTGTCTACGTATGTATACTCCCTTGAAGGCGGCCTATGATACGTCGAAGCGACTTCGTATCCAGGCGGTGGAGCCGGTTCGAGGAAACCATTGGGCGCGTAGGGCGTGTAATGGTAAGACAGCGGTTTGTATTGATGGAAAAGGTTGTCCGCCGCTAAGAATCTATCGTCCAATGGTGGTGGGGCGTAATGCAAAGGTGGAGCTGGTGGGTATTCCCCGTAAGGACCAGTGTACGCTCCGTTTAGATTGGTATACGCTGCAGCAACAGCATCGGCAGCTAGATAGTCAACAGGCGGAGGGGCGGGCGTGGATGTAACTCTTCGTTTATTTCTGCAGGTTGAGAGGAAGTCACGCAGTTGTGTTTTGTACCGCCTTGCTGCTCTCGGTGGTGTTGTGACTGTTGACTCGCAGCCGGACAACTGTTCGGTTTCGGAGAAGTAGAGACTCGTTAGACCTGTGTCCAGGTAGCTCACTTTGAAGTCCATTGTTCTTTTGCCGAGAAGATCTCTACCCTCTTCTTCCCTGTTTTAACAATAAAAATAATAAATATCTTCACGTAATTCCCAATACAGGGGAAGACAGAGGTATAGTCTAGACAATTAAGTCCCTTTGACCCACCTTCCACCGAAGATATTTTCGGGACAACGTGATAGGTGGTGAGCCCGTCGCCGCCTTTATGTCCAAGCCAACGATATAATTCGTACATATGTTTTTGAAAAACCCATTGCTACGAGCCTGCCACCTGGGGATCGAACTCGGGTCTTTTGGCTCGAAATTCCGACCACCCAACCACTCAGCTATCGTGACTTTTAAGTTTGTTTTAACAATAATAAATTATATTAATTTAAAGTGTTTTTATGGTAATGACATTTTTTATGGGGCTTTTTTCGTGTCTTTTTTTCGTGGGCTGGCTAAGGGAAAAGCAGATAGAAAATTAAGAGATAACTATCTAGAAAAATACATGACACAAATTCGGTGCACAGGCAAAGATGAGAGGTGTCTAGTAATGCGATCGCCAATCCGCTTGTCAAACGTGGTATATGGCAAACCCTCCCGTCAGGAACAAGCCTACGTCCTTTTAAGGCTGTTGTGATAATAATGATATACGTAACTGTGATACAGATAGTGTGTTGTTATTACAAAATTAAGAGTTCATTTCGCCTGTCTCTTCTCCGTTAGAGGAACTTTACTACGAAACGGCTGTAGATTAAAATTGTAAATGATGGCGTAACAATGTTGTTACTTATATCGATTAATTAATTATTTGATTTGATTTAATCTGAAATTCTTACATAAGCGGCCTGTGCGTGCTAATTACGAAGTCCGGCTTTGAGTTCTTATAAACGAGTCTGGAAGAAGTCTGCAACCACTGCCACTGGCCATCTTTCGTCTGAAAGCGATATGCGATCATCCCTGATGCGCCAGTTTTCAGCACTGAAATATTAAAAAAATAATACAGGGATTATTAATACATAGACATGGACAGCATCACTTACATTCCAAAGTAAATAGCTACAGCACTTGTGTTATGGGAAGAGGTGCAAGACCCGAGACAATGCAGAAGAGGCAGTTTTCTTCAGTTTGCCCAGGGTGCCGGCAAAATTATGAAAACCAGTGTTTACTCCGTTCAACTACGGAACTACTAACGCAAATGTTAAAAACATCATCACCAAAGATATACTTTTAAAATAAGATGCGACTGCGTGGACATTATCCCAACATTTACGCTTCTTCTGTCCCATAACAGCTATTTGCAATATTTTACAAGTGATAGATAACTATAATATAAACAAAATGGTATCATACTTACATTCTTGGTGGGCACACGCGACATACGCTAAGTCATCAAAATGCACTAAATCGTAGCCGCCCATATTTGCCAACTCCGCATCCGTATAACCTAGTAATATTTTACCCCTGTAATGAAAATATAAGAATTTAACCAACCGAATATTGAAGAAAATGTACAGTTCGAAAGTTAATATTAAAAGGTGTCAAGGTAGGCCGAGACCGACTTTCGAAGACCACGCAAGCAGATTAGCTCGAAGATGGGAGGGTCAAGAGTGTTCGGATACCTAGACGTGCATGTACGAAGGAAGAAGGTCTCACCTTTTTTGACCTACTTTTCATCGGGGCTTATTTGAGACAACCTAACAGGTGAAGAGCCATCTTAGTGTCCAAGCCAACGGTTTTAGAATATACTGACATAAATAAATATTTTCATAATCATCCAAGCAAAATATAACATACAAAACTCGAGTAATAGCATTCACACAATTTGCATCTAACGGAATTCGAAACCGCAACCCTTGGCTTCGTTGGAATAGTCACTACTAAATAGACTATCGAGTTTTCGACCAAATTTTTGTTCTATAAATTTATCTGTACGTTAAAATACTCATATAAGTTCATATTGCACCCCTTTAACAGTACGGGCCGCCAGTTTTTGGGCATCGAAAACCCATAACAACACAAAGTACCTATAAATGCATTGGCTACGCCGCATCTCTTGTTTAACAATTATACATTTTGTACGGAATATTGGATCCGGCTAAGAAATTATGCTCGGAAATTCTTGATGGTTCGGCATTTTTTTTTTGTTATTTTTACCACCGTCTCGTAGTAACGGAACTATGTAGTCTTTGAGGAGTGTCTTGTAAACTAACTAGTAATGCCAAATAACATTAATAGTCACGATAGCCGAGTGGTTGGGTCGTCGGAATTTCGAGTCAAGAGACCCGAGTTCGATACCCAGGTGGCAGGCTCTGGGTTTTCCAAAAACTTATGTACGAATTATATCGTTGAATTGGACATAAAGACGGCGAAGGTTCGTCAAAGGGACTTAATTGTCTAGACTAGACCTCTGTCTAACACTGTATTGGGAATTGCGTGAAGATATTTAATTTTTTATTATTTTATAAAATTACTAGTATTTCTGTTAACCACACCCACTAAGCTGCAATGCTTGCATCTAGAATTATTCACGAGTACAGTCGATTTGCGCGCCCGAACAGGCGACGTTAACTACGTCCCTATTCTAAACCAATAGGCTTAATTAATTATTGTTGTTTTAATAACATGATATAATATTTTATGGATATATATATACATAGGGACAACATTACATACATTGCTCTGATCCTAAAGTAAGCATTGTTTAAGTACTTGTGTTGTGGAATCGGAAACAACGAAGGGACCACAAACCCCCAGACCCGAGAAAAAGTCGTTTACTACTTTGACCGGTCCGGGAAACGGACCCACCTAAGAGCTAGTTACACCATGAAAACCGTCCGCCACTCGTCCTCGAAGGTATCATGATAGTTAATATGAATTATTTTTATTGAATACCTTTGGTCCATAGATATTAGGGAGAGGTCCAGCTTGTGCTTGCTCTTGAACATGACTTCCTTCTGTGGCATTTCTAACAGGCTAGGTGGACCGAATGGTGCGCATATTGCAAACAGTGCTAGTGGCGGCTCCTCGGTTTTCTTGTTTTGGCCATGCAGAACTTTGATGCGACCTCGGATATCTAGCCTCTGTAAAGACAAAACAAAATAAGAAATTTCTCTATCAAATGCGTCTTTGCTACTCTATAGGCTTTTTGTTTTAAATACATTAAACGAACTCGAATTATTCAACACTAACTATTAAGATTAAATTTTAAAAAATAAAACTTAAAGAAAAGTTATATTTTTAGATTTCCTTTTACGATAACCTGACCATATCCATCCCTATTTAAAATAAAAATAAATATTATTCATTTACAAATGAACAATTTAATTCATCCCGAATTGTTTTTGATTTTGATATTTTGAGACTATAACTACAATAAGTTCTCATTCTGTTTTTATATGTATGTATAGTAATTATGGTCGTCCGTCATGTAAGAACGGTACAAAATGTTTTTAACAGGCGAGGAATACAATAAATTATTAAATTTTTACACAAGTTATAAATATAAATAAGAGCGGAAAAGTTATATCTAATTGAACAACATATATTTGACGGATCGACAATTTAAAAACATTTTAAAAGATGTGCATTTTTAACTAGAGTACTGGACAATTTAGTCCATCGAGCCCACATTTCACAGGAGTTTATTTCCTTTCGCCGTCTTAGAGTCCACAGCAAAGAAACAAATTGTACGTAAATTTCGAAAACACAGCTTTACTCCTGGGAATTCAACTCTGGCTCTGATGATTTAAATTCGGAGCCAACCAATTGGCTACTGTGACTTAGTTTAATTTAGTTTCTTTAGAGATTTAAGTAAATACTTATCCTTAGCAGCATAATTTCAATGGAAACTTACCAGGAAACCAGATGTATTATCGAGTAAACATCTAAATCTGACGGTGAAGCTTCTCTCTAATAGATGCGTTCGTTCTGGTCTAAGAACGTCTTGCAGCGTGAGGTTGCTGGTCTCTGGCGAGAGGAACGAGTTCCATAACAACTGCCTTTGTAGCTCCTCTCGATCCTCAGAGTGCACCAACTCATATACGGATTGGTGAACTATGTCTGACTGTAATGTCAAAATAAATGTATTAGATATAAGCCAGATGCTATGCAATAGCCTTAAAAATGGAGTATCATTGTATCAACGACCAACCACGGACGAATTCTGTAGACGAGTGGCTTACACGTCCGAGCTCGAAAGCTCTGAGGTCCTTGGCACGATTTCCGGTCGGATCAAAGTAGAAAACACTTTTACATTTCTTCTTCTACATTTATCTGTATCTTTTTCTATGGTCTGGGTGTTTGTGGTACCTTCTTTGTATTTGGATCAGGGTAATGTATGCGATGGTGTCCCTATCCATGTATGTGTTTATTATTATTATTATTATTAACACAAATACTTGGGAGGATTTTGAAATCACATAGATTTCTATAATCCTCTACTTCATTTCTAGTGGATGTATCTTAAAGTGACGACTAAAACGAATCAATTATACTTTACATTTCTTCTTCTACATTTATCTGTATCTTTTCTATGGTCTGGGTGTTTGTGGTACCTTCTTTGTATTTGGATCAGGGTAATGTATGCGATGGTGTCCCTATCCATGTATGTGTTTATTATTATTATTATTATTAACACAAATACTTGGGAGGATTTTGAAATCACATAGATTTCTATAATCCTCTACTTCATTTCTAGTGGATGTATCTTAAAGTGACGACTAAAACGAATCAATTATACTTTGTTACTTTCTAGATTACAAAATAAAATAAATATTATTCATTTACAAATGAACAATTTAATTCATCCCGAATTGTTTTTGATTTTGATATTTTGAGACTATAACTACAATAAGTTCTCATTCTGTTTTTATATGTATGTATAGTAATTATGGTCGTCCGTCATGTAAGAACGGTACAAAATGTTTTTAACAGGCGAGGAATACAATAAATTATTAAATTTTTACACGAGTTATAAATATAAATAAGAGCGGAAAAGTTATATCTAATTGAACAACATATATTTGACGGATCGACAATTTAAAAAACATTTTAAAAGATGTGCATTTTTAACTAGAGTACTGGACAATTTAGTCCATCGAGCCCACATTTCACAGGAGTTTATTTCGTTTCGCCGTCTTAGAGTCCACAGCAACGAAACAAATTGTACGTAAATTTCGAAAACACAGCTTTACTCCTAGGAATTCAACTCTGGCTCTGATGATTTAAATTCGGAGCCAACCAATTGGCTACTGTGACTTAGTTTAATTTAGTTTCTTTAGAGATTTAAGTAAATACTTATCCTTAGCAGCATAATTTCAATGGAAACTTACCAGGAAACCAGATGTATTATCGAGTAAACATCTAAATCTGACGGTGAAGCTTCTCTCTAATAGATGCGTTCGTTCTGGTCTAAGAACGTCTTGCAGCGTGAGGTTGCTGGTCTCTGGCGAGAGGAACGAGTTCCATAACAACTGCCTTTGTAGCTCCTCTCGATCCTCAGAGTGCACCAACTCATATACGGATTGGTGAACTATGTCTGACTGTAATGTCAAAATAAATGTATTAGATATAAGCCAGATGCTATGCAATAGCCTTAAAAATGGAGTATCATTGTATCAACGACCAACCACGGACGAATTCTGTAGACGAGTGGCTTACACGTCCGAGCTCGAAAGCTCTGAGGTCCTTGGCACGATTTCCGGTCGGATCAAAGTAGAAAACACTTTTACATTTCTTCTTCTACATTTATCTGTATCTTTTTCTATGGTCTGGGTGTTTGTGGTACCTTCTTTGTATTTGGATCAGGGTAATGTATGCGATGGTGTCCCTATCCATGTATGTGTTTATTATTATTATTATTATTAACACAAATACTTGGGAGGATTTTGAAATCACATAGATTTCTATAATCCTCTACTTCATTTCTAGTGGATGTATCTTAAAGTGACGACTAAAACGAATCAATTATACTTTGTTACTTTCTAGATTACAAAATAAAACAATATAATGGGAAAGCATACACTACCATCATTTATTAAGTAAAGATTTGTATATTTATGTAGTTGAATTTTGTATTTATGTATGTAAGTTTTCATAAAGTTTTGGTGTAGAATGAAATACATTCTACACAGAAACTTCATGGGATACATTAATAATAATATTTATTTATAAGTAGTTAATTCTTCTTTACATCTCTATCTTATATCATTTATTATTCATTAATGGATGTAAACTATAATTATCTATATTTTCAAATCCTGCAAATAAAGATTCTACTTGTTATTACATAAGGAAGTTATTAAACTAATGATATCCAATTAAATCATGGTAACAAGGTAAACCGTTTACAAGCGACAATGGAAAATTGTTCAAAACCGTAAAAAAGAGCAAGTCATATTTGAACCGTAAATCAATAAACCATCGATAACCCCAAAAATCAATTCGTGCTAGATCATTAAAAAATCATCTGTAACGAAGATGGACATGTTAATTTCCGAACCAGCACAAGGCATTACCAACCATAAACAATAAATTTAAGGTATATTTTCTATTGTAATAATTCGAATATGCATTTTAGCACGTCATGTAACAAATAATCGTGTAAATAATGCGGATAATGTGATGACAACAAATGATGCAAGTACAAAACTAATTGATAATCAATGGGGTTCGCTCTAGGCGCAATACTCCGGTCCCCTGTTATACAAAGCTGTCATGTAAATGAATCATACGCGTACAAAATACTTCGTATACTTTATTTACTTAGATATGGGGTTCTCTGGAAATGTTAGAATGTGGTTTCAAACGTATTGCAATGGCATTAACTGTCAGAGGATGATTTGTTGAGTAATTGGTTTTTGTATCCTGCGTTTTGGGGTCGTGCGAGGTTGCTATGGTATTGAATGATGTTTTGTTGATATTTCTTTGTTTTGGCGATTCTTTGATTAAAGAAGGAAGTTGTATTGTTAAGTAAGTATAGGAAATTTATAATTTCTTTTATACGTTTACTACTTTTGTCTGTTTTAATTTTTGAAAAATATCTTAGTACTCAGTTAAAATTATTTTGGTTCTAGTGAATATGTCATAAGTTTATTATATTTAATTTATTTTAGTTACAATAAAAAATTGTTTGAATCATTTTGCTAAAAGAATACTTCGAATACTTCGTAAGGTAGTCAGAGGGTACAGATTAATTAATAATTAATCAATCAATTGTAATATTTTAACTTTTTAAGTAAAAAAGTAATAATTATAGCTTCTGTGTTATATGTCATAGAAGCCAATTAAAGTTCTTAGTTTAAAAATAAAAAATATAATGGGAAAGCATACACTACCATCATTTATTAAGTAAAGATTTGTATATTTATGTAGTTGAATTTTGTATTTATGTATGTAAGTTTTCATAAAGTTTTGGTGTAGAATGAAATACATTCTACACAGAAACTTCATGGGATACATTAATAATAATATTTATTTATAAGTAGTTAATTCTTCTTTACATCTCTATCTTATATCATTTATTATTCATTAATGGATGTAAACTATAATTATCTATATTTTCAAATCCTGCAAATAAAGATTCTACTTGTTATTACATAAGGAAGTTATTAAACTAATGATATCCAATTAAATCATGGTAACAAGGTAAACCGTTTACAAGCGACAATGGAAAATTGTTCAAAACCGTAAAAAAGAGCAAGTCATATTTGAACCGTAAATCAATAAACCATCGATAACCCCAAAAATCAATTCGTGCTAGATCATTAAAAAATCATCTGTAACGAAGATGGACATGTTAATTTCCGAACCAGCACAAGGCATTACCAACCATAAACAATAAATTTAAGGTATATTTTCTATTGTAATAATTCGAATATGCATTTTAGCACGTCATGTAACAAATAATCGTGTAAATAATGCGGATAATGTGATGACAACAAATGATGCAAGTACAAAACTAATTGATAATCAATGGGGTTCGCTCTAGGCGCAATACTCGGTCCCCTGTTATACAAAGCTGTCATGTAAATGAATCATACGCGTACAAAATACTTCGTATACTTTATTTACTTAGATATGGGGTTCTCTGGAAATGTTAGAATGTGGTTTCAAACGTATTGCAATGGCATTAACTGTCAGAGGATGATTTGTTGAGTAATTGGTTTTTGTATCCTGCGTTTTGGGGTCGTGCGAGGTTGCTATGGTATTGAATGATGTTTTGTTGATATTTCTTTGTTTTGGCGATTCTTTGATTAAAGAAGGAAGTTGTATTGTTAAGTAAGTATAGGAAATTTATAATTTCTTTTATACGTTTACTACTTTTGTCTGTTTTAATTTTTGAAAAATATCTTAGTACTCAGTTAAAATTATTTTGGTTCTAGTGAATATGTCATAAGTTTATTATATTTAATTTATTTTAGTCACAATAAAAAATTGTTTGAATCATTTTGCTAAAAGAATACTTCGAATACTTCGTAAGGTAGTCAGAGGGTACAGATTAATTAATAATTAATCAATCAATTGTAATATTTTAACTTTTTAAGTAAAAAAGTAATAATTATAGCTTCTGTGTTATATGTCATAGAAGCCAATTAAAGTTCTTAGTTTAAAAATAAAATAAGTAGTAAGTAATTTGAAATGATATAACAATTTTCAGTAAATTAGATTGGTCAGGATTTGAAATAATTTATATTAAACCCGGTCTGGTAAAGCTGGCTTTAAAGTTAATGGTCAATGAACACCGTAGAGAATTTCATTATACCACCCCAGCCTTATGAATTTTTATTTTTTATTAAATCGACCCCAAACGAGTAGTTAAATTAGGTACGAAGCTTTGCACCAGGTGGCGCGGGCGTCGATCTATTTTACGAAGCCCACGTAATGGGAGCATATTGTTCGCTACAAAGTTTATCAAATGGAGTGATGTTTAAAAATAGAACATCAAATTTAAATAACTTCTATTTGATTGTAGTTTTAATTATTAATTTTAATGTTTCTGGTTTTAAAAATATTATTATTGAATTAGATGTTGCTTAGAAATTTGTATTTTAAACATTTTTTTTTTCAAAACTAGTATATACTTATATCGTTGGCGTGAACATGAAGACGGAGACCAGCTCGCCACCTGTCACGTGTCTTCGGTAAAACATGCTCGAAAGGAATATCTAGACCTCTATCTACCTCTGTGTTGGGAATAGAGTGAGGATATTTTTTTTTATTCAAGATATGCCACAAACTACAAGCTTGGCGAACGAATTGACAATAACCAGTACCACTAACACGAATTCCAGTCAACCAACCATTCGGCTATCGTGACTACTTTAAAGTATATAAAGACGACGAAAATAAATATTAGTAACTTATAAGATCCATCAACCATTGCAACTTTTATTAATGAGGTTTTTTCTTTCTTTTCTTTAGGTTTTCCTTAAATGTGTTTAATTATTTTGTTATGTTTATCAAGATTTGTCGTTATAAACCAAAGTGTGTCAGCCATGTAAAATAAGGTGTTTCAAAAAAATCCTTAGTCACAATAGCCGAGTGGTTGGGTGGTCAGAATTCCGAGCAAAGAGACCCGAGTTCGATCCCCAGGTAGCAGGCTCGTACCAAAGAGTTTTTCAACAACTTATGTACGAATTATATCGTTGGCGTGAACATGAAGACGGAGACAAGCTCGCCACCTGTCACATTGTCCCAAAAATATCTTCGGTGGAAGGTGGGTCAAAGGGACTTAATTGTCTAGACTAGACCTCTGTCTACCCCTGTATTGGGAATTGCGTGAAGATATTTATATTTTTAATAAAACCCTTTAAGTAAAAAGTAATAATTATAGCTTCTGTGTTATATGTCATAGAAGCCAATTAAAGTTCTTAGTTTAAAAATAAAATAAGTAGTAAGTAATTTGAAATGATATAACAATTTTCAGTAAATTAGATTGGTCAGGATTTGAAATAATTTATATTAAACCCGGTCTGGTAAAGCTGGCTTTAAAGTTAATGGTCAATGAACACCGTAGAGAATTTCATTATACCACCCTAGCCTTATGAATTTTTATTTTTATTAAATCGACCCCAAACGAGGTTAAATTAGGTACGAAGCCAGAATTAGGTGGCGCGGGCGTCGATCTATTTTACGAAGCCCACGTAATGGGAGCATATTGTTCGCTACAAAGTTTATCAAATGGAGTGATGTTTAAAAATAGAACATCAAATTTAAACAACTTCTATTTGATTGTAGTTTTAATTATTAATTTTAATGTTTCTGGTTTTAAAAATATTATTATTGAATTAGATGTTGCTTAGAAATTTGTATTTTAAACATTTTTTTTTTTCAAAAGTAGTATATACTTATATCGTTGGCGTGAACATGAAGACGGAGACCAGCTCGCCACCTGTCACGTGTCTTCGGTAAAACATGCTCGAAAAGAATATCTAGACCTCTATCTACCTCTGTGTTGGGAATAGAGTGAGGATATTTTTTTTTTATTCAAAATATGCCACAAACTACAAGCTTGGCGAACGAATTGACAATAACCAGTACCACTAACACGAATTCCAGTCAACCAACCATTCGGCTATCGTGACTACTTTAAAGTATATAAAGACGACGAAAATAAATATTAGTAACTTATAAGATCCATCAACCATTGCAACTTTTATTAATGAGGTTTTTTCTTTCTTTTCTTTAGGTTTTCCTTAAATGTGTTTAATTATTTTGTTATGTTTATCAAGATTTGTCGTTATAAACCAAAGTGTGTCAGCCATGTAAAATAAGGTGTTTCAAAAAAATCCTTAGTCACAATAGTCGAGTGGTTGGGTGGTCAGAATTCCGAGCAAAGAGACCCGAGTTCGATCCCCAGGTAGCAGGCTCGTACCAAAGAGTTTTTCAACAACTTATGTACGAATTATATTTGGCTTGGACATAAAGACGGCGATGGGCTCACCACCTGTCATGTTGTCCCGAAAATATCTTCGGTGGAAGGTGGGTCAATGGGACTTAATTGTCTAGACTAGACCTCTGTCTACCCCTGTATTGGGAATTGCGTGAAGATATTTATATTTTTTTAATAAAACCCTTTAAATTAAAAGAAAAAAGGACTCTTTTAATATTAATTAAAACGTTCTTTCACAATTTTTCATTTAGATATTTCATTTAATACATCAGAGGTTGTTACCTGCAATAAAATCTCACCGACAGGCAATTAAAACTAAAGCTCACATCTGCTACGGTCTAGTAATTACATAATCGGGCACGTGCCGTCGGCCAGGAACTAGCAAGTACCCTGCTCGATTTAACGATTCCAAAATCGATTTGTTTAATCGAGAGTCACCCCTGTGGTACGAATATCGGATACGCATTAAACGTGGAAGTAGGTACAATATTATTAAAGCGACAGTAATAAATTTAATAACTACTAAAACAATTCGTAAGGTTTAGGTTATAAATATAATGTTTCGTGAAATATAACATTAGTAATAACACACGATTTATTTTTTTGTAAATATTAAGTCTTAAAAAATTCTTAAATTAATTAGACATGTTTTTAAGAATGTACAGAATTTTTCCATTCAATTTGAATGAAAAAGTTTAAAAGGACTAAGATCAAAAGTTTTTTTAAAGTTATAAACAAATTTTTCATTTATTTACTTCCCTTTCGATTAGATATTCTTGAGATTAAAGGAATAGAATTAAGTGTAAAATGAGTTTCAGTTAATTATCTTTGGATAACTATAACTGTGAAAGCTTACGAAATAGTTTACTTATTATTCTATGAAATAGCTACTCCGCCTCGCTACTTATTCTTTGATAACAACAGAATTCAGGTAACCAAATTATTCGGCTGTAGCTGGCCGTATACAAAACAAAGGCGACCACAGAATAGGAGGGTAGAAGGAATAAAATTTATATACGATTGTTTTCGACTGAAAGTTTTATGGTGAGGGGTCGGATTTCTGTCGCAGTTGGGGTTTTTACCTCTGATAGTAATATTTCATTGTGACTTTATTAGCTGTAATGCGAAGGGCATTTATTAACGAGCGAATTATAATGTATGCGTAGTTTTTTTTGTCACGCTCGCGTATTTTACCATCCTGTTTTCTTTAAGTCTACGTTTGAATGGGTGGCATAATTGTCGATGAAGTAATCAATTATTATTGCTATTAAAATGTGTCAAAATATCAGTCACGATAGCCGAGTCATTGGGTAGTTGGAATTTCGAGTCAAGAGACCCAAGTTCTATCCCCAGCTGGTAGGCTCGTACCAATGCGTTTTTCAAAAACTTATGTACGAATTATATCATTGGCTTGCACATAAAGACGGCGATGGGCTCACCACCTGCCACGTTGTCCTGAAAATCTTCGATGGAAGGTGGGTCAAAGGGACTTAATTGTCTAGACTAGACCTCTGTCTACCCCTGTATTGGGAATTGCGTGAAGATATTTATATTTTTTTAATAAAACCCTTTAAATTAAAAGAAAAAAGGACTCTTTTAATATTAATTAAAACGTTCTTTCACAATTTTTCATTTAGATATTTCATTTAATACATCAGAGGTTGTTACCTGCAATAAAATCTCACCGACAGGCAATTAAAACTAAAGCTCACATCTGCTACGGTCTAGTAACTACATAATCGGGCACGTGCCGTCGGCCAGGAACTAGCAAGTACCCTGCTCGATTTAACGATTCCAAAATCGATTTGTTTAATCGAGAGTCACCCCTGTGGTACGAATATCGGATACGCATTAAACGTGGAAGTAGGTACAATATTATTAAAGCGACAGTAATAAATTTAATAACTACTAAAACAATTCGTAAGGTTTAGGTTATAAATATAATGTTTCGTGAAATATAACATTAGTAATAACACACGATTTATTTTTGTAAATATTAAGTCTTAAAAATTCTTAAATTAATTAGACATGTTTTTAAGAATGTACAGAATTTTTCCATTCAATTTGAATGAAAAGTTTAAAAGGACTAAGATCAAAAGTTTTTTAAAGTTATAAACAAATTTTTCATTTAGATATTTCATTTAATACATCAGAGGTTGTTACCTGCAATAAAAATCTCACCGACAGGCAATTAAAACTAAAGCTCACATCTGCTACGGTCTAGTAATTACATAATCGGGCACGTGCCGTCGGCCAGGAACTAGCAAGTACCCTGCTCGATTTAACGATTCCAAAATCGATTTGTTTAATCGAGAGTCACCCCTGTGGTACGAATATCGGATACGCATTAAACGTGGAAGTAGGTACAATATTATTAAAGCGACAGTAATAAATTTAATAACTACTAAAACAATTCGTAAGGTTTAGGTTATAAATATAATGTTTCGTGAAATATAACATTAGTAATAACACACGATTTATTTTTTTGTAAATATTAAGTCTTAAAAAATTCTTAAATTAATTAGACATGTTTTTAAGAATGTACAGAATTTTTCCATTCAATTTGAATGAAAAAGTTTAAAAGGACTAAGATCAAAAGTTTTTTTAAAGTTATAAACAAATTTTTCATTTATTTACTTCCCTTTCGATTAGATATTCTTGAGATTAAAGGAATAGAATTAAGTGTAAAATGAGTTTCAGTTAATTATCTTTGGATAACTATAACTGTGAAAGCTTACGAAATAGTTTACTTATTATTCTATGAAATAGCTACTCCGCCTCGCTACTTATTCTTTGATAACAACAGAATTCAGGTAACCAAATTATTCGGCTGTAGCTGGCCGTATACAAAACAAAGGCGACCACAGAATAGGAGGGTAGAAGGAATAAAATTTATATACGATAGTTTTCGACTGAAAGTTTTATGGTGAGGGGTCGGATTTCTGTCGCAGTTGGGGTTTTTACCTCTGATAGTAATATTTCATTGTGACTTTATTAGCTGTAATGCGAAGGGCATTTATTAACGAGCGAATTATAATGTATGCGTAGTTTTTTTTGTCACGCTCGCGTATTTTTCCATCCTGTTTTCTTTAAGTCTACGTTTGAATGGGTGGCATAATTGTCGATGAAGTAATCAATTATTATTGCTATTAAAATGTGTCAAAATATCAGTCACGATAGTCGAGTCATTGGGTAGTTGGAATTTCGAGTCAAGAGACCCAAGTTCTATCCCCAGCTGGTAGGCTCGTACCAATGCGTTTTTCAAAAACTTATGTACGAATTATATCATTGGCTTGCACATAAAGACGGCGATGGGCTCACCACCTGCCACGTTGTCCTGAAAATCTTCGATGGAAGGTGGGTCAAAGGGACTTAATTGTCTAGACTAGACCTCTGTCTACCCCTGTATTGGAAATTGCGTGAAGATTTTTTTTGTACCAATATCTGTTATGATTCCCGAGACTTTATTAAAGTAACATTATTATCATCATCGTAACATTGATCACAGTTATGATAGGATGAAAATTATTTGACACGTTAGAAGTAGTTTAGGAGGCAAGGTTAATTGAAATCATTATAAAAGAAAGAGTACATATGTACATAGATAAGTAAATAAATAAATGTACTCTGGTCCCGAAGTTACATACTAAGTAATACTTAATACTAAAGCTAAAGTCACGGAATTAGAAAATTAGGTAGCATTGAAAACCAGATCCGGGAACCGAGCTCGGGACTTCAACGCTGGTGATACATTGAAAACCAGGGTGTGCCTCAACCACAGCGATTATCAAATAAAAGATTCAAATATTAGTCACGATAGTCGAGTGGTAGGGAGGTCGGATTGCGAGTCGAAATACCCGAGTTCGATCCCCAGGTGGCAGGCTCGTATGAATGAGTTTTTTCAAACTTATGTACAAATTATATCGACGGCTGGTATATTAAGACGTCGACGAGCTCATTTCTCCTCACGTTGTCCCAAAAATATCTTCTGTGGAAGGTGGGTCAAAGGGACTTAATTGTCTAGACTAGACCTCTGTCTACCCCTGTATTGGAAATTGCGTGAAGATTTTTTTTGTACCAATATCTGTTATGATTCCCGAGACTTTATTAAAGTAACATTATTATCATCATCGTAACATTGATCACAGTTATGATAGGATGAAAATTATTTGACACGTTAGAAGTAGTTTAGGAGGCAAGGTTAATTGAAATCATTATAAAAGAAAGAGTACATATGTACGTAGATAAGTAAATAAATAAATGTACTCTGGTCCCGAAGTTACATACTAAGTAATACTTAATACTAAAGCTAAAGTCACGGAATTAGAAAAAAATTAGGTAGCATTGAAAACCAGATCCGGGAACCGAGCTCGGGACTTCAACGCTGGTGATACATTGAAAACTAGGGTGTGCCTCAACCACAGCGATTATCAAATAAAAGATTCAAATATTAGTCACCATAGTCGAGTGGTAGGGTGGTCGGATTGCGAGTCGAAATACCCAAGTTCGATCCCCAGGTGGCAGGCTCGTATGAATGAGTTTTTTCAAACTTATGTACAAATTATATCGACGGCTGGTATATTAAGACGTCGACGAGCTCATTTCTCCTCACGTTGTCCCAAAAATATCTTCGGTGGAAGGTGGGTCGAAACGACTAAATTGTCTAGACATCTGTCTTCCCCTGTATCGGGTATGGCGTAAAGGGATTAAAGATTCAAGGAAGAAAACGTATTGGACTCTTACTTTCCCAGGAAAATGGAAACTTTGGGGTAACTTCAAGGGGACCCACCTTCCACCGAAGATATTTTCGGGACAACGTGACAGGTGGTGAGCCCGGCACGAGCGGTACGAGCCTGCCACAGGTTTCTTGACTCGAAATTCCGACCACCCAACCACTAGGCTATCGTGACTACAAACTTAATACTAAAGGAATTATTACTGCTGCATAAAACATCTCCACTAAAAGTAAATGGAATATTAACAAGAAAAAACTTTGTACCATTTTTCAATAAACTGCAGCCAAGAAGTGTGTGAATATTATAGTTAAATTTATATCGAAAAGCAGTATATTATATTTAAAATAAAACAATTATTATCCTTCTTTCGATGTAATATCGTCAAAGAGAATATAACTACACTGTATTATGGCATCTGAATTCCGCCAACGTATAGTAAGAGAGTACAGAAAATACGGTAGACATTCATTATTTAAAATAAATAGAAAAGTCTCAACCTCCTGAAACTACGTCTACGCAAATTCCACCGGTATTATTTCCATTTGGCGATAAGGGCGCGATAAAAAAAACTTTCGCCGATAAACGGAGGGTAGTTTAATGAAAGTTAAACTCGTTTTAAGTACACTTATCGCTGTAATTAATATTTTTATGGAGTTGCCGCGGCTCAGTAAATTGTTAAAATTCGTCCCCGGGCTATACGTATCGTATTTTTTGTTGATTAATTCAGCACGCCGCTCGTATCATTTATTTAGGAAATTGGGGCATATTTTAACTTAGCAAATGTTATAATTAATTAAGAGAAAGTACATAACACGCAGGTTAGATGGCAACATTGAAATTGAGGGTTTGTTTTTAAAAATTATGAACATTAGGCGAGTGTTACTTTTAGTCATCACATTTTTCAGGTTTTCGTTCTTTAATGTGTCAGGTGAAAGTAGTATATTAAAATAACAATACAATACTATTAATTTACAGTACAAGTTACTTTTAAAAATGAAATTTTATTGTCAAGTATTTCTCATAGCTGCTTTTGAAAGAAACATGAGATTGATACACCTTTCTTTGATTCCCATCAAGAGTCCATTCCTGAAAACAGAACTCCCCCAAAATTTCCCACAAAGAACGGCCCTCAGCAACCTGTATCCATAGACTTCCCTCAACACTGCAGGTCGTTACTCGATTTCATAGGTGGTTTATACATATATGTGTTGTTTAACTTCAGTCCACTCTGTAGATATATTAAAAACAAAAGAAACACTAACCTGATGGAAACCAAGGTAGCTTTCGATGCTGTGAGTAGCGAAGAAAACTTCTCCCTCGCAGGTCAGGATCATCAGAAAACCATTGAGGGCCTGCAATTATGATGAAAAACATATCGTCACAAATTAAACGCGTGTGGAATGCAGCGGTGAATAAAGTTCCAATGTCCTGTGTAAAGTCGCTTACTTATCGTGTGAAAGTCAGGTATTAATTTTAAAGAAACAAAATATTTACTCCATTCCCTCGATGTCCGTGATGACTTCGGTGGACGAGTGGCGCACACACCGGTTTTCATCGTGTCACAAGCTCTGAGGTTCCGGGTTCGATTCTCGATCGTGTCAATATAGAAAATTTTTTCTGCATTTTCTCGGGTCTGGGTTTTGGTTTATTCTGATTCCGTTGTACAAATGCTTAAGCTTCTTACTTTGGGATCAAAGCAATGTATGTGATGTTGTTCCTATCTATTTATCTGTAGTTTGTGAACATTCTCTTGTTAAAAGTCTCTTTTCTGCAGTAGACAATCTCTAGACTAGACTAAGCTAAGCTAAGTAGGTAAATAACTAGCGGTATTGTACTATATATGTAATATCATTTTATAAATGTTAATACTGGAACACTAATACTAAGATTAATAGCCTCTATACTCCATAGTTGTGTAAAAGAAAGAGCGAGAAAAACACAACAGGAAACGGAATTTGAAATTCGAACAATTCGGAAAGAAATGTAAAGGAAATAGTTTTTTAGGGAAGTTTCCTTGCCATTTCCCAAGAAGTACGCGACACGATGTTGAGTTATGTGGTAACTTACTCATGATACAAAATAGACTAGGTTACATTGTCTCACGGCATTACTAGAATTTATAAAAGTATATAAATAGAAGGAATTTAACCATTCGATAGTTGGTAATCGCGTAGTTGGTACTGAATCCGTTTTCGAAGCTAAGGTTGCCGGTTCGTTTCCCGCTAAAGATAAATATTTGTGTGATAATATATGTGAATATGAATGTTAGTACTGAGTCATAGACGGTTATATATATATATATATATATATATATATATATATATATATATATATATATATATATATATATATATATATATATATATATATATATATATATATATATATATATATATATATATATATATATATATATATATATATATATATATATATATATATATATATATATATATGTATATATATATATATATATATATATATATATATATATATATATGTATATATATATATATATATATATATATATATATATATATACATATATATATATATATATATATATATATATATATATATATATATATATATATATATATATATATATATATATATATATATATATATATATATATATATATATATATATATATATATATATATATATATATGTATATATATATATATATATATATATATATATATATATATATATATATATATATATATGAATATATCTATGTTAATATTTATCAATGGAAATATATTGTACCGCCGAAATAGGCTGTTGTTCAAATATGCTACAGTTTTACAGTGGTAGAGCCACGCATCAGCTTTTGTTGTTGTTGTTGCATGAATGGGCCGGCTCGACCGGGGAAGTACCACGACCTCACAGAATACCGGCGTAAAGTTGAAGTCTAACAAACTTCTGCGTTTCGTCTGGTGAGTGCAGGTAACCGGTGGCCCATACACCCCCATCCCTCAATTTTTTTTTTGGGGGGGGGGGCACTCTAAGGCCGGCAACGCATATGCTATGCCTCTGGTATTGCGGGTGTTCAGTTGCCGTGCTCGTTTGCCGGCCTTTAAAAAAAAAAAAAAGTTAAGGGAGGGTCGAAAGGATTTAATTGCCTCGACCTCGGTCTACCTGAGTGCTGGGAATATGTTTGAATGAACGTACCGAAGTAGTATGAGATTATGTAATTCTTTGATCATTCGCTTGGCATAAAGACTGCGACAAGGTCATCAACTATATTGTCTTGTCTATGGTGTCTTCGATGAAAGGTGGGTGGAATCGCCTTAATTTTCTGGACAACTTATCATTGCGCTTTATGCACACGGAATAGCGTAGTGTTTTGCTAATTTTGGATTTATTTTTTTTTGTCGTACCGTATACTTCATTGGTAACGCGTACAGCAGTGAGTCGAAATCGTGAAATATTAAGTACAGGTTTGTAGGCTGCATTTATTTATGGCTTTAGCGCTCGCTATTGATTTATTATCGAACAATCTGCTTCAATTTATGGCTTTAGTGCAATAGTTATGAAAAAAAAAAGATAAGGAATTAAGTTTCATTTCGATAGGAAAAATTGTTACATTTTTTTTTATCTCACGTAAATTATCTTCTGATTTATTTTCAAGCATTGTTATTTGTGGCGTGTTTAAATAAATGTGTATTTACAGAAATAACAATTTAAAATTTAAAATGAGGTTATTTATGAAGTGGCTTGTAAGTTTAGATGGATTAAACTTCAAAACAATTTGAAAGAAATTCCTTTTACTAACATTTTAAAATTTCTTATTTTAGGTACCTTGTCACTATACAGTGTATCATAGATAGGGACATCGTCACGTATATTGCTCAGATCTTAAAGTAAGCAGCTTAAGCGCTTGTATTATGGAATCAAAACAACGAAGGTACCACAAATAACTAGACCTGAGAAAATTAAAAAAAAAGGTGTTTTATACATTGATCGATCGGAAATCGAATGTGCGACCTCAGAGTTGGCGATCCCATGAATACCGGTGTGCACGCCACTCGTCCACGGAGGTAGTGGTAATACATAGGAAGACTTAAAATAGTGTTAATTAACTTAATGCGGCTTCTGTTACCTGTAGGAACATCTCGCCATCCGGCATGATGTGATCGTAATGTGGGTGCTCCCGTCGATGCGCCAGAAGCTCCTCCTTCTCTTTGTGCATGACCACTGTAACAAGGAAATACATGTTTATACAAACATAGAAAGGGACAACACATACATCAGAGGTAAAACAAACGCCCGGACCCGAGAAAATGTAGAAAAAGTGATTTTCTTTATTGTCTCGTCCGGCAATCTAAGCCGTATTAATTTCTAAGCCACCGATATAAATTGAATATAATTTTTGTAAAAGCCTATTAATACGAGCCTACCACCTGGGGATCGAACTCGGACACTTTAATGTTTGAGTTCACAGACAGGTTTTCTTACGATGTTTTTCTATCACGCTCAGTTCGTATGAAATTTGTCACTTAAAATGTTTTTAAGAACTTGCGTCGCTTGCGTCTGTTCAAGCGTACTACATTATAGTACATTCTTATACATTTTTTTTATTTGTAATAAATTTTTACAAACATCATAAAAGTCAATGCGTTGTACTAAAAATATAGCCAGTGTAGTATAATTGTCCAGAATTTATAGAATCAATAAAGTGAATGAAATAAATATTTTTTGAGGTCACAATAGCCGAGTTGTTGGGTGGTCGGAATTTCGAGTCAAGAGAACCGAGTTCGATCCCCGAAAGTGGCAGGCTCGTACCAATAGGTTTTTCAAAAACTTATGTACGAATTATATCGTTGGCTTGGACACAAAGGCGGCGACAGGCTCACCACCTGTCACGTTGTCCCAAAAAATATCTTCGGTGGAAGGTGGGTCAAAGGGACTTAATTGTCTAGACTAAACCTCTGTCTACCCCTGTATTGGGAATTGCGTGAAGATATTTATTTATTATTATTTAAATAAATATTTTAGAAGTTTGATGTCTATAACCTATCCTTCAGATAACAATCGGTCAGTCACCTTTTTTCGTGTTCAGACACTGCATGAATAATTAGTTTTTATTTTGTTTTTATTAATGCAGTGACTTTATACCTTTTAACTTAACTACTGCTTCGTCACATTTGAAATTATATATTTTATTATTGTTACTGAGACATGCGGATTATTTCCTACAATTAATGGCTCAGATAGAATGGATATATTTATATATCCATTATTATATATTTTTATCCATACAGATATGTTTTTATGTGACACTTTTTTCTTTTTATCTATAATAACAATATCATCTAATTTATCCTGGCGTGCTCATGTTAGTGAAGTCAGTCGTAAGGTTAATTATTCGTTCCATTCTTTAAAATGCCTTCAAGGTATATTGCCCTTAAAGACGAAAATCTCTCTGGCTCAAACGCTCATTAAACCCATTATAGACTACGCTGACGCCTGTTACTTGGATGCTACCGAGGAGCTTCTAAATAAGCTTGAGCGCTTGCAAAACTTGTGTATACGTTTTATCTTTGGTCTTCGAAAGTATGAACATGTCTCTAAATTTCGCAACGATCTCAAGTGGCTCCCTGTACGCTTTCGAAGGAACACTACGATTTTATGTCTGCTAATATCCTACATTGTCCAACAGCACCATCCTTCAGCGCCGTTCGTTCCCATTTAAAAACTCTTCTAAAATTCCCTACCCACAAAAGTGCCTCCTATTCCGACTCTTTCACTGTTCATGCAGTAAGACTATGGAACTCGCTTCCACCGAATATTCGCGATGCTAAAACTATTTCTGCCTTTAAGAAAAGAGTTAAGGATCATTATCTCTCCTTGGCAGTATGAATATATATATTTCTCATTATGCTTAATTTTGAAATGTATGTATGTATGTGTGTGTATATATATATATATATATATATATATATATATATATATATATATGTATATATATATATATATATATATATATATATATTTATATATATATATATATATATATATATATATATATATATATATATATATATATATATATATATATATATATATATATATATATATATATATATATATATATATATATATATATATATATATATATATATATATATATATATTTATATATATATATATATATATATATATATATATATATATATATATATATATATATATATATATATATATATATATATTAATGTATTTAAGTGTTTAACATGTAAACATATTTGTGTATCTATGTATATTGTATTTTTGATTACTGAATATGCATTTTTTTTGTACACCATTGTCTACCATTTTATAACCAATTTCCAGTCACAGGTCTGCTGGAAGAAATTTCTATAGAAATAAGCAGGTCCTTTGTACAAATTCACCTCATAATTATATATCCACTTTTTTGTGTCTTCTGTGTACATAAAATATTAAATAAAATAAATAATTAATGCATACATAATGCATTGGGTCAATATGACATACAGTGCTCTGTTGCCAAAGTAAGTTGCCTAAGCACTTGTATTATGGAATTAGAAACAACGAAGGCAGTACAATCACCCAGACCCGAGAAAATGTAGAAAAAATATTTTCTAAATTGACCCAATCGAGAATCGAATTCGAGAGCTGGCGACACGATGAAACCCGGTGTGCCTCACGCCTACGGAGGTCGTCAAATCTATAACTTTATTATGACGTGGACGAGTGGCGTAAACACCCGTTTTCAATGTGCCGCCATCTCGAAGTCCCGGGTTTGATTCCCGGTCAATTCCGGGTCAATGTAGATAAACAACTTTTTCTACATTTTCTCGGGTCTGGGTGTTTGTGGTGCCTCCATTGTTTCCGATTCCCATGCCTCAAGTGCTTACAATCTTACATTGGGATCGGAGTAATGTATGTGATATTGTTCCTATCTATATATGTATTTATTATTATTATATTCTCACACATTAGGTGCCATAATAGTTTCAAAAAATATTTCTAATGTACATCGCACACTTTATACATAGGGTCGTTGCAACAACGCTTGTATATTATGTATATTCGTCAATATTTGTACAACTGCACCCTAAAGAGAATAATACTATTCAGTGCTATGCAAATATAAACTCTTTGTTATAGGCATAGATAATAATTTCCTATACCAACTATCACCCCACGCAGCATCCCTGCACTCAATCTGATTTGTCACGTTAGGAAACACGCCTATTTAAATATGCAATCACCGAATGTTATAATGTACTACGAACTTTATTGCGACGCACTAAAGTGTATACAAACATAAATTTGCTTCTTTATCTCATACCACCGCGCCGCCCCAGACATGAATCGTTCGACCAAGAGCTGCAATAGTAAACTTTGTAATACTTTAGTATAATGGAATACTTTTTTTGTAATAATTATAAGTTGATACATAGATAAACAACACGTTAATTGCTCTAATCCCAAAGTAAGTGCTAAAGCACTTGTGTTAAGAAACAACGTAAGTACCATAAACACCCAGACTCGAGACAATATAGAAAAAAATATGTATTTTTTTTTTATAAAGAAAAGGGAGGCAAACGAGCAGGCGGCTCACGTGATGGTAAGTGATTACCGCCGCCCATGAACACCCGCAATACAAGAGGCATAGCAGGTGCGTTGCCTCCCTTAGAATGTGTGAGCCACCGGTTACCTGCACTTACGAGACGAAATGCAGAAGTTTGTTAGACTTCTACTTCACGCCAGTATTCTGTAGGTCGTGGTACTTCCCCGATCGAGCCGGCCTATTCATGCAACAACAAAAGATGATGCGTGGCTCTACCACTGAAGAAAATACTGTATTATATAAAATACGTAAACAATATGTGTCATAGAAAAAAATATGTACAAAATGTCTTCACGCCATCCCCAATACAGGGGTAGTCAGTAATCCCAAATAGCCCACTGGTTTAGGGTGCGGACTGTGAAATAAACGTCGTAGGTTCGAGTCCGCTATTTGACTATTGTAATAAACCACTCCAGACACAAATATAGCAGCTTACTTAGATTGATTAATAGATATACTAGTTAGTAATAGTAATAGAAGTTGTAACTTCCAGAAGTTAGTACTAGAATTAAAGAAAAGGTCTTTAATTTACAGTTCAGGGGTATTAACAACTTCTCGCCAAGCTGACCACCAGTGACCTTTTCCAAAAAATTAAATGAAAGTCAATATAATTCGCTACAATCAAATGAAATACAAAAACAGTGGCAGTATGCTCTTTTTGTACTGCCCAATTACTTCACCTGGCCGTGTGATACGACATGTGGCCGCTAGTGACGCGAAGCTATCGACAGATGTCATTATCGATACGCGTTTCTATAATTGACTATTATCTCGAAACACCTTTGTTGAAATGAATATAATTGTCTGTGTTTAAAAATAAAAACTTCGATAAGAAAATTCGTTCTTCGTGAAATTATTGATGCACGTGATATTGGTTAATATTGTTACGATTTATCGATTTTTGGCAATTTCTATGGGTGTTTTTAACTTAGGTTATTTATATAAAACATCATATATTTGAGAGATAATGTAGTTGCATTTAAACTACGAGCTAAACGTGATGTTGATCATCCCTACTTTAACAGATAAAATTCAAAACAATTTTAAAAAGAAAGAAGTAATATATTAACTTTAGAACTGACTTTCCTGGTCCAAATATTTTAAAAATCAACACATATTTTACACTTAAATTTAATCGAATTTTTTAAAGAATTCTCTCCTTCTCTAAATTTTTAGAGATCAAATATTAGCGAAAATATTAAAAAATGTTGGTTCTACACAGTATTTTTTTTTTTTTTGGATATCTAGAAGAAAAGAGAAGACACCTGGAAAAGATATCGACTTAGTGATAATAGTAACGTTAAATTTTTTTTCGCACAGTAACCTGTTAGTATTAACATTTTCATTTGTTATCAATGGAATTTCATCATACTTAACGTTACCATAGCAATTATTTATTTTCAAACTGAATCCGAGTTCTAGTATTTTTCAATACTCTGGTAGTTCATAAAGCTTATTTAGGACAATGTGGCAGGTGGTAAGCCTGTCGCCGTATAAATAAATGTTTAAATATTAAAAGCAGCAAAATATTACATTAAATCTTCCCGCTAAATTGCGCGTAACTTGCAGTAAATATGAACAGGAATCTATAAATTTTATCGAGTTATCGCTGTAGTTGAATCTTTATTTTTATTTACGGTAGCATCTTTTTTATAGGATACGTCCGATTTATTGATTTGCAAGTTTCATTGATCAAGATAGCGCGGTGGGCAATCGGGTCGATTTATCGATAATGCCCACAGATACGTCACTAATCGAAAGCGAGGTGGGCTTATCATCCATTATGATCGTCATTACGCCCTTCGACTATCGTGAATGAATTGTTTTTAGTTTTGTTTTTATTTTTAAATTGAATATGAAATTTTATCTAATGCCATGGACTTTTTTTTCGAGTCACTGACTGTTTCAGCCAGTGTGTTATTTTTATTTTTTTATGGCATTATATTATCACATATTTCATTTACTATTTTAAATTTAGCTTTTGAGAGTCACGAAAGGTGAGTGGTTGGGTGGACGGAAGTTCAAGTCAAGACCCGAGTTCGATCCCCAGGTGGCATGCTCGTCCCAATGGGTATTTCAAAAACTTATGTACGAATTATATCGTTGGCTTGGACATAAAGACGGCGACGGGCTCACAAACTGTCTAGTTGTCCCGGAGATATCTTCGGTGAAGGTGGGTCAAAGGGACGTAATTGCCCAGACTAGACCTCTGTCTACCATTGTATTGGGAATTCCGTGAAGATATTTATTTTAAATTTAGCTTTTGTTTAATTCTTTGTTGAAACATCTGATTATTGTTACAACTATTCAATTTATAGTAAATAATTCTCAACAGCCGTTTTAACCTAGTGGTTAGGGCGCTAGCTTTGCTCAAGTGGCGCAGCTTCGATTCCCAGGCCACCACCACATAGATTCTGAACAGAAATTTTATCGCCGTGGTCATGGTATATGCAGCACTTAAAATATCTATTAACAGTTTCTGTCAGGATGGTTCTGGTGTCGAATCTGGTTTACCCATGTTTTAAAGCACCATCTTGGCAATTGGGATATTACAGTCCGTTTACTTACATACTTAATTATCTTCACACACAATCCCTGACGGGGTAGCCAGAGAGAAAAGTTCGCCAAATGTTACTATCTTTACATACCTCTTTCGCATCTTTCAAATTCATCATTTCCTTAATACACGCACATCCAGGTATCCGAATACTCTTGACCCACCCCTCTTCGAGCAATTTGCTCACATGGCCTTCGAAAGTTACTCTTGGCCTACCTCGACTCCTTTCAAAATTAACTTTGAAAACATGTTTTTTTCTTCGCCGTTCAGTTTTCACTCATATGCTCATTTCTATAAAACATTGTTAAGTTACAAGCCATGATAGTCGAATGGTCGGGTTATCGAAATTCGAGTCAAGAGACCATAGTTCGATCCCCAGGTGGCATGCTCGTCCCAATGGGTATTTCAAAACTTATGTTCGAATACGAAAGTGGATCAAAGGGACTTAATTGTCATCTATCTAATCGTGTTTTGGGAATGGCATGAAGATTTTTTTATAAGACGTTTTTTTTTCCGGGAACAGAACAAAGCTCGATATGGCAACACTTTCACATTCTGAACATATTTCACGTGCTTCATTATATAATTATCTGTTGTTTATAATCAACAATCAACGATTATAGTTTATCGATTCCAATTAATGATTACCACTGCATGTCATTTAAATCCGCAATAAAAATTAAATGAAAGTCAATATAATTCGCTACAATCAAATGAAATACAAAAACAGTGGCAGTATGCTCTTTTGTACTGCCCAATTACTTCACCTGGCCGTGTGATACGACATGTGGCCGCTAGTGACGCGAAGCTATCGACAGATGTCATTATCGATACGCGTTTCTATAATTGACTATTATCTCGAAACACCTTTGTTGAAACATCTGATTATTGTTACAACTATTCAATTTATAGTAAATAATTCTCAACAGCCGTTTTAACCTAGTGGTTAGGGCGCTAGCTTTGCTCAAGTGGCGCAGCTTCGATTCCCAGGCCACCACCACATAGATTCTGAACAGAAATTTTATCGCCGTGGTCATGGTATATGCAGCACTTAAAATATCTATTAACAGTTTCTGTCAGGATGGTTCTGGTGTCGAATCTGGTTTACCCATGTTTTAAAGCACCATCTTGGCAATTGGGATATTACAGTCCGTTTACTTACATACTTAATTATCTTCACACACAATCCCTGACGGGGTAGCCAGAGAGAAAAGTTCGCCAAATGTTACTATCTTTACATACCTCTTTCGCATCTTTCAAATTCATCATTTCCTTAATACACGCACATCCAGGTATCCGAATACTCTTGACCCACCCCTCTTCGAGCAATTTGCTCACATGGCCTTCGAAAGTTACTCTTGGCCTACCTCGACTCCTTTCAAAATTAACTTTGAAAACATGTTTTTTTCTTCGCCGTTCAGTTTTCACTCATATGCTCATTTCTATAAAACATTGTTAAGTTACAAGCCATGATAGTCGAATGGTCGGGTTATCGAAATTCGAGTCAAGAGACCATAGTTCGATCCCCAAGGCTCGTACTAATGTGTTTTTTCAAAAAATACTTATTTAGGTACGATTTATATTGTTGACTTGGGCATAAAGACGGCGACGGGCTGTCACGTTTGTCACGGTGGAATGTGAGTCGAAAGGACTTAATTGTCCTCTATCTACTCCTGTTTTGGGAATGGCATGAAGATTTTTTTATAAGACGTTTTTTTTTCCGGGAACAGAACAAAGCTCGATATGGCAACACTTTCACATTCTGAACATATTTCACGTGCTTCATTATATAATTATCTGTTGTTTATAATCAACAATCAACGATTATAGTTTATCGATTCCAATTAATGATTACCACTGCATGTCATTTAAATCCGCAATAAAAATTCAAATGATTAATTAAAGACATGCATGTTTTTTACCGACTATAAGAACCACTTAAAATAGATCTACACTACATACACGATATTTTCTGTAAAAAATTAACACTCATCTAAACCGAGTGGTATTAACACCATCTAAAATATTAACACTCACCTAAACCGATAATCACCATAAGTCACGTTAAGTCACGATAGCCGAGTGGTTGGGTGGTCGGAATTTCGAGTCAAGAGACCCGAGTTCGATCCCCAGGTGGCAGGCTCGTACGAATGGGTTTTTCAAAAACTTATGTTCGAATACGAAAGTGGATCAAAGGGACTTAATTGTTTAGACTAGACCTCTGTCAAGCCCTGTATTGGGAATTGCGTGAAGATATTTTTTTTTATTATTTTTTACCTAAGCCGAGTGGTAACAAAAATAACGACCAAATTGTTTACAAGTGTGCAACAATGAATTTTAATAAAGAAAAAAGTCTTTAGTGCTGTCCAAAGCCATTGAGCCATGAGTTCAAGTCCCAATCAAGAAAATTTTTTATTCTCACCCATTTTGGGAAAATCGTTGTTATTGAAATGAATTAACAGTTATTGTTTTATGCTCTGTGTTATGTAACGTACTTCTGGCGTTATAAAACATAAGTCCTGGAACCCGGGACCTCGACATGACATATTGAAAACCGGTGTTTACGCCACTCGTCCACGGAGGTTCGATAAACGAAAGTTATCCTATTTATACTAACTTAATGAACTTAAAAATATAATAAAGTAATTATTTAAAATAAAAAAATTAGGCGACAGTAATATCAAGTTGAGTTACGAGTGGACGACAAGAGTCGATGGTTTCGTAAGTAGCAGGGCTTACTTAAGTACTAACTTAATAGTTGGCAGTCACGAAGGACTTGTTAAATCTCAGCTCCGTTTTAACATTTTTATAAGACGATAGCCATGTTTTTGGGTGATCGAATTCGACAAAAGAGATCCGAGTTCGATATTCAGGTGGTAGGCTCGTACCAATTATTTTCAAAAACTTATGTACGAATTATATCGTTGGCTTGGACATAAAGACGGCGATGGCGCGCCAGCTGTCACGATTTTTCTAAAGTCGGTAGAAGGTTACGGTAGAAGATGGGTTGAAAGGACTTAATTTTATAGACCTCTGTCTACCATTGTATTGGGAATCGCGTAAATTTTATACGTAGTTTTAAACTTTATATACGTAGATCGATGTTCTTGTCTGCCGATCATCTCATAATGGTTACAAAGAGATTAACAAAGTACTAAAAATAGTTGCTTAGTGAACGACTCGTGGACGTGGACTTCATGGTGTCAGGTCTGAGGTCCCGAGATCGATTATCTAGGTGTATTGTCTAAGTGTTAGCGGTACCTTCGTTGTTTTCTGTCCACTCAATTGATTCAGCTATACTTTTGGGATCGGAGCAATGTTTGTGATATTGTCCGTCTAAATATTCATTTATATCATAATGGTTACAGAGACAAAAATCCTATCATCAGTATTTATACGTAAGACACTATAAGTAATGCACTATCAACGTTGTCTACATTTTGGTAAACTTACCTTAACATTCACCATCAGCTGGCATCATAGACAAAAACATCATAGATTAACCATCCAAGTAAAACTTGGATTTGACGTAAATCCAGCCAGGAATACTAATAAATATTAAAAAATAGCATTTTATGAAACCATAAAACAAAGGTGTTAACCTATAAACCGTCAGAAAACAAAACAACGCGGTACCAATAATTCACCGGGGGCAATTAAAAGCTTATTTTTGAGGCGAACATCTGTCCCGGGCAACCGTTTTACAATATGGCACGTGGGGCTAACTGCCCCGGGGTATATCACCGTGACCACGCCGTGACCAGCCAACGGTGAAAAAAAGAATTATTCCACTGTTTGTACTGATCTGGCAAGTAAAAAGATCGACAGTATAACAAAATAATAAATACATACATAGATAGAGACAACTTTACGATAGCCGAGTGGTTGTGTGATCGGGATTCGTGTCAAGAGATCCGACTTTGAACCCCAGGTGGCACACTCGTCCCACTCAAAACTAAACGGTTTTTTTAAAAATATAAGTAAGAATTATATCGATGGTTTGGACATAAAGACGATGAGCTAACGTTGAGCATGTGAAATAATGTGGAAGGTGGGTCAAAAAGAAATTGTCTTGACCTCTGTCTGTTTGTATTGGGAATCGCGTAAATTTTATACGTAGTTTTAAACTTTATATACGTAGATCGATGTTCTTGTCTGCCGATCATCTCATAATGGTTACAGAGACAAAAATCCTATCATCAGTATTTATACGTAAGACACTATAAGTAATGCACTATCAACGTTGTCTACATTTTGGTAAACTTACCTTAACATTCACCATCAGCTGGCATCATAGACAAAAACATCATAGATTAACCATCCAAGTAAAACTTGGATTTGACGTAAATCCAGCCAGGAATACTAATAAATATTAAAAAATAGCATTTTATGAAACCATAAAACAAAGGTGTTAACCTATAAACCGTCAGAAAACAAAACAACGCGGTACCAATAATTCACTGGGGCAATTAAAAGCTTATTTTTGAGGCGAACATCTGTCCCGGGCAACCGTTTTACAATATGGCACGTGGGGCTAACTGCCCCGGGGTATATCACTGTGACCACGCCGTGACCAGCCAACGGTGAAAAAAAGAATTATTCCACTGTTTGTACTGATCTGGCAAGTAAAAAGATCGACAGTATAACAAAATAATAAATACATACATAGATAGAGACAACTTTACGATAGCCGAGTGGTTGTGTGATCGGGATTCGTGTCAAGAGATCCGACTTTGAACCCCAGGTGGCACACTCGTCCCACTCAAAACTAAACGGTTTTTTTAAAAATATAAGTAAGAATTATATCGATGGTTTGGACATAAAGACGATGAGCTAACGTTGAGCATGTGAAATAATGTGGAAGGTGGGTCAAAAAGAAATTGTCTTGACCTCTGTCTGTTTGTATTGGGAATTGCGTGAAGATATTTTTTTATTATTTTTACCTAAGCCGAGTGGTAATAAAATAACGACCAAATTGTTTACAAGTGTGCAACAATGAATTTTAATAAAGAAAAAAGTCTTTAGTGCTGTCCAAAGCCATTGAGCCATGAGTTCAAGTCCCAATCAAGAAAATTTTTATTCTCACCCATTTTGGGAAAATCGTTGTTATTGAAATGAATTAACAGTTATTGTAAAACCGGTGTTTACGCCACTCGTCCACGGAGGTTCGATAAACGAAAGTTATCCTATTTATACTAACTTAATGAACTTAAAATATAATAAAGTAATTATTTAAAATAAAATAACGACCAAATTGTTTACAAGTGTGCAACAATGAATTTTAATAAAGAAAAAAGTCTTTAGTGCTGTCCAAAGCCATTGAGCCATGAGTTCAAGTCCCAATCAAGAAAATTTTTATTCTCACCCATTTTGGGAAAATCGTTGTTATTGAAATGAATTAACAGTTATTGTAAAACCGGTGTTTACGCCACTCGTCCACGGAGGTTCGATAAACGAAAGTTATCCTATTTATACTAACTTAATAGTTGGCAGTCACGAAGGACTTGTTAAATCTCAGCTCCGTTTTAACATTTTTATAAGACGATAGCCATGTTTTTGGGTGATCGGAATTCGACAAAAGAGATCCGAGTTCGATATTCAGGTGGTAGGCTCGTACCAATTATTTTCAAAAAACTTACGATTTATATCGTTGGATTGGACATGAAGACGGCGATGGGCGCGCTAGCTGTCACGATTTTTCTAAAGTCGGTAGAAGGTTACGGTAGAAGATGGGTTGAAAGTACTTAATTTTATAGACCTCTGTCTACCCTGTATTGGGAATTGCGTGAAGATATTTTTTTTTATTATTTTTTACCTAAGCCGAGTGGTAACAAAAATAACGACCAAATTGTTTACAAGTGTGCAACAATGAATTTTAATAAAGAAAAAAGTCTTTAGTGCTGTCCAAAGCCATTGAGCCATGAGTTCAAGTCCCAATCAAGAAAATTTTTTATTCTCACCCATTTTGGGAAAATCGTTGTTATTGAAATGAATTAACAGTTATTGTAAAACCGGTGTTTACGCCACTCGTCCACGGAGGTTCGATAAACGAAAGTTATCCTATTTATACTAACTTAATGAACTTAAAAATATAATAAAGTAATTATTTAAAATAAAAAAATTAGGCGACAGTAATATCAAGTTGAGTTACGAGTGGACGACAAGAGTCGATGGTTTCGTAAGTAGCAGGGCTTACTTAAGTACTAACTTAATAGTTGGCAGTCACGAAGGACTTGTTAAATCTCAGCTCCGTTTTAACATTTTTATAAGACGATAGCCATGTTTTTGGGTGATCGGAATTCGACAAAAGAGATCCGAGTTCGATATTCAGGTGGTAGGCTCGTACCAATTATTTTCAAAAAACTTACGATTTATATCGTTGGATTGGACATGAAGACGGCGATGGGCGCGCTAGCTGTCACGATTTTTCTAAAGTCGGTAGAAGGTTACGGTAGAAGATGGGTTGAAAGTACTTAATTTTATAGACCTCTGTCTACCCTTGTATTGGGAATCGCGTAAATTTTTATACGTAGTTTTAAACTTTATATACGTAGATCGATGTTCTTGTCTGCCGATCATCTCATAATGGTTACAAAGAGATTAACAAAGTACTAAAAAATAGTTGCTTAGTGAACAACTTCCGTGGACGTGGACTTCATGGTGTCAGGTCTGAGGTCCCGAGATCGATTATCTAGGTGTATTGTCTAAGTGTTAGTGGTACCTTCGTTGTTTTCTGTCCACTCAATTGATTCAGCTATATACTTTGGGATCGGAGCAATGTTTGTGATATTGTCCGTCTAAATATTCATTTATATCATAATGGTTACAGAGACAAAAATCCTATCATCAGTATTTATACGTAAGACACTATAAGTAATGCACTATCAACGTTGTCTACATTTTGGTAAACTTATCTTAACATTCACCATCAGCTGGCATCATAGACAAAAACATCATAGATTAACCATCCAAGTAAAACTTGGATTTGACGTAAATCCAGCCAGGAATACTAATAAATATTAAAAAATAAAAATAAATAAATATCTTCACGCAATTTCCAATACAGAGGTAGACAGAAGTCTAGTCTAGACAATTAAGTCTCTTTAACCTACCTTCCACTGATGACATTTTCGGGACAACGTAACAGATGGTGAGCCCATGGCCGGCTTTATTTCCAAGCCAACGATACAAATCGTACAATGGTTTTGAAAAAAACCCATTGGTACGAGCCTACCACCTGGGGTCGAACTCGGATCTCTCGACTCGAATTCCGATCACCCAACTATTCGTTATCGTGATTATGGGTTATCGTGATTATTAAATACTAGTATTAAAAAAATAGCATTTTATGAAAACCATAAAACAAAGGTGTTAACCTATAAACCGTCAGAAAACAAAACAACGCGGTACCAATAATTCACCGGGGGCAATTAAAAGCTTATTTTTGAGGCGAACATCTGTCCCGGGCAACCGTTTTACAATATGGCACGTGGGGCTAACTGCCCCCGGTGTATATCACCGTGACCACGCCGTGACCAGCCAACGGTGAAAAAAAGAATTATTCCACTGTTTGTACTGATCTGGCAAGTAAAAAGATCGACAGTATAACAAAATAATAAATACATACATAGATAGAGACAACTTTACGATAGCCGAGTGGTTGTGTGATCGGGATTCGTGTCAAGAGATCCGACTTTGAACCCCAGGTGGCACACTCGTCCCACTCAAAAACTAAACGGTTTTTTTTTAAAAACATAAGTAAGAATTATATCGATGGTTTGGACATAAAGACGATGAGCTAACGTTGAGCATGTGAAATAATGTGGAAGGTGGGTCAAAAAGAAATTGTCTTGACCTCTGTCTGTTTGTATTGGGAATCGCGTAAATTTTTATACGTAGTTTTAAACTTTATATACGTAGATCGATGTTCTTGTCTGCCGATCATCTCATAATGGTTACAAAGAGATTAACAAAGTACTAAAAAAATAGTTGCTTAGTGAACGACTTCCGTGGACGTGGACTTCATGGTGTCAGGTCTGAGGTCCCGAGATCGATTATCTAGGTGTATTGTCTAAGTGTTAGTGGTACCTTCGTTGTTTTCTGTCCACTCAATTGATTCAGCTATATACTTTGGGATCGGAGCAATGTTTGTGATATTGTCCGTCTAAATATTCATTTATATCATAATGGTTACAGAGACAAAAATCCTATCATCAGTATTTATACGTAAGACACTATAAGTAATGCACTATCAACGTTGTCTACATTTTGGTAAACTTATCTTAACATTCACCATCAGCTGGCATCATAGACAAAAACATCATAGATTAACCATCCAAGTAAAACTTGGATTTGACGTAAATCCAGCCAGGAATACTAATAAATATTAAAAAATAAAAATAAATAAATATCTTCACGCAATTTCCAATACAGAGGTAGACAGAAGTCTAGTCTAGACAATTAAGTCCCTTTAACCTACCTTCCACTGATGACATTTTCGGGACAACGTAACAGATGGTGAGCCCATGGCCGGCTTTATTTCCAAGCCAACGATACAAATCGTACAATGGTTTTGAAAAAAACCCATTGGTACGAGCCTACCACCTGGGGTCGAACTCGGATCTCTCGACTCGAATTCCGATCACCCAACTATTCGTTATCGTGATTATGGGTTATCGTGATTATTAAATACTAGTATTAAAAAAATAGCATTTTATGAAAACCATAAAACAAAGGTGTTAACCTATAAACCGTCAGAAAACAAAACAACGCGGTACCAATAATTCACCGGGGGCAATTAAAAGCTTATTTTTGAGGCGAACATCTGTCCCGGGCAACCGTTTTACAATATGGCACGTGGGGCTAACTGCCCCCGGGGTATATCACCGTGACCACGCCGTGACCAGCCAACGGTGAAAAAAAGAATTATTCCACTGTTTGTACTGATCTGGCAAGTAAAAAGATCGACAGTATAACAAAATAATAAATACATACATAGATAGAGACAACTTTACGATAGCCGAGTGGTTGTGTGATCGGGATTCGTGTCAAGAGATCCGACTTTGAACCCCAGGTGGCACACTCGTCCCACTCAAAAACTAAACGGTTTTTTTTAAAACATAAGTAAGAATTATATCGATGGTTTGGACATAAAGACGATGAGCTAACGTTGAGCATGTGAAATAATGTGGAAGGTGGGTCAAAAAGAAATTGTCTTGACCTCTGTCTGTTTGTATTGGGAATGGCGTGCAGATATTTATTTATCTTTTATGGGGACAACGTCACATACATTGCTCTGATCCTAAAGTAAGTAGCTGAAGCAGCAGTTACAACCTTGTAATTATAGTCTTACTAAATAAATAAATGTTTTACAAGCCGTGCTGTAAATTTAATGAGTAAGTGCCAAGGCAGTAAAAAAATCCAACTACAATATATTTGTTGTACCACGACAGCTGAGTAGCTCGGTGATCGGAACTTCAACCAGGAGTTCGGAGTTCGATCCTCTAGGGGAAGGCTTTTATGAATGAGTTTTTCGACACTTATGCACGAGTATAACTTTTGTTGGCTTGTACACTTCGACGGTGACCAACTCCTCACCTGTCACGTTGTCTCAAATACAAAATAGTCCAAACCCCTGACTTAATACTTTGTTTTCATAAATTCTTTAGATACTGAAGATTAAAGAATTTATTAAAAACAAAACCCATTGTAATCCTTGATTAATTCAAGAGAGTATTAAAATTGTATTAGTAACAGTTTATAAACGAAATATATTTTTTGAGTATTAACAAAAAGTTTCACTTATTATTATATTTAGTCTGTCGGAAACGTGACGCGTGTTTAATCTACAAGTGCATCACGCCACCCAAACCTGCCACCACGAGTTGGCCCCCTTGATATGCCAACAACACTTTCACGCTTAAAGTGTTTAAAACAAAAGACTTAAAGTGTTAAAAGACTTAAAGTGTTAAAAGACTTAAAGTGTTTAAAACAAAAGACTGAAAGTAACTTATCAATTAAAACATTTTAATGAGAATATATTAAGTTGTAGTTTCATTATGAGTCACGATAGCCGAGTGGTTGGGTGACCGGAATTTCGAGTCTCCACAGACCAGAGTTCGATCTCCACGTATATCCAAGTTTTGAAAAAACCTCACCTCAAGGGCTCACCAGCTGTCACGTTGTCCCAAAAATATCTTCGGCAGAAGGTAGGTCGAAACGACTTGTCTAGAGCTCTGTCTACCCCTGTATTGGGAATGGCGCGAAGATAGATATTATATTAATAACTTTCCCCCGTGTCATCGTCCACGTAACACGATTTTAACTGTTTTGTTTATTCTCCATCTCGCCTCGTAAGATATTGTAAAGTATAAGTAAAATGTTTTTTTAACTTTTTGAGTTACGGTTATTTTGCCACTCAGAAGTATTGTAACAACTTTTACAACTTCAAAAACAACATTTCTTAACAAACTTAGAATCCCCATTTTATTTCATTTCAATATTTTAGAAATTACATAGCAATTAAATGTTAAATATACTATTTATGGACCGTGTGGTAACCGCGTAAGAATATTGCCACTCCCTTTCTTCCCGTAGGAGTCGTAAGAGGCGACTTACGGAAACAGCATTAATGTCGTAGTGGCAACCGATAGATGGCGGAATAAGCATCTCTAAAAATATCAGCCAAAATAATCAGACAGAAAATAGGCTATAGCGTCTGAGGTGCGAGTGGTCTAGTACTGAGATCGCCAATCCGCTTGCCAAGCGTGGCGATTATGGCAAATCCCTATGGGAGAGGCCAATGTCCTGCAGTGGACCTTAACAGGTCGTTATGTATAGCAATTATACTTATAATCAAGTCTAAATATTAACTTTCTTACTTTTTAAGACCAGAAATTAAATAGTTCCACAGAAACTGCCAACTTTTATTATTACTCCTTCATGGGAGGAGTCTCTTAAAATCCTTTCATACGTTATGTCTGCAACTTATTAATCTGAGTGTTTTTTTGTAATTTATAATATTAAGTGTGTGATGCATATGACCTACGTAGTTGAGTGTCGTAAACCCCGGTTTTCAAGGTGTCCCAAGCTGTGAAGTCCCGGGTTCGATTATCGGGTAGATAAGGAAACCATATAATTTTCTTTGGGTATGTACGTCTGTGGTATTCTTTCTTCTGATTCGATTACACAAGTGCTTTCGGTACTCACTTTGGGATCACAGCAATATGTGCGATAAATGTTGCGTAATAAAAATTAAAATTCGATAGTTGCTCTATACCCAACAAGAATACGCACCAAAATAATTCAACATGAATATCATCTATGCCTAAATACAATACCAACACCATTCTATGTTTCCCGTTAAACTTGTAAATTATAAAGTACATTTGTGATTACCATATCAAATTAACCCGGCAACATAAATCGGTATGCGTTCTGTAGTTACCACTAATTCCTAAAGTAAACATTATCGATAAAATTTCTCGACGTTGCCTAATAAATCAGCGCTAAAAGATGTCTCTATACTCTTCATAGCTCCATCCGATGAGACAGCAACAGTCTAACAGACGCAGAACACAAAAGCCTGAGAGAGACGTCAGTATTTTCATGATTCGTATTAATTAAGGAGCAAAGAGATTCTAAATCATGCTCTGTCAACGCTCCCTGTGGGAATCCACGAGAGTTATAGGACCCTTTATTCTAAATTTAAAATTACAATTTCGTAAACGCTTGGAATATTTTAAAAGGCATATTGGTCTCTCGAATGTTTATTGAGATTTTCGAAAATCGTCGAGTATATTGAACTCCATTGTTGAATTTATATTTTTGAATATTTAACTTAATGTATAATTAAAATGGTACTCACTAACTTATCTTTACGCACAATCTCTAACGGAGTAGCCAGAGAGAACAGATCGTCATGATCCGTACATATATCTTTCGCTTCATTAAATTTTATTATTTTCGTCATACATGCACGTCTAGATATCTGAGTACCCTTGACCCTCCCCTCTTTGAAAAATTTACTCACATGGTCTTCGGAGGTTAGTTTCGGCCTACCTCA
Organism: Sericinus montela; assembly: GCA_029286605.1. NCBI lineage: Eukaryota > Metazoa > Arthropoda > Insecta > Lepidoptera > Papilionidae > Sericinus > Sericinus montela. Next base: position 12,218,032 of record JAGSMR010000019.1, on the reverse strand, counting down.
ACACATTTTAATGTTACTTTCGTGCTAATGTTTTCTTCACCATTTGGTCCTTACTCATTCGCTCGAAGCATTAATTAAAATGGCGAATTATAAAATATGGTACTGTCTGCTGTCTCCGATCGTAATGGATTATCTATGCGGTCGTAGCAACTGTCATGACACGTCAGTTGCGTGAAATGAAACGTCATAAGTGACCGTGCTTATCATGAGATTAGTTCACTTGATGTGCGGCTGTCATAGGACGCGGACGTGTATCGTTACTTTGAATAGAAGCACCTAAAATGTATACGTGATTAGAATTCGTCAATTGATCACGTAATAAAGTATCTTCGCGCCATTCCCAATACACATGAGACAGAGAGGTTTAGACAATTATGTCTTTACGATCCACTTTTCACCGAAGACGTTTTTTGGGACAATATGACCGGTGGTGAGCCTGAAGCTGTCTTTATATCCAACATATAAATCGTACATAAGTTGTGTAAAAACCTATTGATACGAACCTACCTCCTGGGGAAGGAATTCGAGTGTCTTGACTCGAATTTCGATCACACAACCACTCGGCTAAAGCAACGCTGAATCATTTAACTATTAAATCATTCTAATTATTAAGAAAATTACAAAAGTTCCATATCAAAGCTGGAGCTCGAGTAAAGTGCAACGAGAAAGCTTTAAAAAGACATTAATTAAAAAAGTCGAACGTCGGTATATTCGCGGCGGTGAGATTGCGGCGGTCCATTTAATTGATACGGCCCGGCTCCGGACGAGAGGAATCCCAGTAAAGAAACGGTCGTTAGCTTATCACAATGCTGATTTCACACCGTACATACTGCGCGGTGGGTTTACATGAAACGTAGGGTCTAGGTATTAAACTCTGCTTTCGAAGCTAGAGGTTGCGAGTTCAAATCTCGCTACTGCATTTGAAATTCAGCGGGATCCAAATAAAATTTGTGTGATAAATATGAATGTCTGCATTTGAGTCGTGGTTATGTATGAATATAATTAAAAATAAATACATATAAAGATAGGAACAACATTACATACATTATTCAGATCCCAATGTAAGAAGCTAAAACACTTGAGGTATAGGAATCGGAAGCAACGAAGGCACCACAAACACCCAGATCCGAGAAAATGTAGAAAAACTGGTTTTTCTACATTGACCCGTCCGAGAATCGAACCGGGGACCACGAGATGGCGACACCTTGAAAACCGGTGTTTACGCCAATCGTCCGGAGATCGTCATATATATTTTTTATTTTAATTTATTATCATTACTTTAATTTATTTTATTGAGCAAACCATCAGCGATAACAAAGAACTATAGGCAACAGTATTTCATTACAAAGTAAGGCCAATAAAACGTTTTTCTACGAAATATAAGAGCATATACCGTGGAAAACGATTTAAGAATAGAAGCAATCATTGAAGAAATTTGTTTTAATTGTAAATCGAGTTATAGCAAACCAATGCCGAAATTTAAATGTATGTTAATTTATTTAAAATATAATATATTTGAATTACTTTAATGTTGTACATCATAATTATATGTCACCATAAATGTTACATTTCTAAAAAATCAATGTCACTGAAATAAAAATGTTAATAGGAACGTCGTCGTCTGGACAATGAAGTCCTTACCACCGACTTTCCACCGAACCTTATATGGGATATAATAATGTCTAATGAGATATATAAGAATAATGAGAGTAATATAACAAAAATGCTATTCTTGACAAAAACAATTTACATTCGAAGCTGCATGTAACCGCCACACGGTCCACAGAAGTCTCAGCGGAGTCACGCCTCGGGCCGCATTAAAAGAAATACGTTAACACAAGTAAAGCCTTTGTACGGATGCTTTATGTAACTTCTAATAAGGACACTTATTTGTTGATAACCTCTTTCGTGAGTTTAATGACATTCGTTAAAAAATACATTTAATAAATTAATCAATTGTTAATTATTATTATATTAAGCCGTAGCTTTACGGGGGGATTCCTCTTGATCACAGGCGGTGGAAACATCGAGATGTAAAAAAATATAAAACATGACGACATGAGTTAGTTTTGTCTTATATTATATTATATCCTTATGTTTATTCTCAATACTGTGGATAACGGATATCTAATCAATTAAACATTTTCCACCTTTTATGCAGATATATAAGAGAGAACGAAAGCAACAATTGTTATAATATTAGACATAAATAATTGATGAAACATACATAATTGATATGAGAAGACAATCTTTGTAGATGATACAAATGAAGTCCATTTTCGTTCTAGTTTTTATCGAAGCTTATGTGGGATAGCACCATCTTACTGTCAAAGCCAAGATAAATATTTATTAATACTTATTTATATATTATTAAGTTTCCGTTAATAAACTATTGAAAAAAGTAAACGACGTGATCGCAAATACGCGAAACCGTTAGACGCTTATTTCAAATTATTGTCATGAAGCCGCCTCCAACCGGCAATGGATATTAAAATATGGAAAAGTTGTAGTACTCTTATATAAAATGCATACTTAATGATAATTTAGATACTTTCCTCCCTATTTATGTTACTCACGTTTGGATAACAATTTTTTGTAACTCACAAAATGGGACGTGTTTAAGAAAATTATGAGATTAAAACGTTCGTAATGAATAACGCTAACAAAACTGCATTACGTATTCCACCAACCCGCGGTGATAGTATACAACGGATTGCATTCAAATACACCATAATAAGTATCCCGTGCTCTTTAGTGCGACATCTTGTAGTTATAAATATCACAATAATTAAAGAAGAGTCTTTCTTTTCATGCAATTTATTAGCTGATTGCATTACGGCGACGTACAAGCTATCATTTAATATATACGCACTTGTTTACATTCCTTTTAAATACATTACGTGCCTTTACAAGTACCATACAAAAACAATTATACCCTGTGCAATAAAAACACCTGTAGCAACGTATGAGGAAATATACACCGGACTAGGAATACATAAATAGGAGAGAAACAAAGAAAACAGAATTTCTTTCGCTTTTAAATACTGTTTAATTTCTACGTTTGATTAACATACTAGTAATGTAATATTATTCGTATATGAATATAAATGTACTTGCTTGATCGCAAGCAGATGTATTTTTGTGTATGTATGTATGTGTTACATTTATCATGCTGCAACGTCGAGAAATAAATAAGACACAATAATCGTAAACAACAGCAGTGCATATGGCTAAAGAAGTTAGATAAAGACCTCACAAGTAACATTAATGTATGAATAGAATTGAAAGAAGAACAGATTGAAATATTAAAACTCTTCCAATACTAAAATATTCAGTGAGATCAAAGTAAATTTACATTTATTAACAATTGAAATTATTGAAAAAAACAATATTTAATGATCAGAATTCAATTCAACAGAGCGGAGTTCGATTTATATCGTTTACTTGGACACAAAGACAACTACAGGCTCATCACCTGTCACGTTGTCCTGAAACGAAAGGACTTAATTATATAAACCACTATATTTGAAATTGCGTGAAATCATCAAAGCAAATTAACATTTATTTACAATCAAATTTTATATCGCAAAATAAATAGAAATCGACGGCGTTATGATTCCCGATGTGCCCCGAGGTGATGAAAATTCAATCAAGATCAGGTCATACTTTAGCCGAGCGTTAAAATGAAACATAAAACAAACTGTAAAGGAGACTGGACGTGGCACTGTTGTATCAACTGTGAAGATCTTTAATGTGATACATACGAACGAGCAGCATGTGCAATGAGATTCATATACTGAGAGAATGATACATTTTTTTTAAATATTTATTTATTCAGGGGCATTTAGGATATATGCCAGCTCCATTATACCCTGATATAAATAAATAAATACAAATAAATAAATAAATATCTTCACTTAATTCGCAAAACAGGGGTAGACAGAGGTCTACCCCTGTTTTCCACCGAAGATATTTTCGGAACAACGTGACATGTTGTGAGCCTGTCGCCGTCTTTATGTCTAAGCCAACTAAATTTATCATGCTATTAACTTCGAGTTATTTATTAATAAGACACAATAATCGTAAACAATAGCAGTGCATATGGCTAAAGAAGTTAGATATAGACCAACTTAATAACTAATAATAATAATAAATAAAAAAAATATCTTCACGCAATTCCCAATACAGGGGTAGACAGAGTTCTAGTCTAGACAATTAAGTCGCCGTCTTTATGCCAACGATATAATTCGTACATTACTTTTTTAATAACCCATTGGTGCATAAAGCCTACCATAGGGTCAGCCACAATTCCGGTCTATTGACTCGAATTCCGATCACCGAAACACTCGGATATCCTGACTATACTTGTCTTTAATTACAATATTTATATATTAATGTACACAATATTTTTTATATCAGCTCACCAGACTAATCGGCAATGTGTGACGAGCGTCAGGCGCGAAATGAAAATAACTTTTGGCGGGGCCATCTCATAAATCAGAAAGACTGGTGTAGCTCAATTAAAACCATTCTCTATCTGATGTACTTCTGTTGCGCGAGGTAGCACAACACCGTTGTTTTGTTCTTTTTCCATCGATGCTCTGAACCTTTTAAATGTTCTTTGTCAACTCTTTAAATTTTGAATCGAGTTGTGTAGGTTATGTTGGTTTTATATTTAAGTTGTTGTCTACATAAAGGCGGCAACGGGCTCATTGTCCTGTACCTGTCACGTTGTCCCGAAAATATCTACGTTGGAAGGTGGCTCGAAGGGACTTAATTGTCTAGACTAGACCTCTGTCTATCACCGTATTGGGAATTGCGTGAAGATATTTATTTATTTTATTTGTTTTCTACATTTATCAGTAATATTCAATGCAATAGCATTAATAGCGAATAAGTTAATGGCTCGATAGAATTGTTGGTAGTGATCGTGTCATCGAAGCTAAGGGTTGCGGGTTCGATTCCCGCTAAAGGTAAATATGCGTGATCAATGTGAATGTTTGTACACGTGTAATGGATTTATATTCGCATGTGTTTGTATAAAAAATGGTAACGTAAGACTACATCAATGTAAGTATACATTTCTTGGCTTAGTAAAATTAAGCGGCGATAGGCTCACCACCTGTCATACTGTCAGGGAAGGCAATATTCAGATATTTGATATACTATTAACTAATTATAGTAGTGACTAAGAGTCATGATAGCCGAGTGGTTAGGTGATCGGAATTGGAGTCAAAAGACCCGAGTTCGATCCACTACCAATGGATTTTCCAAAAAACTTATGTACGATTTACCTCTATAGCTTGGACATAAAGAGGGCGACGGACGGCGGGAAGGTGGGTCGAAAAGACTTAATTGCCTAAATCTCTGTCTACCCCTGTATTGGGAATGGCGTGAAGATATTTTTTTTTTCATATACTATAAATTACCTTCATTCTTGCAAACTGAGAGATTGTCTAAAAGAAGTCAGTTATAAAACAATAAATTCTGTTCGTTGTCGATTAAAATCAAGGAGAGCATAGAGAATGGTCAATAATCGATTTTAGTACGACACGGTTAATATAATGCATCGTAACTTTCGTCTATTATCATTGATTTTGAGATACCGATATCCGATTGTTCCATATTACGAGAATTCTTAAAGATAAAAATTTGCCAATGGGTTCTGTAACTTTTATGAATTTTATTTAAATCTAATTAAGCTGAAGAGGATTTGCCATAATCGCCACGCTTGGCAAACGGATTGGCGATCGCTGCACCAGACCTCTCGCACTTCAGATGCTGCTGCCCATCTTCCATCTGATTATTTTGGGCTTATATTTTTTGAGAAATGGTTATCTCGCCATCTATCCGTTGCCATAAAGAAGTTCAAGGTTTACCTTAGTCGCCCCACGGTAAGAAAGGGAGTGGCAATATTTTTACGCCGTTACCACACGGTAAGGACACGCCTACGTCCAGCTGTGGACTTTAGCAGGCCGATATGTGTGTAAATGTAAGCTGAAGATTGTTTTAACACGTTTAAATTTAATCTCTGGAATTAATCAGATACTTTTGAAACATTCTTTTTGAGCTATACATACAATCCATTTCTTGAGAAAGGTTACAGGTTGGATAGAGCCAGAATAAAGAAAAAGTCAGAAATAACGTGACGACAAGAAGAAGTAAAACCTTGCAAGAGACACAATGAGACAATGAAATGAATGGGTCGAGGGCAATGTTGTAAGTATTCGTAATTCAGTTTCTCTTTAAATTAAACTGCATAAATCTCTTATATTACACTAAGATCAGAGATTTAGAAGTAATATCCCCCAAAAAATTTAATCATACGGTTAAAGAAAGAAGACATATTTTTTAAAGTATGATTTTATATATACAAATGGTATATGCTATATAAACAAATGGTATATATAAAAACAGACGAGTAGTTACAGCGTAAAAATATAGAACCCCATTTAATCCTGCAAGTGTCGTAGAGGCGACACTTAGAAAAGCCTCGAAAATCCAAAAGATACTAACTCTAATAGACCGGTGACGAGCAGCAGTGTCTACGATGCAAGGTTCTTAGTATTGAGATTGCCAGTCTGGTTGTCACGGGTGGTGATTATGGCAAACCCTGCCATACGGTAAAGAGCTATGTACTATAGACTGGACTTTTACAGGGCGTTGAGAGAGAAAGAAAGGAAGAAAAGCAATTTATTTGATATCACAGTAATAAAAAATATCAAATAACAAAACGATACGAACGATTTTATTCGATAGTACATACATAGCAACAACAAAACTACTTCTTAGGGCTGCCTATATTGGAATTCTGCCACGTATTTTTTACGTATTGGAATTTTGTCTGTATCACGTAAACCTAAATTGAACGTCTCCGGTGAATAATGAGTTGAAAGGTGTTTATTGTCTAGACCCCTGTTTACAAAACTATTTGAAATGGCGTAAAGGTATTTTTTTCCAAAAAATATAAAACATAAATATCAGATACATTTCAAATCATCATCTGATATTTTAAACGGTACCCTGAATCGGACTCGTGCGACCGATCAATTACGATTATAATCGATTCAACGATTGTAATCGATAATGGCGCGTGCAGCTGCAATTTCTTTTGGGTATAATGTCGTTGCGATTCCGTCGAAACTCAGCCGAAACCGCTTTAATTACGCTCTTGAATGGTTTGATGATTTCGCGATAGCTTTGAAATGGCCTTCACTTCGGGTGGGCTTTAAATGAAAGTGTTAGGTTTTTTAACGACCTTCGTGTACCGGTTTTCAAGGTGTCGCCAGTTCAGAGGCCTCGGATTCAATTCCCGGTCGGGTCAATGAAGAAAACACTTTTTCTATATTTTCTCGGCTCTGTGTTTGGGTGGGTACTGAATTTGAGTTATATATCTGCTTATTTTTTTTGTTTTTCCTCTAATCGTCATACGACTATTTATCAAGCAGCCAACTAATCCGTCCTTTTAAGTACGTCTGGTATTTTTAATAGAGATACTTTTACTACTATTTGTCATGTCTCTGTGTAATTTTTGGCAAATCATTTACTTCACCTTTCTGACACGGCATGATTCAGGATGATAGGGATTCAGAAGACAAATCCAATTTAAAACCATGGCTTTAAAAAATACGAGGCTTTGGTTCTTTGTTTTAAAAGTTTTATTTAACTTTTAATACAATAAATATAAGTATATTACTTTAGAGTATTTCTCTGATAACGCCAGGATTACAAAAGGCGCGAAGGAATTAAAAAAAATTAAAACCAAAAAAGATATGATGTTTTGAATCGTGGCTATTAGTGATCTATTCTTTCTGGCTACCTCATCAGGAACTGTTCGTGAAGATTAACACATAAACAATAAAAGGATACGTACTGATTATGTACCAATCAATGTGCTAATGAAATAATTATTCATCCTAGACCTATACGTACGTTACAAACAAAAGCACAAACATGCCCGAGCGCTGCCCATGGGTGAAGTCAACATAAATAACCCACAGCGAGGGTATGAAGATGTCGAGCGTTGTAATGAAACGTCAAAATATCCAGTTCATTGATTGCGTGCGCCCGCCGTAAATTGTACTTTTCGCTCTGGGCCAGCTCGGTTTCAACCCCGCTGATTGTTCTAGTATTATAACTAGATATTTTTTATAGAAAAAAAATATATACAAATAACTCCATACCATAGAAATACTACGCTCGGAGCTCGTGAAGAATACGTATAAAAAATATCTTCACGTCTTTCTCAATACAGGGGTAAACAGAGGTCTAAACATTTAATTTGTTTCGACCCACCTGCCACCGAAGACATTTTTTTGGACAACGTGACAGGTTATAGCCCTTCGACGTCTGTATATCCAAGCCAACGATGTAAATTGTACATAAGTTTTTTAAAAAAACCATTTGTTACGAGCTTTGGGGATCGAATTCTTGTCTCTTGACTCTAATTTTGATCATAAAACCACTCGGCAATCGTGAATATATAGAATATTTGTTGATAATAAAAATACATACATATAGGGACAACAATACATTGCTCTGATCACAAACTAGGTAGCTAAAGCATTTCAAACAGGAAAAAACTAAGGTACCACAAACGCTCAGGCTCGAGACAATATAGAAAAAGTTGTTTTTTACATTGTCCCGCCCGGGAATCTAGCCCTTTAATTCAGTACCCTGAAAACCGGTGTCTACGCCACTCGTCCACGGAGGTCTTCAATCTTTGGACCCGTTTTTTAAATATATGCAACTAGCTGTTCTCGAATTTATTACCGTCTTCGGAATTTTATGTCATCAGACTACAAGCAGAAACACAAGAGCCTTTATTTCATGTAAGAATTCTGCGAGGCTATGGCACCAAGCCTATCCTATCCCTTCAATAGCAGGTGCTGCCGACAATAAGTTAATATCTCTGATTCCAAATTAATCGAAACCGGGACCTCAGAGATGGCAACACTGTGAAAACCCGTGTATGCCACTCGTCCATGGAGGTCGTCGATAATATTACAATAACATAAAAAATACATTATTTATTTGTTACATTAATACATTTATTCATCATCGCCGTAACGGTAACATTTAGGTTTTTTTTTATATAATTTACTTAGGTTTTACCATAGATGCTGTACGGGTCCCAAAAATATCTTCGGTGAAAGGTGGGTCGACACGACTTAATGATCTAGACCTCTGTCTACCCTTGTAATGGGAATGGCGTGAAGATATTTATACATTTATTCATTATTGTTTTGCCATAATATTCAATATTACCGATTGCAGTACCAAACGCATCGCAGACCGTCATCGCTCTGCTTGATTTTGGTCAGGTATAGATAAGGTCAAGATAGTTATTCCGTCATCTTTCGGTAGTCAATGGCATTTTCAGTCAGGCTATTCCTTTAATTGTTACTTACGGTGTCCACTTTGTCCTTTTTTTTACGATGTCCACGAGATGAAAGATTGTGGTATATTTTTACGTCGTAATCACACGGCAAATACTTTTATTGGTTATAAATTATTAAAAACAGACAATGAAATAATCTAAATTGAATCCATGAAGTCACGATAGCCGAGTGGTTGTGTGATCAGAAAAAAATTTGGAAACCCGAGTTCGATCCCGTGATGGTAGGCTCATACCGATGTTTTTTTTTTTTTAATTTATGTACGATTTACATCGTTGGCTCGGACTGATAGGTGGGTCGAAAGGTCTGAGTCTACTGTCTACCCTAGTGTTGAGAATGACATGAAGACATTTTTTTATTTCATCGAAAAAATATTTTTTAAATACATTCGTTTCGCCGTTTACCATAGAGTTATGAATCTACACAGTGTATGGCAATTCTCATAGATTCGATCGCACGCGCACAATGCATTACAAGCTCCGTTTAAAATATGTTTACGATTATTTTATGTATGTGAATTACATATTTAAATAACTAGCCGCGGCTAATTCCATGGCGCGAAAGATCCGGTCGCTTCCGGTGCAAACCTGTTTCATGAGCGATCAACGTCATTTAACGACGGCCGGTGTTGAATGCAATCCTAATTGCTAATTTTAATTATTGGAGCTCCTTGCCGTTTCAAAATTTCGTCGTAATTTTTTTTTTTCCTTTTTAAAATTTTTCAGTTCCTGCTCGCAGCTGGCCTTTATATCTGTCTGACATCTAATTAAGTGTAGTTTAATGAAAAGTGGATGCATTTTGGCTTCTGTGAGTTTTTTTTTTTGGCACATTGCCAATAATTTTGACATGTAATTATCTAGATAAATTCATGCGCGTGCCGGTTTTGTGGATGATAACACCTTAATGTTATTTACCTCCCTGAATAATGCAGTATTAATATCAGTAATATCGTTGTAAGAAAAAAAATGTTTACTTCGATTTATGGCAGATTTATTTCCATCTAAATATAAAGTAAGCTAGTATTACTAACATTAAAAATAAAGCAAACTAGCGTAATTTCTACTATTACTAGGGAATGTACTTGGCTACTGACAGCAAACTAACCACCGGGAGAAAAATACCAGACTAAATTCAAGTGAAGTAAATCAGGTGTACGATGTCTGGTACTGCGTGTGCTATTCCGACTGACAGGAGAGGTCTGAGTCCTGCAATGGATTTTTTCAGGCCGATAATTAAAAAAAATACCGATTATTGATGCTCTAAACGTGTAATTAAGTCAAATTAAACGCCATCAATAATTTCGTCAATAATGGGTTACTTCTTACAATGTTGCACGGCCAATTATTTTCATTCTTTGTTTCTTTCTTGCTTTACTTATTTACACACCTGGTCCTACTGAATAATCTTTGACACGTGTCAAAGTGTCAGTTAAGTTGATAATTGTCGGATCAATTCAAGTTTTTAACGTCCTTCCTTATTATCTTTGTTGTGCTGTTTCATTATTGTACAAGAAGGGCTTGTTTATCGTATGATCATGTGCATCTAACGAAAAACAAAACACATTTCCGCACAAAGGATATTTTTTGAAACAGTTTGTAGCAATCTATACAGCCAGATATAAATATTAAATTTAGTTTCTACATTTAACAAATAAAAAAAATAAGATAATATAATTTGAATTTATTAACAAAATATTACATTGAAGCTTTCTTCAGAAATCCTTCTGAAGAAAGGTTCAATGTCATATTTTTTTATATTGCTTTGATCGTCAAGTTTTGGAAATGTGAAACGATAAAAAAACTTGTCGCCAAGCACCTTGACCTCTACTGCCCGTCATCATCTATTCGTTTGGTTCAGTGTTTTTGGAGATAAGAAAATTTTGAATTTTATTCCTACACATACATAACCAAGAAAAAAATATCTTTACACTATTCTCAATACTGGGGTAGACAGAGATCCAGACAATTAAGTAATTTTAACCCACCTTTAACTGAAGGCCTGTCATATTTATATCCAAGCTAACGACATAAATCGTACAGAAGTATTGAAAAAAAAAACATACTGGTTGATAGGCACGAGTCTATCATCACCTGTAAAACGAACTCGGGTCTCTTGACTTGAATTCGTATCACAAATCCACTCGGCTATCATGACAGTTAAACAAGGAATAATAAAAGCGTTTCCTTTGCGTTAAACTTGTGTGATATAAATGAAACCATGGACAGTTGTAAGTCATAAATAGTTACGATGTAACGTATATTTCTAACGGATAGACAACTATGTTTACTAACTATAAATTGTGTATTAGTTATTGGTCTAATCACCTGGCCTGACCATTTAAAGACAAATACTAAGACTGTCGTATTAAATTTATAGTATTTATACTAAACCGTGTGGTAAAGGTGTAAGAATATTGCCACTCATTTTCATCCCGTGGGTGTCGTAAGAGGTGACTAAGGGAAACAGCCTAGAATAATGATATGGAAACCGATAGATGGCGCGATAACCATCTCTAAATATATCAGACCAAAATATAGGACCAAGATGGGTAGCAGCGTCTGAGGTGCGAGTGGTCTGCTACTGTAATCGCCAATGCCAAGCGTGGCGATTATGGCAAATCCTCCCTATGGGAGAGGCCTATGTCCTGCAGTGGACTTTAACAGGCCGTTATGTATGTATGTATACTAAACGATGTTAGACACTTTCCAACACGTCTTAATTTTGATCTTTAATGAAAAGATCGCTTTTATGAATAGATTTGTGGGTAGGTAGATTAACGGATTAATCGAAAATAATTATTTTTGAACATACGTAAACTATTTTGAATGAGAACAATATTTAAGCATCTGTTCTATTCGATATTACGAAAACCGGTGTACGCGACTCATCTTCATTCAGTATTGGCTACCGACAGTTGGAGGGATAAACTGTCTTGAAATATAACAGATCAAAATTCAGTGACTGGTGGTAGACAGTAGCGTTAAAGGTGTGATATGTTCATCTTAAGGGGAAGTTCATCTTTAAATAAATTCAAATTCACTTTTACTTACAACAAATATTATACTACAATATTTGTAATTATAAACTTTTGATCACGATATACTGGCGAAACCGGCCAGTTCTTTTGAATTAAAGTGAATAAATAGTAGAATTAGTAAAATGTGTGTTTTGTAAAGTGAATTTGAATTTATTAATTTTACTATTTAAAACTATAATTTTTTTTTTGCAAAGTCTATATCGTCTTATCTTTGACAACACACATGACAAAGACATACAATCAATACAGATATTGAATCGACCTGCTCTCACATATTCTGTAAATTCAGACCTTGCGCTCAATTGACATTTTTAACGGGTTTAACTAAATTTCTATATCCCTTCCTTTTATACTGGCCACTTTATCGATCTGTTTTTTTTTATAGATATTGTTGTTCGTGTTACACTATTTGTGCGTGTGTTTTATTAGTAAAAAAAAAGTAGAACAAAACAAGAAATACTAAAAACGAGAAAGCCGCTTTACTGTTTTCAATATCATTGCGGAGACTATTAGAAACGCTCTGTGATTTAACTGCTCAATAATTGTAGGATTTTAATGTTGTTATTATCGGCGATATGTACACGAATCAGTTAATAAATCCGATTTAATTACTTCAATGATCATTAGCTTAATAATTACGTGGAATCGGACGAGTTAATCGAGCGATCAATAAAAATATGTTTGTGAAAATTGTCTTGACGTGTGGTCGCGACGTTAGAATGCTTCACCCCTTTCTTACCGTGAGCGTCGTGAAAAGCGACTAAGAGAAATGCTTTCAATATTCTATTCGTTGCCGAAATATGGCGACGTAATTATCTTAAAAATATCAGACCAAAATATAGGACCAAGATGGGTAGCAGCGTCTGAGGTGCGAGTGGTTCGTTACTGTAATCGCCAATGCCAAGCGTGGCGATTATGGCAAATCCTCCCTATGGGAGAGGCCTATGTCCTGCAGTGGACTTTAACAGGCCGTTATGTATGTATGTATACTAAACGATGTTAGACACTTTCCAACACGTCTTAATTTTGATCTTTAATGAAAAGATCGCTTTTATGAATAGATTTGTGGGTAGGTAGATTAACGGATTAATCGAAAATAATTATTTTTGAACATACGTAAACTATTTTGAATGAGAACAATATTTAAGCATCTGTTCTATTCGATATTACGAAAACCGGTGTGTACGCGACTCATCTTCATTCAGTATTGGCTACCGACAGTTGGAGGGATAACCGTCTTGAAATATAACAGATCAAAATTCAGTGACTGGTGATAGACAGTAGCGTTAAAGCTGTGATATGTCTGTGTAAGTGTGTGGCAAATCTTCTGCAGTGGACATTAATATATCTATGCCTTAAAGTGATAATTCTCTAAAAAGAAATCACAAGAAGAACTTTGCCCAGATAAGAAACTTAACTTATTGATTTCTTTACTTATTAATTAACTTTACTATACTGAACACTTCCGATTGTCGTGTTGGTGGAAGTTCATCTTTAAATAAATTCAAATTCACTTTTACTTACAACAAATATTGTACTACAATATTTGTAATTATAAACTTTTGATCACGATATACTGGCGAAACCGGCCAGTTCTTTGAATTAAAGTTAATAAATAGTAGAATAAGTAAAATGTGTGTTTTGTAAAGTGAATTTGAATTTATTAATTTTACTATTTAAAACTATAATTTTTTTTTTTGCAAAGTCTATATCGTCTTATCTTTGACAACACACATGACAAAGACATACAATCAATACAGATATTGAATCGACCTGCTCTCACATATTCTGTAAATTCAGACCTTGCGCTCAATTGACATTTTTAATGGGTTTAACTAAATTTCTATATCCCTTCCTTTTATACTGGCCACTTTATCGATCTGTTTTTTTTTTATAGATATTGTTGTTCGTGTTACACTATTTGTGCGTGTGTTTTATTAGTAAAAAAAAAGTAGAACAAAACAAGAAATACTAAAAACGAGAAAGCCGCTTTACTGTTTTCAATATCATTGCGGAGACTATTAGAAACGCTCTGTGATTTAACTGCTCAATAATTGTAGGATTTTAATGTTGTTATTATCGGCGATATGTACACGAATCAGTTAATAAAATCCGATTTAATTACTTCAATGATCATTAGCTTAATAATTACGTGGAATCGGACGAGTTAATCGAGCGATCAATAAAAATATGTTTGTGAAAATTGTCTTGACGTGTGGTCGCGACGTTAGAATGCTTCACCCCCTTTCTTACCGTGAGCGTCGTGAAAAGCGACTAAGAGAAATGCTTTCAATATTCTATTCGTTGCCGAAATATGGCGACGTAATTATCTTAAAAAATATCAGACCAAAGGTGACCAAACTGAGAACGTAATGCAGCCTCTAAGTTGCAAGGAGTTTGGAACTGTGATCGCCAATCCGGTTGCCCAGCGTGGGGATGGCAACCCTTATGGGAAAAGTAAATGTCTTATAGATATGTTTCAAAAATACTTACATTACCACAAGTACAAACATTTTATTGTATTCAAAACGGATGATTGAGGACCTTTGGTGAACGAAGGTTGATGACCTTTAGCTTGGTAGGCAGGGCTCCACTTAGGAATTTACATAAAGACCAAGACACATATCGTTTACCAAAAGGGATAGCACTGTTTTAGGGAAACAGCAAAACGGTTGAATAATCAAAATATTGAACATTATATTTTACGAAATGTAAAACTTACTGTGTTAAGTTTACATTGTGAGATTAGATTTAAGTGAGTTTAGATTACATTGTGAAACATAGGAAACAAAGGAAAAGTAACTCAAATGCCAACTGTTTCATTTTTTTTAAACTATTTCAAAAAAACAAAGAGAGGAGAGAGAGAGAGAGAGAGAGACCATAAACATTTAAAATAAATAAATATTCATAAATACTTATAAACCTTCTTCTAGCGATGACTCAAGTATTACATTCAAATATATGACACAAATATTCGCGCCGTACTGAATATATAGTATCCCGACCGATTTCGGCCACAGCGACTAAGACTATTGCGAGCGACGTTTGTGTGCTCGCAGGTGACTGACGTAATCGATTTTTGCGCTGAACGTGCGAGCACATTGAGCGCAAGTCATGAACTCGCTGGCCTAACCTTAGAAGGAAGCGTCACTGCTTACTAGGATATTATGCTGCGAAATCATGTCTGAATCTTAATTTTTAGAACATAGCTGGTGCCATTCCGTTCTTTTTATAAAGCACAAACACCAATTAACAAGTTTCCGAATTCCAAAACCTTAATCTCGTCCCTTCATTCACAATGGTAACAATTAAGTTCGTATTTTAAACAAGCAATATTTCTCCGGCGTCCGATCGCTTGGATTTCGACCGAAAAATCCACTCAATTAAACAACGGGAGCCGTGAGATAAAATTAAAACTTAATTAAAACTCCATAACGTTAAAACAAAGTATAAGAACAAAACAAAAAGTTGGAAAACAATCCGGTGTTGGGAGTCGAGGCGTAAAAACATTTTGTCACCAATATCGAAGCGTGTCCGACCGCGGTCGTGACTTCGATGTTTGTGGTTGTTTTTGTTTTCGATCCGTTTTATTTATTTGTTTTAGTTTTTATCTCTGATTTGTTTTCGTGCGACGTTTAGCTGATGATGTATTGCTAATAAATATCTGAGATTTACATTAATTTTAAATGTTTAATGTTTTTAATTTGCACATAGTGTCACAAATTTTATAATTTATATTATATGTTAAGTTAATTACATTAAGTTAAATAGTTACATTATACTAAAAAAAATTCATGAAATAAATTATTGAATAATTTTACAGTCTAGTGCATGCTTAGTTTTACATTAAATTGTATAAAGATATTTGCAGAAGGGAGTTTGGGAGAAGTCAGATTACCACACATTTATATATTTATATTATTAAGAGAGTTACATACTCTAATTCCTTTTTCGCCAAGAAACATCGGTAACATTGGTACATACCTCAGTAAGTCGGTAAATTGGGAATTATTTCGCACCAACAAAGGGATAGACCCTCTCTGCCTAAATTTCTAAACATTTCGACTTAATCGAAGGCTCTAATGTTAAATTGTACTTCTCAGATATTTTGTACAATGCGGCATAAATATGCGGTGTGATAGGTCTATAGCTATTCTGTTTAATTCAGATATATCCCGACTGGGAGAGTCTGAGATTCACACAATTCAGTACTGACAACTCTCATTTCACCGGAGGTTAGTTAGACGTGACAGATGGTGAGCCTGCCGCTATTTATGTGTGCAAGCCAACTATACAACATACTTACAAGGATAAATATTTATATAAATATACATACTACTATAATTCGAGTACAAACAATCATATAGTACAAACAATCGGGGTAAAGTGGATTTCGAACTCGAAACCCTTAGTGATTTCTTGTATTTACGCGAATATTACACATTTTAAATACAACAATTTTCGGATTTTATCGCGGTTTTAAGTAGTTTTTACAAACTATTTTTATTTCCCGACGTTTCGAATGCTTTACAGTATCCGTGATCACGGGGGGACTCCTCGGATACTGTAAAGCATCCGAAACCGAAAATAGCTTTATTTAAAATCCAAACCCTTAGCTTCTAAGGAAGAGCCACACCAACTAGGCTATCCGGAAACAAAAGCTAATAACTATTTAAAAAAAAAATACACTCGTAAACTATATATTCACGTAATGATTTTAAATATCCTCTTCAAATTGCCAACATTAAATAACAAAATCAGCTCGTTTCAATCAAGGAACCGGACTGAGTCCGACTAGGTACGCTATTAGAACTGTTCGGGCATCAAATCCTAGACACTGCACGTCATTTAAGTGGGATCGGTACGCAGCTTCGGCGTGTCGGCGTGCTTAATTCCAGTTATCAGTGACATTGTCGGAGCGCTACCTATTAAAATGTTGAATACGGTTGGTGAATGGTATAGAGTTTGAAGTTTCTTAGAACTGGCAACAATTGTGACAAGAAAGTGTGTGAAAGAAAAATATTTATTTATCGTAACAACCGAAATTAAATTATAATAGAAAATATAAAAATTAAAATAATAATAATAATCATTTTGAAAATTTACGACCTTCGCCGATCCGTGGCGAATTTAATTTAATAACATAAAAGTTCAGCATAAATATGCTTTAAAAATCAAGAAATTGCATAATTAAAATTTATAATTGGGTTGCAACAAAACGACTTAACGTAATGCTGTAGTCAGATTACCACACATTTATATATTTATATTATTAAGAGAGTTACATACTCTAATTCCTTTTTCGCCAAGAAACATCGGTAACATTGGTACATACCTCAGTAAGTCGGTAAATTGGGAATTATTTCGCACCAACAAAGGGATAGACCCTCTCTGCCTAAATTTCTAAACATTTCGACTTAATCGAAGGCTCTAATGTTAAATTGTACTTCTCAGATATTTTGTACAATGTGGCATAAATATGCGGTGTGATAGGTCTATAGCTATTCTGTTTAATTCAGATATATCCCGACTGGGAGAGTCTGAGATTCACACAATTCAGTACTGACAACTCTCATTTCACCGGAGGTTAGTTAGGGACGTGACAGATGGTGAGCCTGCCGCTATTTATGTGTGCAAGCCAACTATACAACATACTTACAAGGATAAATATTTATATAAATATACATACTACTATAATTCGAGTACAAACAATCATATAGTACAAACAATCGGGGTAAAGTGGATTTCGAACTCGAAACCCTTAGTGATTTCTTGTATTTACGCGAATATTACACATTTTAAATACAACAATTTTCGGATTTTATCGCGGTTTTAAGTAGTTTTTACAAACTATTTTTATTTCCCGACGTTTCGAATGCTTTACAGTATCCGTGATCACGGGGGGACTCCTCGGATACTGTAAAGCATCCGAAACCGAAAATAGCTTTATTAAAATCCAAACCCTTAGCTTCTAAGGAAGAGCCACACCAACTAGGCTATCCGGAAACAAAAGCTAATAACTATTTAAAAAAAATACACTCGTAAACTATATATTCACGTAATGATTTTAAATATCCTCTTCAAATTGCCAACATTAAATAACAAAATCAGCTCGTTTCAATCAAGGAACCGGACTGAGTCCGACTAGGTACGCTATTAGAACTGTTCGGGCATCAAATCCTAGACACTGCACGTCATTTAAGTGGGATCGGTACGCAGCTTCGGCGTGTCGGCGTGCTTAATTCCAGTTATCAGTGACATTGTCGGAGCGCTACCTATTAAATGTTGAATACGGTTGGTGAATGGTATAGAGTTTGAAGTTTCTTAGAACTGGCAACAATTGTGACAAGAAAGTGTGTGAAAGAAAAATATTTATTTATCGTAACAACCGAAATTAAATTATAATAGAAAATATAAAAATTAAAATAATAATAATAATCATTTTGAAAATTTACGACCTTCGCCGATCCGTGGTGAATTTAATTTAATAACATAAAAGTTCAGCTTAAATATGCTTTAAAAATCAAGAAATTGCATAATTAAAATTTATTATTGGGTTGAAACAAGATGACTTAACGTAATGCTGTAGTCAGATTACCAGTACCACAACCACAGCGCTGGCATTCTATCAGAGCCATTTTACTATGTTAAACCAGGGTTTAAACAAAGTCTGCACCAACAAAGTTTGTAGAACTAATCATATATAAAGAACAAATTATTCAAGTGAAAAATCGCACTTTATTTCATTCTAACTTACTGTGATTCAAGTTAAACCGAATGAAAGGAGTAATGGATGGAAAACGGATTGCCGCTCTCTAATAATTATTTTTTTTTTCAATAATCTTTATAACACAAATATTATTTTCATAATCTTTTAAATTTGACATCATATTTTAAAATATCACTGTCCACTGTATATTTCCTTATGTTGTGTTTACACCTAACCAGCACAACAATTGCAGGATATTGTCTAAAGATATTTACCACGGTATATTCTAAACCCAACAGCACTAAACGAGAATGTATGTCTTACTCATCTAGTCATGGAGTCATAAATTCGGCCAGCAGCTCATTTGAATGCAGCAGATTGTGATCGACTGCGCCGGCGCACGCCTGCTCGCGAAACCGACTTACTCTTTGTCTATAAAAGTATATTTAAAAAATTACTATAACACTTGTGTATATTGATTATCTGTGCATTGCTCTTTCGTTATTTGGAGAAACAGACTATTTATTTTGTGATGATAATGCGCGAAAACCATGTATTCCTGTTTATTTTAAAATATCACTGTCCACTGTATATTTCCTTATGTTGTGTTTACACCTAACCAGCACAACAATTGCAGGATATTGTCTAAAGATATTTACCACGGTATATTCTAAACCCAACAGCACTAAACGAGAATGTATGTCTTACTCATCTAGTCATGGAGTCATAAATTCGGCCAGCAGCTCATTTGAATGCAGCAGATTGTGATCGACTGCGCCGGCGCACGCCTGCTCGCGAAACCGACTTACTCTTTGTCTATAACATTATATTTTACGAAATGTAAAACTTACTGTGTTAAGTTTACATTGTGAGATTAGATTTAAGTGAGTTTAGATTACATTGTGAAACATAGGAAACAAAGGAAAAGTAACTCAAATGCCAACTGTTTCATTTTTTAAACTATTTCAAAAACAAAGAGAGGAGAGAGAGACCATAAACATTTAAAATAAATAAATATTCATAAATACTTATAAACCTTCTTATAGCGATGACTCAAGTATTACATTCAAATATATGACACAAATATTCGCGCCGTACTGAATATATAGTATCCCGACCGATTTCGGCCACAGCGACTAAGACTATTGCGAGCGACGTTTGTGTGCTCGCAGGTGACTGACGTAATCGATTTTTGCGCTGAACGTGCGAGCACATTGAGCGCAAGTCATGAACTCGCTGGCCTAACCTTAGAAGGAAGCGTCACTGCTTACTAGGATATTATGCTGCGAAATCATGTCTGAATCTTAATTTTTAGAACATAGCTGGTGCCATTCCGTTCTTTTTATAAAGCACAAACACCAATTAACAAGTTTCCGAATTCCAAAACCTTAATCTCGTCCCTTCATTCACAATGGTAACAATTAAGTTCGTATTTTAAACAAGCAATATTTCTCCGGCGTCCGATCGCTTGGATTTCGACCGAAAAATCCACTCAATTAAACAACGGGAGCCGTGAGATAAAATTAAAACTTAATTAAAACTCCATAACGTTAAAACAAAGTATAAGAACAAAACAAAAAGTTGGAAAACAATCCGGTGTTGGGAGTCGAGGCGTAAAACATTTTGTCACCATTATCGAAGCGTGTCCGACCGCGGTCGTGACTTCGATGTTTGTGGTTGTTTTTGTTTTCGATCCGTTTTATTTATTTGTTTTAGTTTTTATCTCTGATTTGTTTTCGTGCGACGTTTAGCTGATGATGTATTGCTAATAAATATCTGAGATTTACATTAATTTTAAATGTTTAATGTTTTTAATTTGCACATAGTGTCACAAATTTTATAATTGGGTTGCAACAAAACGACTTAACGTAATGCTGTAGTCAGATTACCAGTACCACAACCACAGCGCTGGCATTCTATCAGAGCCATTTTACTATGTTAAACCAGGGTTTAAACAAAGTCTGCAACAAAGTTTGTAGAACTAATCATATATAAAGAACAAATTATTCAAGTGAAAAAATCGCACTTTATTCAATTCTAACATACTGTGATTGAAGTTAAACCGGATGGAAGGAGTAATGGATGGAAAACGGATTGCCGCTCTCTAATAATTATTTTTTTTTTCAATAATCTTTATAACACAAATATTATTTTCATAATCTTTTAAATTTGACATCATATTTTAAAATATCACTGTCCACTGTATATTTCCTTATGTTGTGTTTACACCTAACCAGCACAACAATTGCAGGATATTGTCTAAAGATATTTACCACGGTATATTCTAAACCCAACAGCACTAAACGAGAATGTATGTCTTACTCATCTAGTCATGGAGTCATAAATTCGGCCAGCAGCTCATTTGAATGCAGCAGATTGTGATCGACTGCGCCGGCGCACGCCTGCTCGCGAAACCGACTTACTCTTTGTCTATAAAAGTATATTTAAAAAAAATTACTATAACACTTGTGTATATTGATTATCTGTGCATTGCTCTTTCGTTATTTGGAGAGAAACAGACTATTTATTTTGTGATAATAATGCGCGAAAACCATGTATTCCTGTTTATTTTAAAATATCACTGTCCACTGTATATTTCCTTATGTTGTGTTTACACCTAACCAGCACAACAATTGCAGGATATTGTCTAAAGATATTTACCACGGTATATTCTAAACCCAACAGCACTAAACGAGAATGTATGTCTTACTCATCTAGTCATGGAGTCATAAATTCGGCCAGCAGCTCATTTGAATGCAGCAGATTGTGATCGACTTCGCCGATCCGTGGCGAATTTAATTTAATAACATAAAAGTTCAGTATAAATATGCGGTGTGATAGGTCTATAGCTATTCTGTTTAATTCAGATATATCCCGACTGGGAGAGTCTGAGATTCACACAATTCAGTACTGACAACTCTCATTTCACCGGAGGTTAGTTAGGACGTGACAGATGGTGAGCCTGCTATTTATGTGCAAGCCAACTATACAACATACTTACAAGGATAAATATTTATATAAATATATATACTACTATAATTCGAGTACAAACAATCATATAGTCATAATCGGGGTAAAGTGGATTTCGAACTCGAAACCCTTAGTGATTTCTTGTATTTACGCGAATATTACACATTTTAAATACAACAATTTTCGGATTTTATCGCGGTTTTAAGTAGTTTTTACAAACTATTTTTATTTCCCGACGTTTCGAATGCTTTACAGTATCCGTGATCACGGGGGGACTCCTCGGATACTGTAAAGCATCCGAAACCGAAAATAGCTTTATTTAAAATCCAAACCCTTAACTTCTAAGGAAGAGCCACACCAACTAGGCTATCCGGAAACAAAAGCTAATAACTATTTAAAAAAAATACACTCGTAAACTATATATTCACGTAATGATTTTAAATATCCTCTTCAAATTGCCAACATTAAATAACAAAATCAGCTCGTTTCAATCAAGGAACCGGACTGAGTCCGACTAGGTACGCTATTAGAACTGTTCGGGCATCAAATCCTAGACACTGCACGTCATTTATGGGATCGGTACGCAGCTTCGGCGTGTCGGCGTGCTTAATTCCAGTTATCAGTGACATTGTCGGAGCGCTACCTATTAAATGTGAATGGTATAGAGTTTGAAGTTTCTTAGAACTGGCAACAATTGTGACAAGAAAGTGTGTGAAAGAAAAATATTTATTTATCGTAACAACCGAAATTAAATTATAATAGAAAATATAAAATTAAAATAATAATAATAATCATTTTGAAAATTTACGACCTTCGCCGATCCGTGGCGAATTTAATTTAATAACATAAAAGTTCAGTATAAATATGCGGTGTGATAGGTCTATAGCTATTCTGTTTAATTCAGATATATCCCGACTGGGAGAGTCTGAGATTCACACAATTCAGTACTGACAACTCTCATTTCACCGGAGGTTAGTTAGGACGTGACAGATGGTGAGCCTGTTGCTATTTATGTGCAAGCCAACTATACAACATACTTACAAGGATAAATATTTATATAAATATACATACTACTATAATTCGAGTACAAACAATCATATAGTACAAACAATCATATAGTACAAACAATCATATAGTACAAACAATCATATAGTACAAACAATCATATAGTACAAACAATCATATAGCACCAACAAAGTTTGTAGAACTAATCATATATAAAGAACAAATTATTCAAGTGAAAAATCGCACTTTATTTCATTCTAACTTACTGTGATTCAAGTTAAACCGAATGAAAGGAGTAATGGATGGAAAACGGATTGCCGCTCTCTAATAATTATTTTTTTTTCAATAATCTTTATAACACAAATATTATTTTCATAATCTTTAAATTTGACATCATATTTTAAAATATCACTGTCCACTGTATATTTCCTTATGTTGTGTTTACACCTAACCAGCACAACAATTGCAGGATATTGTCTAAAGATATTTACCACGGTATATTCTAAACCCAACAGCACTAAACGAGAATGTATGTCTTACTCATCTAGTCATGGAGTCATAAATTCGGCCAGCAGCTCATTTGAATGCAGCAGATTGTGATCGACTGCGCCGGCGCACGCCTGCTCGCGAAACCGACTTACTCTTTTGTCTATAAAAGTATATTTAAAAAATTACTATAACACTTGTGTATATTGATTATCTGTGCATTGCTCTTCGTTATTTGGAGAGAAACAGACTATTTATTTTGTGATGATAATGCGCGAAACCATGTATTCCTGTTTATTTTAAAATCCAAACCCTTAGCTTCTAAGGAAGAGCCACACCAACTAGGCTATCCGGAAACAAAAGCTAATAACTATTTAAAAAATACACTGTAAACTATATATTCACGTAATGATTTTAAATATCCTCTTCAAATTGCCAACATTAAATAACAAAATCAGCTCGTTTCAATCAAGGAACCGGACTGAGTCCGACTAGGTACGCTATTAGAACTGTTCGGGCATCAAATCCTAGACACTGCACGTCATTTATGGGATCGGTACGCAGCTTCGGCGTGTCGGCGTGCTTAATTCCAGTTATCAGTGACATTGTCGGAGCGCTACCTATTAAATGTTGAATACGGTTGGTGAATGGTATAGAGTTTGAAGTTTCTTAGAACTGGCAACAATTGTGACAAGAAAGTGTGTGAAAGAAAAATATTTATTTATCGTAACAACCGAAATTAAATTATAATAGAAAATATAAAATTAAAATAATAATAATAATCATTTTGAAAATTTACGACCTTCGCCGATCCGTGGCGAATTTAATTTAATAACATAAAAGTTCAGTATAAATATGCGGTGTGATAGGTCTATAGCTATTCTGTTTAATTCAGATATATCCCGACTGGGAGAGTCTGAGATTCACACAATTCAGTACTGACAACTCTCATTTCACCGGAGGTTAGTTAGGACGTGACAGATGGTGAGCCTGTTGCTATTTATGTGCAAGCCAACTATACAACATACTTACAAGGATAAATATTTATATAAATATACATACTACTATAATTCGAGTACAAACAATCGGGGTAAAGTGGATTTCGAACTCGAAACCCTTAGTGATTTCTTGTATTTACGCGAATATTACACATTTTAAATACAACAATTTTCGGATTTTATCGCGGTTTTAAGTAGTTTTTACAAACTATTTTTATTTCCCGACGTTTCGAATGCTTTACAGTATCCGTGATCACGGGGACCTCGGATACTGTAAAGCATCCGAAACCGAAAATAGCTTTATTTTAAAATCCAAACCCTTAGCTTCTAAGGAAGAGCCACACCAACTAGGCTATCCGGAAACAAAAGCTAATAACTATTTAAAAAAATTACTATAACACTTGTGTATATTGATTATCTGTACATTGCTCTTTCGTTATTTGGAGAGAAACAGACTATTTATTTTGTGATAATAATGCGCGAAAACCATGTATTCCTGTTTATTTTAAAATAAATAGCTCTAGTCTAGACAATTAAGTCCCTTTGACCCACCTTCAACCGAAGATATTTTCGGGACAACGTGACATGTGGTGAGCCCGTCTCCGTCTTTATGTCCAAGCCAACGATGAAATTCGTACATAAGTTTTTGAAAAACTCATTGGTACTGCCACGTGGGGATCGAACTCGGGTCTCTTGACCCGAAATTCCGACCACCCAACTACTCGGCTATCGTGACCTTTAATTTTAATATTATAATTGTTATCCTGTTAATTTTAATATTATAATTGTTAATGGTTTGAAAATGGACTGAAAAAGAACAAAGGCGAATGTTTATACTCAATAAAATGCACCTTAATGTTTTGAAGAAATCTTTTGAATATTCTGAAATAATGTGCTATTAAACCAGGAAACCGAAATCGAAAAAATTAAAAAAATCTAAATAAAAACGATCTGAATCACTTAATCTGTAACCTTTTCGAGAAAGCAGTATTAAATGAATAAATATTAATTTAAATACAATATATGACAATGTTAATTTACCTCCAGTTTAGGTGTTACTTAGATATCAATCTGGATGGAAGGGATTGTCGTAGATATTACATTCGAGGTTTAAGAAATTAAAGTGTAATGATTTCCGATTAGAACAATAATATAATAATATTCTTCTTCGAAAATGTATTTTGTTGCTATTGAATAAGTCGACTGACAGAGACTATAGCAAACGTTACGTGTGTAAAAAAAATCTTGAAGTTGAAGTTGTTAACAATCAAATTTTTAGAAACAGAACTCAATGATGAAATTTGAGTTGATTCTACATGATCGACAGATAGCAGGTTTGGATTAAATGAAGATAAAAATACCTTAATTATCATATAATTTTCTATTTTCCTTTTCACTGGCTTTCAATTTTTTTTTCTTAAGAAAATAATCATCGGATGGCTACATCTGGCCCGGCAAACAGTAATTATGTTAGAAAGCATGCAAGACGCGACTTAAGAGAAAATACTACGTTGCTTTACGTTACTATACGTTGTAAGTAACGAATAGATTATTAAGAATCTTGTGATGTAACCAAATTACAATTTTTCGATTTTTTTTAATGGTCTGGGCTTTAGCACGAAAGTGTAAAATCTTTTGTTTTCGAAATATTCTATTTTTTAAATAAGAGTCGGGTCTTCAGTAGACGAGTAAACAAAATTCGGAAAAAAATAGAAATTACAATTTCAGTGGTGTCACATTAATATTGTAAACATATTTTGCAACTTTTAAGTGCTAAATTTATTATAAGTATGATTTTTTGGCAGTTTTCAAAAGTTTGAAATTAGCAAACAAATTTCTATACATAGGATACTCACACCAAAAACTGTCCTAATGATTCTTTAAAATAAATTAATCTTCACGCAATTCCGAATACAGGGGTAGACAGAGGGCTCGTCTAGACAAATAAATCCCTTCGACCCACCTTCCACCGAAGATATTTTCGGGTCAACGTGACAGGTTGAGCCCGTCGCCCTGTTTATGTCCAAGCCAACGATGTAATCCGTACATAAGTTTTTTTGGGAAACCGATTGGTACGATTCTGCCACCTGGTGATAGAACTCGGGTCTCTTGAATCGAAATTCCGACCACCCAACCACTCGGCTATCGTGACTTGACGCATTATTTACAAATTGACAAACTTCATATGATATATTTAATTAAATGTGATGGACCTTAATTGTTTCCTTCTGCTCACCTGTTTACAACATAATATTCAGCAAGAAAGTGCCCATCAAATTACTTTCATTGGATGTCTCACGGCTGTTAACTCCGTCATCGCTGAGCCAACGAGCGTGACTGCCCCACTGACTCATATAGATATCATCCTATCAGATAACTTAGTTTTCACATGTTCTAACATCAGAGACTGTGAGGATTATGCATTTCTTAGAGAGTTTTTTTAAATGATAGAATAAACAATCGATTCATTTGATTCAAATCTTTTTGGGAATCACCGAAAATAAACACTATCGTAGAAACTGCGATAGCAAACTTTGAATTTGTGTCCAATTTCAAATCAAAATACTGACCATCGAAAAAGTCACGATAGCCGAGTGTTTGGGTGACTGAAATTCGAGTCATAAGACGGGAGTTCAAGCACCAGGAGGTAGACAGGAACCAAAGGGCTTTTTTCAAAACTTTTGTGCGATTTATATCGTTGGCTTGGACATAAAGATGTAGACAGACTCTTCACATGCCACGTTATTTGAAAATAAATGTCTTCGGTGAAAGGAGGATCGAAAAGACTTAATAGTCTAGACCTCTGTCTACCCCACCATTGGGAATTGTGTGAATATATTATTTTTATACGCATGAATATGTGTTCCCGGTTTGTATTATTCTATATTATTATTACCGTGTGGTTACAGCGTAAGAATATATCACTTTCTTCCCGTCAGTGCCGGAAGAAGCAACTAAGGGAAAAGGCCTTAAAATAAAATAGGCTAACTACACATCCCCCAGAATATGTTACCGCCATATCGTGGCTTAGTAACTGTGTCTTGGACATTTAGAGGAACTAAGAGGAACCTTCATTGTATACATACTACAAACATTCAGTAGACCGTTGATGTGCAGCGGCATTTAAGGGTTAAGGTGTGGTGTGTGGACCACCAATCAGCTCACCAAGCGTGACCATGATGACGACGAGTGACGAGCCCCTCGTACGGTAGAGGCCTATCTTCTGCAGTGACCTTTAATACGCTGTTAAAATGTGGTGCCTTCGTTGTTTCCGATTCCCATACCTCAAGTGCTTTAGCATCTTACATTTCGATCGGAGAAATGTATGTGATGTTGTCCCTATCTATATATGTATTTATTTATTTATTGCTCTGCTGTGACTCTATGATGTGGAATAAGCCCTTGTCTCTGTCTATACCTAATGGTAATTTATTGCCATGCACATGTACCTTCGCAACATCTGATGTGTTGTGAATGCGCTTTAAAATTATTCCATCATCCATCCAACATAAAGGAAATGTGAAAGAGAGATGAAAAGAGTGAAAAGAGATAGGTATGTGGGCCTTCGGTCAAAACACTCACCGAAAGAAACGAAAAGCATAAACCTCCCTTTATGTCGAACCATTCAAGCATCAGTTGCTGGATTTCACATTGGGTAAGTATTTCTGATGCCAAAAAGTGTTTTAACTACTTTCTTAAAAGGTGTTTGTTAAGTTACAATAGCCGAGTGGTTGGATGGTTGAAATTCGAGTCGAGAGATCCGATTTTTATCCCCTGGTGATAGGCTCGTAACAATAAATTTTATATAAATCTATATTTTCAAAAATTAGTAAACTTTCTAATGTGTCATAATCGCTTTTTTAAATTTGTATATTTATATTCGACGCATAGTCACGATAGCCGAGTTGTTGGGTGGTCGGAATTTCGAGTCAAGAGACCCGAGTTCGATCCCCAGGTGGCAGTACCAATGAGTTTTTCTAAAACTTATGTACGAATTTCATCGTTGGCTTGGACATAAAGGCGGCGACGGGCTCACCACCTGTCACGTTGTCCCGAAAATATCTTCGGTGGAAGGTGGGTCAAAGGGACTTAATTGTCTAGACTTGACCTCTGTCTACCCCTGTATTGGGAATTGCGTGAAGATATTTTTTTTATTTTTATATTTTTTCTTAATTATCGTCGCTTCTGAACATTTTTTTATAATTATTATTACAAAAGGATCGTGCAGTTAGCGATCTGTTCTCTCATTACATAGTAAGGTAAAATTATAAAATTTTGTGATTGTTTTACTTTATAATTGTACCTTCGAGTCAGTTTCCACTATTAATGTCAGACATAATTAATTACAACAAACGCATACACAGTGTAGTTTTCAGGCTAATTAGCATAAAGTCATTAAACTTGGTCCGACTGACGCAAATTACATTAATATGTCCTAATAAAAATATTATGTTAAGCCAGCGCCCTCTAGGGCAGGGTCTGTTATAGCTTTTTCCGTAGCCATGGCTAGGTTTTGTTTCGTTAAAATTTTATTAATTTGATAAAATTTATTCGCAGGGCTGGGTGTACAGTGTCTGGTTACGTAAATAAATAAATACGAAAATAGTGACAACATCAAATACATTGCTTCGACCCCAAAGTACCTAGCTAAAGAACCTGTTATAGAATTGGGAACAACGTAGGTGCCACAAACACTCGAAACAATGCACAAAAAATGTTTTTTTACATCGACCTATTAGGGAAAACGAACCCGGAACACCGGTGTGTACGCCACTCGTCTACGAAACTCTGTTAACCACTCCAACTCAGCTGCAATGTTTGTGTCTGGCATGGTTTACAATAATCGGTGGCGGGCTCGAAATCGGGACGTTATGTTTCGTCAGTCCACACATGAAACCATTAGGCCCTTTGGGCCAATAGAAAACTTATATCATACTTATATTGAGCCATATAAGTAGATCGTGAAGACTATCTACTCATATCAAACCTCCTCAGATACTTTGTCTCGTACCTTAGACGCTGATGCTCGTTATCTGCTTTTGTTCTTTTCATAGATAGGAATAAAACATCACATACGTTGTTCTGATCCCAAAGTAAGCTGTTAAAACACTTTGTTATAGAATCAGAAACGAGGAAAGTACCACAAACATCCAGACCTAAGAAAATGTAGAAAAAGTGGTTTTTCTATACAGAGCCGTTCAGGAATCGAACCCGGGACTTCAGATATGGCTAACCTATTGTGCGCGGCACTCGGTACGTCCACAGTCATCAAATGTGTTTCGTAATTTTGTTTTGTAATATTTCGTGATGATTAACTTGTCATTTGTCGGGAGTACTTGCAATTTACGAGGCTTAGTTCCTAAGTGGCTTCTTGAGCCATCACATTTATGTTAATTTATTAGTAAGTATTCCGCAAATAATATTTGTGACTAATCAAATGACAAAACTAATATGACAACAACGTATAATTTGTCAAAATTATACACCTACTTGGTTCGTTGAATGTTTCTGCCCAATTGTGAAATATATCGGTACACAAACGAGTTCTAATCCAAAATATTTACGAAAATGTTGCTCACAATTTGGTTATAATAAAATTTTACTAAGACAAGTCGAAACAAGTCGAGAAATATAGAGAGCTGTAACACGCTCGTATATTTTTACTGTGTTTTCATTGAGGCTGTATAATAACTTTGTTTTAATGAAAATAAAAAAATATTAAAATATCTTCACGCAATTCTCAATACAGGGGTAAACAGAGGTCTAGTCTAGACAATTAAGTCCCTTCGATCCATTCCATCATTTTCCTGTCTCCTGGCAGGCAGGCAAACCTGGGGATCGAACTCGGGTCTCTTGACTCAAAATTCCGTCCACCCTACCACTCGGCTATCGTGACTTATTTTTGGCATTTATATTTAATATATGTATTTGACTAACATATGCATCAATATCGAGTACAAAACATACATACAAACATAGGGACAACATTACAGTCATTGCTCTGATCCCAAAGTAAGCTGTTAAAACACTTTGTTATAGAATCAGAAACGAGGAAAGTACCACAAACATCCAGACCTAAGAAAATGTAGAAAAAGTGGTTTTTCTATACAGAGCCGTTCGGGAATCGAACCCGGGACTTCAGATATGGCTAACCTATTGTGCGCGCCACTCGGTACGTCCACAGTCATCAAATGTGTTTCGTAATTTTGTTTTGTAATATTTCGTGATGATTAACTTGTCATTTGTCGGGAGTACTTGCAATTTACGAGGCTTAGTTCCTAAGTGGCTTCTTGAGCCATCACATTTATGTTAATTTATTAGTAAGTATTCCGCAAATAATATTTGTGACTAATCAAATGACAAAACTAATATGACAACAACGTATAATTTGTCAAAATTATACACCTACTTGGTTCGTTGAATGTTTCTGCCCAATTGTGAAATATATCGGTACACAAACGAGTTCTAATCCAAAATATTTACGAAAATGTTGCTCACAATTTGGTTATAATAAAATTTTACTAAGACAAGTCGAAACACGTCGAGAAATATAGAGAGCTGAACACGCTCGTATATTTTTACTGTGTGTTCATTGAGGCTGTATAATAACTTTGTTTTAATGAAAATAAAAAAATATTAAAATATCTTCACGCAATTCTCAATACAGGGGTAAACAGAGGTCTAGTCTAGACAATTAAGTCCCTTCGAACCACCTTCCATCGAAGATATTTTCGGGACAACGTAACAGGAGGTGAGCCCGTCGCCCCTATCGTCGCCCTATCGTGACTAAACAAACAAACACATAGAGCCGAGAAAGTGTAAAAAAAGTGGTTTATCTACATTGACCCGACTGGGAATCTAGTCCGGGACCTCGAGATGGCGACACTTTGTAAACCGGCGTTGATGCCATTTGCCCACGAATGTCGTGTTTTGTTGTCGACTTATACAATTATTAATTATTTATTTAATTTTAATTTAAACATTAAGACGGTGATAGGTTCACCTTTTTTCACATTGCAAATAAGATGCGAGAGAATTACTACACAAATTTACCCGTATTAAGCTTTCATAATTAAATTATGTAAAACAAATATAATAATGCACATGCAATATCATCTCTGTATAAATATTTTCACTTTCACCGGCTAAGTCGGGTCACTGCCGAAATTCTGTCACGCGATTCCGCCATTAAGGGTTGCTGCCACCCCCTGCCACCCTCTACACCCCTATCCAAGGAGCCGGCGAATTTTACAAACTACCCTACGTAATTTGCCCAGTACATAACGCTCCCCTTCTTTGAGGGTAGCTTTTTTATGCGCACCCCATTGGTGGCAAACTTTGAAAAGGATATTTTTACGATATGCAGTTTTACGACTGTGATTTTTCATTATGGAAGCAGCTTATATTATTTTTATAGGTTTTTTAGTGATTTGTGATATTTTGTCTGTTTTGTCATTTATCGATGTGACACCGGCTGGCATTTAAAAAATAAATGAAATAAAATAAAATATCATCACGCAATCCCCAATACTGGGGTAGACAGAGGTCTAGTCTAGACAATTAAGTCCCTTCGATCCATTCCATCATTTTCCTGTCTCCTGGCAGGCAGGCAAACCTGGGGATCGAACTCGGGTCTCTTGACTCAAAATTCCGTCCACCCTACCACTCGGCTATCGTGACTTATTTTTGGCATTTATATTTAATATATGTATTTGACTAACATATGCATCAATATCGAGTACAAAACATACATACAAACATAGGGACAACATTACAGTCATTGCTCTGATCCCAAAGACAGCCATAGCCAACACCAACACCCAGACTCGAGAAAATGTAGAAAAGTGGTTTTTCTATACAGAGCCGTTCGGGAATCGAACCCGGGACTTCAGATATGGCTAACCTATTGTGCGCGGCACTCGGTACGTCCACAGTCATCAAATGTGTTTCGTAATTTTGTTTTGTAATATTTCGTGATGATTAACTTGTCATTTGTCGGGAGTACTTGCAATTTACGAGGCTTAGTTCCTAAGTGGCTTCTTGAGCCATCACATTTATGTTAATTTATTAGTAAGTATTCCGCAAATAATATTTGTGACTAATCAAATGACAAAACTAATATGACAACAACGTATAATTTGTCAAAATTATACACCTACTTGGTTCGTTGAATGTTTCTGCCCAATTGTGAAATATATCGGTACACAAACGAGTTCTAATCCAAAATATTTACGAAAATGTTGCTCACAATTTGGTTATAATAAAATTTTACTAAGACAAGTCGAAACACGTCGAGAAATATAGAGAGCTGTAACACGCTCGTATATTTTTACTGTGTGTTCATTGAGGCTGTATAATAACTTTGTTTTAATGAAAATAAAAAAATATTAAAATATCTTCACGCAATTCTCAATACAGGGGTAAACAGAGGTCTAGTCTAGACAATTAAGTCCCTTCGAACCACCTTCCATCGAAGATATTTTCGGGACAACGTAACAGGAGGTGAGCCCGTCGCCCCTATCGTCGCCCTATCGTGACTAAACAAACAAACACATAGAGCCGAGAAAGTGTAAAAAAAGTGGTTTATCTACATTGACCCGACTGGGAATCTAGTCCGGGACCTCGAGATGGCGACACTTTGTAAACCGGCGTTGATGCCATTTGCCCACGAATGTCGTGTTTTGTTGTCGACTTATACAATTATTAATTATTTATTTAATTTTAATTTAAACATTAAGACGGTGATAGGTTCACCTTTTTTCACATTGCAAATAAGATGCGAGAGAATTACTACACAAATTTACCCGTATTAAGCTTTCATAATTAAATTATGTAAAACAAATATAATAATGCACATGCAATATCATCTCTGTATAAATATTTTCACTTTCACCGGCTAAGTCGGGTCACTGCCGAAATTCTGTCACGCGATTCCGCCATTAAGGGTTGCTGCCACCCCCTGCCACCCTCTACACCCCTATCCAAGGAGCCGGCGAATTTTACAAACTACCCTACGTAATTTGCCCAGTACATAACGCTCCCCTTCTTTGAGGGTAGCTTTTTTATGCGCACCCCATTGGTGGCAAACTTTGAAAAGGATATTTTTACGATATGCAGTTTTACGACTGTGATTTTTCATTATGGAAGCAGCTTATATTATTTTTATAGGTTTTTTAGTGATTTGTGATATTTTGTCTGTTTTGTCATTTATCGATGTGACACCGGCTGGCATTTAAAAAATAAATGAAATAAAATAAAATATCATCTCGCAATCCCCAATACTGGGGTAGACAGAGGTCTAGTCTAGACAATTAAGTCCCTTCGATCCATTCCATCATTTTCCTGTCTCCTGGCAGGCAGGCAAACCTGGGGATCGAACTCGGGTCTCTTGACTCAAAATTCCGTTCACCCTACCACTCGGCTATCGTGACTTATTTTTGACATTTATAATTAATATATGTATTTGACTAACATATGCATCAATATCGAGTACAAAACATACATACAAACATAGGGACAACATTACAGTCATTGCTCTGATCCCAAAGACAGCCATAGCCAACACCAACACCCAGACTCGAGAAAATGTAGAAAAAATGGTTTTACTATAAATAGCCGTCCGGGAATCGAACCCGGGGCCTCAGAGATAGCGACACCTTGAAAACCGGTGTGTACACCACTCGACCACGGACGTCGTCGGAGTATGATGAACTCTTAAAAATAAATCGATTTTTTACCAATAGAGGATATGAGATTAAAGTATTGTACTGTTCGTTTAGAGAAATGCAGTATAGTACTACCCTCAACAAGATTAAGTGGCAACCTATAAAATGTTGCGAGGAGACGATAGATGCATGTGGCTGCGGACTGTTATTTGTGGCAAATTTTAGGGGACGACTACGTTCAGCCAATAGTCCAATGACTATTGGCTGTAAAGTAAAAGAAAAGTAGCTTAAACTCAAATTAAAGGTTATGGAGAATGTATTTCAAAATACAAAAATGTTGTAATTGTTTTAAAATTATGTAAAACAGATAGCGCTTATTGGTTTTCAATAAATTTTGATTTTTTTAACGCATTAAAATTCACTTTTGCTTATTCCACTATTTATTTATTTCTATTAAAATACCTGACAGGTTTCGCGTTTATGGCATTATTAAAGGCTTCTTATTAAAATGATGATCTATTGAGATCGAAAATAGGAGAAACGTTTTCGACTTCATCGTCTTCTATTCTGGACTGCGTAATGGCAAGCGAAAACAAGGCGGCCAATTACTGCAGTTCAAAGATGTACTACTTATGCGCCACATGAAGAAATGTGACTTAGATCCGTCACAATGGGAGATAATGTCTGCGGACCGATCACTGTGGAGGCGGACCGTGAGCACTGAGGTATTAGAGTATGAGAGAGTACGTGTGAATGAGCTCGATGTCAGACGAAACGCGCTCAAGGCTCGATCACCTGCAGCCAACACCTACAATTATGTCGGAGGGGTGCTGACTTGCTCTCAATGTGCTCGCACGTTCAGCGCAAGAATCGGTTACATCTGTCACCTGCGAGCACACGAACGACGCTCGCAGACGCTGTGGCCGAAATCGGTCGGAGTACTAAATATACATTTTGTGAAACTAATATTCTTACTTTTATGTAAATATTAATATTTGCATACTATTAATAAAATTGAATTTTATGTACCTCTCTGTATTATCATATAGTAACACTCTGGAAAATAATACTTGTTAGTACTGATTCTCCAATATAATAAATTGTAATCCATAATGAACAATTTGGTTTCAGATCTGTTTCGTACAGTAATATATTGTATTACGCATTTTTAACAATCTAAAAAATAAAGATATCCTATGTTATTCAGATTTAAATGATCTGTGTTTAGAACACAATTTTATTCAAATCCGTTCAGCCGCTTTTGCGTTTTTGAGTAACAAACATACAAATATTATATGACTGTTACTTTTTTTATAATTAATGAGATGAGTTATTTAAAAAAAATAGTTAAATTCTTTGTCAAAGAAAGGCCACACAAAGGGAATTTTGAGGGTGTTCTGAACATAGGCCATGGACTAGTTATGTTAACAAAAGCGTATTTATAATTTATAAGTGCAAAGCTCAGGGCGGGCGGATTCCTTCCCCGCCCTACATAATACAGGATGTTTGTCGTGGTAGGATATGTTTAAAAATTAGCGTTAATTTGTAACAGTCTGTAACAGTCACTGCAGAATATAAGTTTCCCCATACGGGAAAGTTTGCCATAATCACCACACTTGGCTTGTGGATTAGCGATCGCAAAGCAGACACTTTGCACCTTAGATGCCGATGCCTATGACGGCTCTGTTGAATTCTGCCTTGAATGTCTTATATTTTATGGCTATGCATATTTTTATGCTATATATTCAAATCCACAAACGATTCATGCTCTTAAGCTGTAATCACGCGCCAAATAAAAGATCATTAATAATTGATTTTCTACATTGTTTTATTTCCAAAGTAAGTAGCTAAGCACTTATGTCATAGAAACAGAAATAGCGAAGGTATCACAAATACCCAGACCAGTGAAATTGTAAAAAAGTAGTAGTAAGTCGTAGTAAGTCCGGAAATCGAACACGGGACCTTGGCTCGAGCTGACAGCACCATGAAAACTGGTGTGTTCGCCTTTCGTTGATTTATTATAGATAATGATTAAAAAAAAACTACTTAAGTTTTTTTTTTGTAATTGTACCTTTGTTCATTCACGTCACTTACCAATACTGCTAAAATTTTAACATCCTGTAGATTCAACACCCTAAGCCGTGTCTATAAGTGCGTACATAATTGTGTGAGCCGGCCTTTATCGCGCCAAAGTTTTACGGGCTGTTTTGCCTCTGCTCGTTAACCGGTTCGAGCTGGTTTCGAGCGTTTTAATATACAATTACGTGGGCGTACTCAAATTGTGGCGTTAATTGTTTGAGCCACACTACGGATCTACTACGCT
This sequence comes from Sericinus montela, assembly GCA_029286605.1. Lineage (NCBI taxonomy): Eukaryota > Metazoa > Arthropoda > Insecta > Lepidoptera > Papilionidae > Sericinus > Sericinus montela. The sequence continues at coordinate 12,181,441 of JAGSMR010000019.1, read as the reverse complement.
CGTAAGCTTTTAGTTCCCCATTAATCTCATCTGTTGAAGCTAGATCACGACGTTGTTTTGACGTCATGTATGGGTTCATCTAAAAAATATTTGTGTAGAGAAAAATTCGTGAATTATAACGAATCTCTAGAAATACCAGACCAAAACCAATGGTAGTCTAATCAGCGTCTAAAATAAGCGGTATCTGGTGCAGAATATACCATCTGTCTTCCTGTGGGCGTCGTAAGAGGACTTAGGGCAAATTGCTTTAAATGTTAAAGCCTTGAAAGCAATAGGCCATCGACAGTTTGGAGGATAAACATATCAGATGAAAATTGAGTAGACAGGTGACTAGCAGCGTCTCAGACGCATGGAGTATGGTATTGTGATCGCCAATCAACTGCCGAGCGTGGTAGTTACAGTAAATCCTCCTTACAGTGACCTACGTTCTGTGACGTAAAATTTAAGGAACAATGTTGACCATTGCCTATTACCGTTCCTTAAAAAATAAATAAAATAAATAAATATCGTCACGCCCATTCCCCAAACTGAAGTAGTCAAGAGGTCTAGACAATTAAGTTCTATCAATTCGGCAACGTGGCAAGTGGTGTGCCCATCGCCGTATTACTGTCCAAGATAACGGCACAATGTATTTCCATAAAATTCGGTAAGTTTCAAGTCAAAAATAACTTTTGAATAAGTTTAGTTATTAAATTTATATTTAAATGTCTGATTGATATAGCACATATTATATGATTGATTATCACCAAATTATATATGATGATTAAGCACAAAAGAGTATACAAAAGAAGTTTTTAATGAAAAACAATTAAACGCCCACCATTAAAGTGTATGTGGAAGTCAACTTATTTATAAATTGCGCCCTTATGGAAAATTTCCCAAGAAATTAATCCATTATCAGATGCTTTTTTTATTCGGATTTCAAAAACAATTACGCTTGGGGACGATAAACGACCTTTCGATTTGACAAATTAGGCTTTTTTTACATCGGCACGGGGTGTTTCATTAAAAACAATAACCTCTGATAAGGCGAGGTAATTCATCATTGTGTACACCTACGAGAAAAGCCTTTTTCATGTGCACTACGCTTAATTTGCTGAGAAATAACATAAAATGCGCTTAGGTCATGATATAAGACCATGAATATATGAAGTGCTATAGCTTATTTAAAAAAATATATACAAAATATATTTTTTTTCAAAAACGCCATTTCCCATATTGAGGTAGACAGAGGTCTTAGCAATTAAGTTCTTTTGACCCGCTTTTCAACTAAGCCTATTTGTGGCAACGTGACAGGTGGTGAGCCTATCGCCGTCTTAGTGTTCAAGCTGACAATACAATACACTTCTTCTTCTTTACAGCCTATCTAGAGTCCACTGCTGAATATATGCCTCTCCTAAAACTTTCCATACTGAACGGTCGTCAGCCACCTGCATCCATCGACTTCCCGCAACATTTTGCAAGTCGTAGACCGTCGTCGTGGTGGGTCGTCCAACACTACATTTGCCAGTACGAGGTTGCCACTCGAGAACCTTTCTTCCCCAATACTAGCGGAGCCGCCGGGCACTGGGGGCCATTTCTTTGTACTCTTCATAAAGGGTCATAGTTTCCACTTGGCAAGCGTTTTGGCAACCGCAGTTTTTTTATGGTGGTATGCAGGAATATGCTACTGCCTATCTCCTGATATTTTGAGGTCCCTCTGGCGCATTTTATGACACCCAGGGGATGAGACGGGATGGCAGATTTTCTTAAGCCGCTGCCACACGGCAAACTCTTACTTAAATACATAAGTAAATAGTTAAATATTTATATATGCATTAATGACGCTAGTACAAACATTCATATTCATCACACAAAAATTATTAACCTTGCGGGACTCGAACACGCAACCCTTGACTTCTAACGCAGGGTCATCACCAACTAGTCCATAGGATCTCTCAAAAATTAAGAAAATTACGAAGTCGGCATGTTGTAAATATGACGCAAATGCACCGGCCGACTTTACTAAATCCATTGTAAAAGAAGTCCAGTGCAAATTATTTTTTAAATGACAAAATATAAAACTAATATTAAGCCTAGGTAAGATATCAGAACTACACTATATGTAACATAATTATTGTCGAGTTAGTGGTGTGGGTAAACTATTGAAGTTTTATGTCCAAGCCAACAATATAATTCGTGCGTAAGTTTTTTTTTTGAAAAACCCATTGGTACGAGCCTGCCACCTGGGGATCGAACTCGGGTCTCACGACTCGAAATTCCGACCACCCAACCACTCTGCTATCATAACTTTATACAAAATACTAGCTGACCAAGTTAACGTTGTTTTGCCATATAAAAATAGGGGTGGATCGAAGGGTTAGGGCTGTATGTATTTTTGATGCCACATTATAGAAAAATAAAATTAAAAAATGTTGTCCAAAAATTTAAAAAAATATGTTAAGGGTGAACAACCCTTATCACTTAGTGGTATGAAAAATAGATAGTAGCCGATTCTCAGACCTACTGAATATGCATATAAAATTTGGTAAAAATCAGTAAAACCGTTACGGAGGAGTTAGGTAACTAACATTGTGACACGAGAATTTTATGTATAAGACAAGATAATATGACAACATATAAAACTAATATTAAACGTAGGTAAGAGGTAAGAACTACAAGATAATGGTAAAATATTGAAGTGCTTTTAATTTTGTAACAGACATTTAGAAGCAATAAAGAAATTATATATAATATATATGATTATTTTTATTAGTATGTACATTTTGAGAAATCATACCACTGTACTAAGTTTTAAGCAAATAAAATTTTTATTCATTCAATGAATATTTAAGTTACGTAGACTGGCGTCGTAATATTAACTTTTGTTGTGACAGGTTTTTACGTCATCTGTTATTCATCACCTATATGTATGCAAACCATTGTTCAGATTGTGGTTAATTATTTTTAAAGGAGATGCTTTAGTCCTGTTGTGGATGTTGTTTACAACAGATTGTAATTTAGAAAGGTGGGAGATAAAGTGTGGTTGCACATTCGAATCCCGACCGCGATTTTCATTGCCTTTTTTTAAATCTCAGATTTATTTTATAAACTATTCTTCTTATAAATTGGTTACATTCGTTAGTCAAAATAATCTAATGAAATTGTAATCTCTCATTTATTAAATAACAAAACAGCTCAGCATGGTTTTCATGTTAAGAAAGTAGTAAATATACATAACTTAGAGCGTTAATGAAATTTTTAATTCCATTTTAATATAAAATAATTCACGTGTAACTTTCTTAACATTATTAAAGTCACTGAGTCGGAAAATTAATCGGAGAAGGGTGAAAAAAGTTCGATTTCATAAGCTAAAGTGGGTTCTGTTAATATTAAAATACTATTTTAGTATAGCATTTTCTTTATTTTCCTGCACCTTCCTGTAAGCGTAATAAGAGGCGACTAAGGGAAAAAACACAGTATCGTAGGTAGACAGGTAGACAGCAGTATCGTAGGTGCAATATATCTGGTTCTACGATCGCTAACTTGATGAGTCACGATAGCCGAGGCAAGAGTCTTGAGTTCGATCCCCAGGTGGCAGGCCTGTACCAATGGGTTTATCAAAAACTTATGTATGAATTATATCGTTGGCTGGGACAAAAAGATGGCGATGGGCTCACCGCCTGTCACGTCGTCCCGAAAATGTCTTCGGTGGAAGGTGGGTCGAAGGGACTTAATTGTCTAGACGAGACATCTGTCTAGGCCTGTATTGGGAATTGTGTGAAGATATTTATTTATTTATTTTATTGATTTGATATTTTATTCCAAATAAACTTCGGTAAAAAGTAGAACGTAAAAAAATTCACTTGTCTAGACCTTTGCATATCGCAGTATGGGAAATTGTATCAACCTGCTAATATTTAGAATATTTGGTACCCAAAAAATCACTACAAGGTATTTTGTTAATGGTTTTCTTGTTCAAAAACGGATCCCTAAAATAAAATCCACCCATGAAAATGAACTCACACAAAGCTAAAAGGTGTTTTAACTTTACCGTTTATCAGATCAATTATATATTCGTCGACGCAGACGTCGCCCTGACTCATGGCGTATAGCAAATTAGCTTTTAATTTGTTTTATTATAACGGCGAAAATGGCTTCATTAATTTTTCATATTTTTTTTGTTTGTTAAGTTTTTAACTTTTTTTTCACATTGTTGAACCCGACGCGATAGTGCAGTTGGCCCCGGCTTTATAAGCTAAGGGTTGTGGAATCGAATCTCGCAAGGAGGAAATATTTTTGTAATGAATGCTAAATGTATGCTAGTATGGGCAATATGTATGTGTGTATGGTTGTATGAATATTTATCTATAATAATATAGAATAGAATATAGTATCGGTGGCTTGGATATTCAGTAAGTTGGTGTTTCTCTTTAAAAATTTCCGGATTATTTTGATGGTTGAAATTTTTAATATACATAAAATGCTACAGAAAAATGATGTTGAAAATCTAAACCACTTGTAATGAATAATTGTAAACAATTTTGTCCTTTCGAACCACATTCCACCGTATTTTACTTTGCTACAGTGTACAGTGAGCCTGTCGCAATTTTTAACATCCAAATCAAGCATTTAAACCGTACTTAAGTCTTAAAATATTAATAAATACAAACATAGATAGCGATAATATCATATATCTTGTTCCGATCCCAATGTAAGATCCTAAAGCACTTGTGGTATGGGAATCGGAAACAACAAAGGGACCAAAAACACCCAGACCCGAGAAAATGTAGAAAAAGTGGTTTTTCTACATTGACCCGACCGGGAATCGAACCCGGGACCTAGAGATAGCGACACCTTGAAAACCGGTGTTTAAGCCACTCGATCACGGAAGTCGTCCGTGGTAATACAAGTAAACAAATGAATGATCCTTAAAGACTAAATTATCTAGATCTCTCATTACCACAGTATTAGAAAAATGCATAAAGTTAAATAAAAATAAAAATTTTCGTAGACTGCATGTAATATTCCATGCGAATAGATGACATTCTCCAAATACGCTATTACAAATGTTTCTCAGTTGAAAAATCGTATCCACGGAGCGATATCAACAAATTTCTCCAGTAAAGTAAACACCCCACCCCTGTAGCCGTGCCTGCCACCACTAAGCACCGTCCGGAAGACTGGCCCCATATCGATCCAATGCTAATTCACCGCCTTACCACAGATTTATTAGCGGCAATACGAAACCGGGCAAGAAACGCACCCAAGTATGAATAGAAATGTTACAAGTTATATTACAATAGCGATTATATTTATTCACAAATCAGTATAATACTAGTAGATTGGGAAAAAAGTATTTTCGCATTATAGTATGTATGAACTTGTTTAATGTATAATTAATGTTCGTGCATAAAAACATTAATACTTTTAGCAAGACTTCTGATGTGCATAATGTAAATACAAACACAAGCTTGTAACAGTGGTTACTAGACTCCATAGATTAAGTAAATCGTTCATGGGACGGTGTATACGCTTCTACAACAAATCCCGGTAAATGTGCAAAGCCTGTCTATTAACAGGTTTAAGAAATGTATTAAAGAAATACTTTATAAGAAGGGTTATTATAATATAAATGAATATATTAATGACAGTAACCCCTAGGAATGAGCTGATCGCTCCCAAGCTATTTCTAGGAAATATCATATCACATTGTAAGACTCTCGATAAACGAATGTACATTCTTATGTCGCTAAATAAATGATTTGATTTGATTCGAAATAAAATCTCTTTGGCTATACTATTACTTGAGCTTCCAAATATTTACTTCATACTCAACGCCTACACATGGCAGCTTTTCATGGTAGTTTTAGGTATGCATCTTCTAAATATTGGAACAATCTTCCGCTACCACTGCGCAGTGTCAAATCTGTAGACTTATTTAAGAAAAAATTTAAAGAATATCTGTTACACACTCAAAAGAATGAGTCTGTGCTCACTTAGATTGATGCTTTCTTACGTACGTTAATACAGTCTATTAAATTTAAATTTAATTATGTAAACTCATATGTCTCATGTATCAGGTAATGACATTTAGCTAGCTTGTTTTTTTTCTTTGGTCTTTTTATATCCAGTTGTCCGTGATTCTCACTCGCAGGCATCAGCTAAAAATCAGCGCTATAGCATTAGTTGCTGCAGCATTGAGCTGAGTTTTACATCAAGTTTGTATGTTTTTTTTTTTTGTATATATATATATATATATATATATATATATATATATATATATATATATATATATATATATATATATATATATATTTATATATATATATATATATATATATATATATATATATATATATATATATATATATATATATATATATATATATATGTTTCCTTTATATTTTCACTCCATATGTTTATTTTTGTTTTGTAGACGGTGTTTGTTGATGGCTAATAAAGTGTTTCTATTCTATTCTAATTTATTCTATTTGGTTCTGGCTGGTTTTGGTATTATTAAAAGTTTAAATTTTAAAGAAGATAATTCCTTATTAATAAATTAGGAAAATGTTTGATATTTATTTATTTTTCGTACAGTCAAGATGAGTGAATCTAATGAAGAAATTGATGAAGATTTAGATTAGATTTAATAAAGAACATTTTAAAATTTTACTACAAAAAAGGTAAAAATGCAACGCAAGCCGCAAAAAAAATGCAATGTTTATGGACCTCGGGCAGTGTCTGTGAGAGTAGCACTAATTTGGTTAAAGCGTTTTCAATCAGGAAATTTTGATGTCAAAGATGCACGTCGCTCTGGTCGCCCCATTGCGAATAAAAGAGATGCCATTTTTGAAAAAGTGGGGCGGCATATCAGTAGTTACGACGTAGCTGAAGAACTGGGAATTGACCACAACAATGTTTTGGCGTATTTAAAAAAACTGGGTACGCAAAAAAGCTCGATATTTGTGTACCACCGAAAGCAGCTCACCGAAAGAAACCTAATGAACCGTGTGCTCGTCTCTGATTATTTATTACGACGTAATGAAGCCGAACCATTTTTAAAGAAGCTGATAACTGGTGATGAAAAGTGACGACAGGAGCGTATCAAAAAGGTCGTGGTCAAAGGCCGGATAGGATTCACAGACTGTGGCGAAACCCGGGTTAACTCGCAACAAAGTGATTCTGTGTGTGTGGTGGGATTGGAAGGACATTATTCATATGAGCTGTTACCATCAGGCAGAACAACGGATAAGATTAAAGTAAGAAGATGAAACAAAACGGCCGGAATTAATCAACAGAAGGGTTGCGGTTTTTCATCATGATGACTATAGACCTCATACATTTTTAGCCACTTAGAATAAATTAAGAGAGCTTAGCTGGGAGGTGTTAATGCATCAGCCCTATAGTCCTGACCTTGCACCTTCAGATTCCACTACAAACATCACCACAACAACATAACATCACGAGAGGACTGCCAAAACCAATTGTCGCGGTATTTTGATCAAAAGCCCCAAAATTTCTATAGCAATGAGATCATGTCTCTGCCTACGAGATGGTGAAAATTGTCGAACAAAATGGTACGTAAAGTATGTACTTACTTTAGATAAATGTAAATATACTACATTAAAAATGCTGTGAATTTTCTTAAAAAATGCACAGAAACTTTTTCCCCGACCTGTTATATTAATAAGGTTAATTCTTCTTACATTTCTTTATATTGATTTATTTATTAATTAAACTTCATACATGTTGGAATGTATACTTAATACCTGAAGCATTCTTTACTCGTCAACCTTCGAGTGATGGTAATGAAAGCTTTAATATAAATAAATATAAACAACATAAACATATACACACTGTATATAAACGTACATAAATCTATATAGTCACGATAGCCGAGTGGTTGGGTGGTCGGAATCCAGTCGAGAGACCCGAGTTCGATTCCCAGGTTCCAGAGATCTAGTCTAGACAATTAAGTCCCTTTGACCCACCTTCCTCCTAAGATATTTTCGGGACAATGTGACAGGTGGTAAGCCCGTCGCCGTCTTTATGTCCAAGCCATGATATGAGTCGTACATAGGTTTTTAAAAAAAAAAAAACCATTTGTACGAGCCTGCCACCTGGGGATCTAACTCGGGTCTCTGTACTCAAATTCCGATCACCCAACCACTCGGCGATCGTGACTACCATATTAAATTATCGAATAGACTAAATAAAGTGTTCATTTATTTTACGAGGACTTCACAGTTTTCAAGGCTATTACTGAAACTCTATTAAAAAATTACAAATGCATTGGGTCACAAGAAAAGTGACGTTTAAAGATAATTCTCCTACCGGATACCTTCCGAGAATTTAATAAATTTACAAGCTACCGGCACTGAGACGCGAAATATTTATTTAATCGCCCTTTTGAGTGTTCCCAACTAGCCACGGTAAGTATCCCGTGGCGCCGCGGCGAAATCTTTACGTATCGAGTGTACCGCTGTAATCGATGCTTCAACAATCGATTTACTTAGAATTATCGACATTTTTTGTAAGTACAATCGCAATGAAAAGTAATAAGACACATTAAAATGCACTTTAACTTATTCCACATTTATTTCTATTAAAATACCTGACCGGTTTCACCTTTATAGCATTATCAAAGGTTTCTTATTACAATTATAATCTATTGAGATCGAAAACATATCGTAGAGGAGATACCTTTTCCTTCTCTCAACAGTTTATAATTGTAATAAACCTTTGATAATGTCATAAAGGCGAAACCGGTCAAGTATTTTAATAGAAATAAATGTGGAATAAGTAAAAGTGAATTTTAATGTGTTTAAAAATGAAGTTCCACCAAGAGACAACAATGGTGAGTATTCAATATGAAAAGTAATTAGGTTTGACAGATACATTAATTATGGTCAACAAGTCTAATTAATAATTCTGTTAAAAATAGTGAGTACTTACATACATACATACATACATACATACATACATACATACAAACTGCTCTCAAAAGTCTACTACAAGGTATAGGCCTCTGCCTTAAAGAAGGGTTAGTGATAATCATCACGCTTAGCAAGCGGATTGGCGATCGCAGTACCAGACACCTTGGATCTTAGACACTGCTGCCTGTTACAGGTCTGCTGAATTTTGTTATGATGTTTCTCGGGATAATTATCTCGCTGTCTGAAACTAGCCAATCTTATATCTACGGATATTCCCTCAGTGCCTCTTACGACACCCACGAAAAGAAAATGCGTGGTGTATTTTAATGCCGATGCCGCACGGCAGGTGAGGACAATTTAAATGGTATTTTTAAATTCATTACGAATATTTATTTTTTCAACAGATAAAATATTCGTAATCTATAATATGAGATGCCACAAATGACACTTCATTTTATGGATAATTATAAAACTATTAAATATCATTTGTATTTCCAAATTAATAGCTTTTCACTAAATGCCTAAGAAAGTATATACGGCATTTACATAAAAAAAATTAAAAATTTTTGTCTACCTGTCTAAACAGACTGATTTTAACAGAATTTCCTCTGACAGACAGCGGGTATTCTAAAGAGGAATATAGGCTACTTATAGTTAAGAAAAATAACAATGGTTCCGTGTTTATTTTTAAAAAGAAAGCCGCGACAGCACAGCTAATAATACATAATAATCAATAATAATTTTTTGTAATGATTTCAATTTATTGATATTGCAATGAATGTAAGCGAAATGGTCGAAGTTATTACAATTTCAAATCAACCGAAGTAACCTTGGCATACAAAATGTGTGTAAGCCAATGTGAATTCTCTTACTCATCATGCCAAAGCCAACAAACAATCAATAGTAGGTACATGTAATCAATCGGCTAACATTTGAAAACAATGGAAAAATGATAATTGACTGCCACCAATTAACACTAGTTAATGATGCCGCTGATGATAGAAAAACTGAGGACAATGGCAAAGTCTGAGATTTAACCAGCAATGGTAAAATATTTTTATTCCAGCTTAGAATATTTACATCGGCAACTCGTGACACCGTTACGGTAGGTAACTACAAAGTGATTGTTTTGAGGCATCGCCATATTTATTAACAGAAATTTAAAAAAAGTTAAGTTTTTTGTAGTTACTGTTTTTTTGTTTGTAAAGTGCTTAGAGATAATTTTAAAAAAATATTAGAAATAGCGCTAAAGTTAATTGTTATAATAATTATATTCAAATCAGTGTGAAAACGTACATAGATATAATATTTATTACAGCTTCATCACTTGACACATCAATATATGTATATCAGTATTTGACGACCTCCGTGGACGAGTGGCGTAAACACCAAGTTTCAAGGTTTCGCCATCTCATGGTTCGATTCCTGGTCGAGTCAATGTAGTAAAACCACTTTTTCTACATTTTCTCGGGTCTTATTTCCAATTACCATACCTCAAGTGCTTTAGCATCTTACAATGGGATCGGAGCAAATGTATGTGATGTTGTCTCCAACTACATATGTATTTTTACTCATGTATATATACATGTATGTATGTATGTATAGCAATACTCCTCGGGGTTTAATTTATCAATCCATTAACGAATGGACATCTAAGTAACGAAGGTTAACTAAAAATAACCACTTTTCTATTTGCCTGTACAGAGAGTACACACCAGTGAGTTACAATTCACGTCATCAATACCTTAAAGTCTCGACTGTACAATAAAACATATAGCAATAGCCCCCTACTGATTTTTATATTCGGAACTCGTTCAGAATAAAATTATAAAGGGCATTAATAACTCACTAAGTGATATATGTACATCTTGGTAGCCGACATATGCAAAGTGGGGAGTTCACTTTTTGTGGAGACGATTTACGCGTCCAATTACCGTAGATGTATCTTGTATTGATTTGTTTTCGTTTGTTTTTGTTTTGTTTTTAGATTGTTTGATTTTTGGATTGTTTTTGTGTGCTGCTTCGGATGTTTCGGAAATATCTACGTTTTAATGTTTTAACGATTTTCAAAATGAATTGTCATGTAATTCGACATCATAGTGTACACATCATAGTGTACAAATGATTATCATTTAATTAATAAGAAAATATCATTTTATTTCGGACTGTTGTGCATGATCAAAATACCGTGGACGAGTGGCGTAATCACCGGTTTTCAAAGTGTCGTCGTCTCGAGGTCTCGAGTTCGATTTCCGAACATTTTAGGGTATACAACCACTACTCGTCTGTCTATTGTTGATGTATGTACTATATGTTGATTTGTATATTAGTATATTAAGAATAAATAATGTTGTAATCGAGAATCAGTGCTCTGTATTTTTTTAAAGCGTACTCAAATCTATTCTATCTAATATAATTTGTGACATTTACATAACCAAATTAATATGTAAAGGTCACCCAAAGTACGTACTCTCACTAATCTTTTAGTGACAAACACTCATAGATGTAAACTAACTATATCAATATTTTGTTAAAAATAATTATTCTTCTTCACTTTATCGCCGTTGCTTGTTATTAAAATAATCCAAAAAAATATTAAAACGTTATTGGTGAAGTTCGTACGAGCAGTACTCATTATTAGTGACTCAATTTCTTACCTAAAATCATAAACAAACACCAGCGTTCACTTGCTTATGTCATAAATTAAATATGATGAACCGATAATGCAAATCTAAGCATTCGAAAACATTCGAGTATGATATCGATTACGTTCCGTAGAATCGGGAACTCGTCTTGCTCATGCGCATTTATTAATACGTGGCGTAGAACGCAATAAAATTACCTGACAGCATTAAATACGTGTCGTGAAACACATTTATAAGTAATCGAATACATCGGTACGCGGGATCGATTCTAAACTCGATAATACGATATCTCGTCCGCACGCCGTAAATTGGTACGAGATTAGCAGAATTATATAAATCAGATAGGTGTTTGTAAAGTCGTACATCAGATGGCATTATAATTTTTTTCTCTGAAGGCGATTTAATAATCGACATAGCGTTTTTTTGTGAAACGATTTAGTGTAATTTGTATTGGTGATTAGGTCCCAGCTTAAACTATAAACACATTAAGCAATATAAGTCACGATAGCTGAGTGGTTGGGTGGTCGGAATTTCGAGTCAATAGACCCGAGTTCGATCCCCAGTTGGTAGGCTCGTAGCAATGGGTTTTTCAAAAACTTATGTACGAATATCGTTGGCTTGGACATAAAGACGGCGACGGGCTCACCACCTGTCACGTTGTCCCGAAAATATCTTCGGTGGAAGGTGGGTCGAAGGGACTTGATTGTCTAGACTCGACCTCTGTCTACCCCTGTATTGGGAATTGCGTGAAGATATTTATTTTTATTATATACATTAAGGAAAAAAGAACTACTCATGATGTTCAAACAAACAACGTCTTTATGCCATTCCCAACACAGGCGTAGGCAGAGGTCTAGACAATTAAGAAGACCTTATCGGGACAACGCGAAAGGTGATGAGCTCGTTGTTGATCTTATGTAAAAGCCTATGATATTAATCGTACATAAGTTTGTTTTGAAAAAACGCATCGGTCGTGCCTTGGGGATCGAACTCGGGTCTCTTGACTCGAATTCCGATCACCCAACCAATCGGCTATTGTGAGTTATTTTTATTCAAAAGTTTTATTTTTCGTGATGAAGGGAATTCCATGTACTTTCCAGGGTAAATCGATTCAGTGGGTACTAGTGCAGCCCTGTAGTGCAGTCGACGATACATTGAAAACAATAGGTGCACTATTCTATGTAACAATCAATGTAACTAATTAACTAAAGTATATTTAGTTGGGTGAGAGCTTTTTCGCGACAAGTGTAGCTCAAATAAAAAGTACCTCAATAGTCTTTCTTTTTACTTAACCTCTTTTATACTTTATTATTCGCTAAATATGTTAAAATAATTTAGTAAGGTTTTTTTTCAGTTTTGTGTATTTCAATTAACATTTTTTTTGTTTCGTCATTTCCTAAGACCTGTATTTTTCTTGTATAGTTTTTTGTTATGTACTATAAGTACTGTGTTAGTATGAAAGTAGTGAAATTAATAAATAGTTTTTGATCCCTCTTTCTTCTTCTCTCTCAAAGACCTTTATGGTCGAGTGGCGTACGCGTTTGTTTTCAAGGTTCCGAGATTGCGGGTTTGATTTCCCGGACGGTCTTGGTTTTTGGTATCTCAAAAGGTACCTCGTTGTTTCCGATTCCGTAACACAAGTGTTGTAGCTGCTTTGGGATTAGAGAAACGTGTGTGATGTTGTCCACATTTATTTCATTAAATTTTTAATTTGGCTAGGATAAGATAATAGACGGATTCAGGGGAATTGAGACCGCTCTTTGTATTGGTAATCTTTGGGGGAGGCCTATGTTCAGCAGTGGACTTTTAATACGCTGTAAAGAAGAAGAAGAAGCCACCTACGTTATTTCTGATTCCATAAGTCAATTACTTTAGCTACTTTCTTCGGAATGTATGTGATGCTGCCCAAATTTATTTATTAATCTCATTGATATATGGCCATAAAGTTACAATGAGACTTACCCTGAAAGTAGCTCTTGGTACGTAAGTAGCTGACGGACAGTCGCAGTATGGAGAGGCGGTCGAGTTTGCTGAGGATGTTCTGTTCGAAGGGCAGCAGGGAGGCCAGGGTGTCCAGCTCGGCGTTGAGCCGCTCACGGTGACGCTTGCTCGGGTTGCTCTTCGTGACGCCGTCCTTTGATGGTGGTTTGATGCTGAAACAAAGGTTAATTGTTATTGGGATGTAAGCGAAGTTGAGGAGTTCTTTTATATGCGATAAAAAGTTAATGATGATACGAGTTACACTCGCAATTTGTACTGCAACTTTTATCAAGTGTGTGTTTGTGTGTGCTTACACATACACAAACACTTTTTTATAATTTACACTATGATAGTACCCTTGAAATAATCATAGGTAAAGAATAATATTTTAAAGGCGTCACTATGAACGACCAAATTACTTTTAAATCAGGACAAACTAACGTTTGGTTAATGTTCAAAATAAGTTACTTAAAACTTAAAACATATTGTACATATTTTCTTAATAAATATATTAGTAAATATCAGAGGACAGCATCTGAGAAGTCGACTGAACGTAGGGTATTAACAATACTTTCAATAATGTCCTCGCTGTGGTTAAAAAAATATCTGAGAGGTGAGGTGATGCAACTTAGATTATCAGGAGAGTCAAGTTCCATCCCCATAAGGAAGTCTTGCCTTGCCCCATTCGTTTTCGAATTTTTATGAACTTGGATATTGACGTGATGCTAACCACGTCTCACGTTGTCCTAAAGAAGCTGTGATGAAATATGTGTGGAAATCACTAAATTGTCCAGATATTGAAAACCCATTATTGAAATTAGTATTGTAAAAGTATTGAAAAAAATACAATGGAGAGCTGAAAAAAGATATGAATATTCTTAGTCCGATACCTCATACCAAATTTGAGTTATATAAAAATATATACTGATGGGGGGATAACATATCTCGAAATAAATGAGACAAAAATTATGCAGATCAGTGACGGGGAGCAGCTTCATAGATGGGCAATCCGCTTGCCCAGCACGCCTATTATTACTATATGGAAGAGGCTTTTCCAATGGGAATCCATATAGTAATAGTTTTCTTTGACTCATAAAATAATTAAAAACATTTTGATAATTTATTTCTAATTTGGTGTGATCAATATTATCTATTATAGAAGTAAGTTTTACATAGTTACTGGTTGCTACACTGAAGCCATTCTGATACAATATAACTTATAAACTTAGAGACAATGGTAAAATAACAATTTTATCACAGACTATAAAGAAACTTGACGAAACATTCCCGTTACTTTTATCTACGTTTTTCACTTTAACTTTACTCGCAAAGACATTATCGAGCCAAAAGCAAGCTCCAAGCCGAAAAAAGCCAAGCACCATAATGCAGCATGCTCACCCTTTATCCGTAAGTTATGCAAACAAGTGGGATTGCGTGACTCTATGCTGGTTAGACGGTAGCAACGCTAGCGTTTGTAATCCGATGTGTCACTGTAAAGTCTTTGAGCTATGAATGATCTGGAGTTGAGTTAGAAGAGAAAAAAAAACAGTAATAAGAATTGTATGTGTCTGCCCCTGTATTGGGAATGGCGTGATAACATTTTTTTTATTCCTAAATTAAAAAAAAATTCTCTTTCGAGTCAATGCTTACTTAGTAGTATTAAAAGTAAAGCTTATAGGAAGCTCATACCCGTAAATCTCAATAGAATATTTTCATGACAAACGTATATCGTAGAAACCCGCATACTAAATAAGCGTATAGAATATAAACAAGTGAATTATGGATGAGACAAATTCTCAAACACGATGAGTAAGGTTCATAATTTAATTTAAAAAAAAGACATTATTTTGTTCATTTTCTCATTCGTCATAAAAAATATCTTCACGCAATTCCCAATACAGGGGTCTCTGTGACCCACCTTCCACCGAAGACATGTTCGGGACAACGTGACATGTGGTGAGCCCGTCGCTTTATGTCCAAGTCAACGACATAATTTGTACATAAGTTTTTGAAAAACCCATTGGTGATGAGCCTGCCATCTGGGGATCGATCTCGGGTCTCTTGACTCGAAGTTCTGACCATTCCATATTATTTTAAGCATTTTTATTTATTCGCTTTTATTGTATGTTTGTCTGCATGTTAGGTACATGTTTCGCAATAGATTTAAACTTTAAACATAGCTTAATAAATACGCAATTATGAAAACATTTGTTTTATTTAAATTAATAAAAATTTGAATAATTAATAGACATAATAACTTCTCAATTCATTATAAAATTTTAACAAAATATAGATACTATCTAATGTGATTCACTCCGGTTATCATTTGTTACATTTAATTTAAAATAAAGCATTCAAATAATGTATTTGTTTTAGTTAATTTGTGTTTCACATCTCGCTGGCATAGGTTACTTTGAATTAGTAAGTTGGACTAAAGAACGGAATGGAGTTCCTTAATATTAAATTGTTATTGTTTATTATCTAAAGCGTGTATACATGTTATTTCTTTTTGTCACGTTATCTTTTAAAACCTATAAATTACTATTTTTGCAGCTTTTATTAAAAAAATTTCTTAAATAAACAATTATGGTTCACGGTTCATTTTTATTGAAATAAAAAAAAATAAGAAAAAATATTTTCATTTATTTAATAATAAAATAATACATCTAGGAAAAAATTTGGAAAAATGGTAAAAATAATTGTAATATATTCATGAAATGTATTCTTATATATAATTAGAAAGTAAAATAAAAATGAAACAAAAAGTCTAAGTAAGGGATATTTCTGAAGATTGTAATATTACACTAAATGTTTAAAGTTTTAATTAGATATTTAATTTAGTTTGTACCGGGTGCTAACGGTGTAAGAATATTGCCACTCCCTTTCTTCCCGTGGGTGTCGTAAGAGGCGACAAAGGGAAGCAGCCCAGAAAATCGTTATTTATATATTATATATACACGATAGATGGCCCGATAAGCATCTCTAAAAATATCAGACTCAAATAATCAGACCAAAGATGGGCAGCGTCTGAGGTGTGAATGGTCTGCTACTGTTATTTTCAATCTACTCGCCAAGCGTGACGATTATGGCAAAACCTCTCCATGGGAGAGGCCTATGTATGTTTAAAGTTTAAGCTTAAAATTGTTTACTATTAACGCCAATTTAGTAATCAATAGTATTTCTTTATATATCACTTTAACGTCGAACTATTTTGAAATTATATCGTGACATGCTATCCTTAACTTAATATTTATTGGTTTAGGTTAATTTGTTTTGTAAAAATTATATTAATGTTACCTACTTTATGGAAGTCCGTTTTTAAAATGGCCACATTACATTCGGGCATTACTCATTGCCGCCCGCCGTTTTTGTTGATTTATTCAGAGTTGGATATCAAATGGACCTCGGCCCTTTGATAGCCCGCAACAATTTGTATCCTTACATGATAACCTCTTCTCAATAATTTATACCCTAAACGTCAAATGATAGAACTCAAAATACAATGGAATCGCGTGACGATCGGTATCGAATAAATCAATGACCGATTATTTCTATAAATCGTAACTCGATTAAGTTACAATCGACGTCCACGATAGGTAATGTAGGCGATGTCATATGTATGTGTATCGATTATATATTTATGATAAGCATTGTTATTTTCTCTATAGTTTGGTGGTATAGAAAATAGCTACGTGTGTCTGTTGCTCCTTAATTAGCTTAGGTATTTATAGATCGCTGGCTTTTGGTTCGACGAGCATGCTTTGCTGTGAGGTGACGACGTAAGTGTTCACGTGGTTGTCGTTAGAGGCGATGACAAAAAATACCTCCACGTCATTCCCAATACTGTGCTACATAGAGGTCTAGACATTTAAGTCATTCCACCGAAGATATTTTCGGGACAACGTGACAGGTGGTGAGACTGTCGCCGTCTTTATGTCCAAGCCAACGAAGTAAATCGTACATAGGTATTTGAGGAAAACCCATTAGTGCGTAGGATGGATTTGGGATCGAACTCAGGTCTCTTGACTCGGATTTCGATCACCTAACTACTTAGCTATCGTGGCTCAATCTGACTTGAAAATGAGTATGCCAAACTACTGATGATGAGTAGAAAATTGAGTATACCGGTGACGGACAGCAGTGTTAAAGCTCTTATGAGTCTGGTACTGCGTTCGATGAACCGCTTGCCAAGCTTGGCAATTCCTAGTTATACTTACATAATAACTATGGCAGGTCATTAAGTGAGTAAGTTTGCAAGCATAAATGATTACGCTCGTCGACGCACACTTGCAATACCAGAAGAGCTGCAAAAGCATTGTCGACATTTAATAAATCAGTTAGGATACATATGGTAGGGGTTATATATATTTGACTTAGATATAAAGACGGCGACGGGCCCACCATCTGTTACGTTGTCCCGAAAATATCTTCGGTGGAAGGAGGGTCAAAAAGACTTAATCGTCTAGACTAGACCTCTGTCTAAAATATCTAAAATATCTCTGATCTAAAATATCTCTGTCTAAAAATAAATATATTCACGTAATTCCCAATACAGGGGGTATTGGGAATTACGTGAATATATTTATTTTATTTTATTTATGGTGGAGGTAGGGGAAGCGGAGGGCCGCACCCTCCGCTTCTACTACTTTTGTTACAGGACGGAATTCAAAAGTGTGATGGGCTTGTGCAGGTCGGGGCGATGACAAAATTTTTCAAATTTCTCATTTACTTAACGACAGACAACAAGGCGATAAAACGTAACAATCACTAGTACAGATTTCAATTCGTAATAAATAATAGTAGAAAATAACAATTTTTGCATTCAATTGTATAGTTTCACTTCAGTTTAACAGCTTAAAACATTACAGGCCCAATCTTGATAATTTTATTACTTGAAAATTGCTAACTACATATTTTAATGCCTTTGCCTGTAATGTAATAGCGGCAGCAGGGTGCGAAATTTTAATTGGATTTCACAATAAAACCAATTGTCCACGCCTTTTGCTTCGCGATCGAATAGAATATAACGGACTCTAATATTCAGTTCACGAATTCTATAAACTGTCTCAAATTCCAATTAAAATGATTCCATGAATGTGTTAAAACTAGATACCATAGCAAAATGGGTTTAATTAACAAGAAATACCAGTTATGCAGTTACAAATTAACCGTAAAACAAGTGAACGGTTTGTTTCAATTATTTAGAAATGGAGCTGAAAGCTGAAACGTGTGGTTGGTGATGAAATGCGATTTTAGCAAAAATGTATTATCCTATTTGTAGCGTTATTTGCTTTTGTGTTTTTATTATTCAAAATAATTAGTTTAATTATTTCTTGTATCTATGCGAATATTGCACATTCATATAAAACGATTTACGGAATTTATTGTGTTATATTTAGTGATTTAAACATCTCGACGTGATCACTAGTTGGCTTCGTCTACCGGCAACTTCTATAGCCGAAGCTAACTCTGACAACAGCACGTCAGAGGACTTTAGTCAGGAAGACTTCAGTCCCCTGTGACCACGGGTTCTATAAAGCACTCAAAACGTCGGGAACTCTAAACAACTAAATAAAACGTGAACACAATAAGTGTTGGGTTTGGTTGGGAATTACGGTTACGGTATTAACATTGCACTGCAGGTCTAGGTCTAGCCTGTAAAGAGGACTTGCGACTGTGACACCACTTAGAAATCAAATTTAGGATCGCTGTACCGAAAGTCGATTAAAAGTCACTATTATTATGTACTTTGTGTAAATATTTTTAGATGTTTTAAATTTAAATGCATATCGATATCCCGAGGCAAGCAATATCTAGTTCGCCAAGGATATCTGCAAATTGTCTTATATGATTAGGGTAAATAGGGCAAATAGTCAACCCAATGTTACCAAGATTGTAACCTTAATTTTGGATTAAGATACTAATCTCAACATCTGTTAATGATATTAGTATTCGTATGGATTTTACTCTATTTTCATTGGATACGTTTTCTTAGGGCTACTGCAGCCCTAAACACCTGCAAACGATTTCACCAATAGACAGCTACATTATCAGCGCGTAAAATAGGTTGGATTTTTTAACTAGAAATTTTAACTAAAATGCAATAGAAAAGAAAGAATCAAATCAAAATCAATTCAATGTGCTCTAATTACCTACCAAAATCAGTATAAAACATAGGCATGCAGCCTATATAATTAATTGATTGTACCCAAATTATCATAGACACCTGTACAAAAATGTTTTGAGCAAATAATTCTTAGAGAATTTAGGTTACTATGGAGATCCATTTGTCAATCAGCTTTCAACAATTTTTGGCAGAATTCTACAGAATGAGGCTATAAAATAAAGAAAAGTGTAAAAAGGTTAAGACGAAAAGAAGTTTCAATAACTAACAATCGGATGTCAGCTCAAATAATAAAGCATCAGCTGTTTCAATAAGTATGAGAAATATATATATAGTACTTTTATTTACTTTACTAAGCTTTTGACAGGTGTTTGAAGAGACAAACACAAGCGAAACCATGGACAAAAGCTAATATATAGAGTAAAAGCTAATGAGAACATTCGTAAACGGTTATAAAACGTAACTATTATATCGATTCAAGCAGCCAAATATAAAAGTGGCGCAAGGAGCTGTTTCTCATATTTAAGTATAATTTCTCGGCGTCTAACGAACATTTAATCGGAGCGGTTTAATCGTGCTTTTGATTTATAACTGTGAGTGTAGGAAACAAAAAAAACACCTTCGTAGTGCTTCGTTACAGTTATGTGTATCACTTTGTTGATATCAGAGTGAGATGGTTTGTAATTTTGTCGACAAACATTTGTACAACAAGTGATAGAATTTGAGTTAAATGTTTGTCCAACATGCCACGGGTCGTGTATGCATCTATCGTCCTCTTTCTTCCCGTGGAAGACATTGCTCTGATCCTAAAGTTAGATGTAACGCCTACTAATGAGGTAACCACCAACACCCAGACCCGAAACAATGCCGAAAAAGTGATTTTATATTGACCCGTCTGGGAATAGAGGTGACGACGCCATGAAAACAGATATGCATACCAGTTATCCATTGAGGCTTGTAAAATTGTCCCAGTTGTTGGTGCCAGTGATTGGGCGATCGGAATTCGAGCCAAGAGATCTGAGTCCGATCCCCAGGTTCGTGATTTTTCAAGAAACTACGTGCGATTTATATAATAATAAAGGCAACAGGTTTACCATCTGTCACGTTATCCCAAAAAAGTGTCTTCAGTGGGAGGTGGTTACAACTTAGTCCGCCCCTGTATTAAGATATTGTTTTTTTATTAAAAGAAAAAATGAAGATCGGATGATTTCAAGTGTAAGCATACGAGCAGGCAATTAAGAGTGAGGAGTGAATGACCAGGGTACAAACGTAGACACGCTGAATGGGCTGCCGTGCAGACATGCAAACCCACTGTCACGCATCCAACGAAAACGAAATCTTTACTACACCTTCTGTAGGCTAAAGGCTCGATGTCACGAACGAGTCAAGGGCCCTTTTAACGTGTTAGTGAGTGATATGCTCGGTTGTTTTGGTCACGTCGTAATCGATTCGAATGGTAATCCCGTTGGATAGATGTGTTATGTCAATGAGTCTAACCTACTTGGTTTGACTTAGAATTTGGCTAAGCGTAACTAGCTAGGAAATTGAGGAACATGTAATTGTAGGTAGGTAACTGATAAATATAAAGAATTGATGTCTGTTTATTTTGTTTAGATAAATGATCATCAATTAATTTATGGTAGTGTGAGAGATTATAATCTTTTAACAGGACAATTGGAGATAAAGATGGCGACAGGCTTACAATTTGTCACGTCTTCGGTGATGGGTCGAAAGGACTTAATTGTGTAGACCTCTGCCTATACTACTATTTCGAATGGCGTGAATTTTATTTCTTCTTTAAAAAAATAAAAAAAAATCGTCTCCAGCTGATTTGAAGAAGAAAAAATCTCGATGAGTGAAACAAAAAGGAATTGTAGGAAATAGTTTTTGTTACGTCACAGACCCTATGTTTACAATTCAGGCCGTCGTATGGTATAATTATAATCACATTAGAGAGGTCGATGTCCGAAGGGTTAAGGCCGCGCATTGTTTTTGACCACGAGTTTATTTCAAATTAGACAAGTGAGTGTGGCCTCACACGAATATGTGAATGGTATGCTTGGACGAAACAAAACACTAATAACAATATTTATATTTTTGTAATATAAATATTTATATTTTTGTAATATAAATATTTATATTTTTGTAATATAAATATTTATATTTTTGTAATATAAATATTTATATTTTTGTAATATAAATATTTATATTTTTGTAATATAAATATTTATATTTTTGTAATATAAATATTTATATTTTTGTAATATAAATATTTATATTTTTGTAATATAAATATTTATATTTTTGTAATATAAATATTTATATTTTTGTAATATAAATATTTATATTTTTGTAATATAAATATTTATATTTTTGTAATATAAATATTTATATTTTTGTAATATAAATATTTATATTTTTGTAATATAAATATTTATATTTTTGT
Source organism: Sericinus montela (assembly GCA_029286605.1). NCBI lineage: Eukaryota > Metazoa > Arthropoda > Insecta > Lepidoptera > Papilionidae > Sericinus > Sericinus montela. Next base: position 12,159,328 of record JAGSMR010000019.1, on the reverse strand, counting down.
AATATAAATATTTATATTTTTGTAATATAAATATTTATATTTTTGTAATATAAATATTTATATTTTTGTAATATAAATATTTATATTTTTGTAATATAAATATTTATATTTTTGTAATATAAATATTTATATTTTTGTAATATAAATATTTATATTTTTGTAATATAAATATTTATATTTTTGTAATATAAATATTTATATTTTTGTAATATAAATATTTATATTTTTGTAATATAAATATTTATATTTTTGTAATATAAATATTTATATTTTTGTAATATAAATATTTATATTTTTGTAATATAAATATTTATATTTTTGTAATATAAATATTTATATTTTTGTAATATAAATATTTATATTTTTGTAATATAAATATTTATATTTTTGTAATATAAATATTTATATTTTTGTAATATAAATATTTATATTTTTGTAATATAAATATTTATATTTTTGTAATATAAATATTTATATTTTTGTAATATAAATATTTATATTTTTGTAATATAAATATTTATATTTTTGTAATATAAATATTTATATTTTTGTAATATAAATATTTATATTTTTGTAATATAAATATTTATATTTTTGTAATATAAATATTTATATTTTTGTAATATAAATATTTATATTTTTGTAATATAAATATTTATAACTGTGAGTGTAGGAAACAAAAAAACACCTTCGTAGTGCTTCGTTACAGTTATAAAATAAATTGTTGCTACCAGAGTGAGATGAATAAAATTTTTCAAATTTCTCATTTACTTAACGACAGACAACAAGGCGATAAAACGTAACAATCACTAGTACAGATTTCAATTCGTAATAAATAATAGTAGAAAATAACAATTTTTGCATTCAATTGTATAGTTTCACTTCAGTTTAACAGCTTAAAACATTACAGGCCCAATCTTGATAATTTTATTACTTGAAAATTGCTAACTACATATTTTAATGCCTTTGCCTGTAATGTAATAGCGGCAGCAGGGTGCGAAATTTTAATTGGATTTCACAATAAAACCAATTGTCCACGCCTTTTGCTTCGCGATCGAATAGAATATAACGGACTCTAATATTCAGTTCACGAATTCTATAAACTGTCTCAAATTCCAATTAAATGATTCCATGAATGTGTTAAAACTAGATACCATAGCAAAATGGGTTTAATTAACAAGAAATACCAGTTATGTAGTTACAAATTAACCGTAAAACAAGTGAACGGTTTGTTTCAATTATTTAGAAATGGAGCTGAAAGCTGAAACGTGTGGTTGGTGATGAAATGCGATTTTAGCAAAAAATGTATTATCCTATTTGTAGCGTTATTTGCTTTTGTGTTTTTATTATTCAAAATAATTAGTTTAATTATTTCTTGTATCTATGCGAATATTGCACATTCATATAAAACGATTTACGGAATTTATTGTGTTATATTTAGTGATTTAAACATCTCGACGTGATCACTAGTTGGCTTCGTCTACCGGCAACTTCTATAGCCGAAGCTAACTCTGACAATAGCACGTCAGAGGACTTTAGTCAGGAAGACTTCAGTCCCCTGTGACCACGGGTTCTATAAAGCACTCAAAACGTCGGGAACTCTAAACAACTAAATAAAACGTGAACACAATAAGTGTTGGGTTTGGTTGGGAATTACGGTTACGGTATTAACATTGCACTGCAGGTCTAGGTCTAGCCTGTAAAGAGGACTTGCGACTGTGACACCACTTAGAAATCAAATTTAGGATCGCTGTACCGAAAGTCGATTAAAAGTCACTATTATTATGTACTTTGTGTAAATATTTTTAGATGTTTTAAATTTAAATGCATATCGATATCCCGAGGCAAGCAATATCTAGTTCGCCAAGGATATCTGCAAATTGTCTTATATGATTAGGGTAAATAGGGCAAATAGTCAACCCAATGTTACCAAGATTGTAACCTTAATTTTGGATTAAGATACTAATCTCAACATCTGTTAATGATATTAGTATTCGTATGGATTTTACTCTATTTTCATTGGATACGTTTTCTTAGGGCTACTGCAGCCCTAAACACCTGCAAACGATTTCACCAATAGACAGCTACATTATCAGCGCGTAAAATAGGTTGGATTTTTTAACTAGAAATTTTAACTAAAATGCAATAGAAAAGAAAGAATCAAATCAAAATCAATTCAATGTGCTCTAATTACCTACCAAAATCAGTATAAAACATAGGCATGCAGCCTATATAATTAATTGATTGTACCCAAATTATCATAGACACCTGTACAAAAATGTTTTGAGCAAATAATTCTTAGAGAATTTAGGTTACTATGGAGATCCATTTGTCAATCAGCTTTCAACAATTTTTTGGCAGAATTCTACAGAATGAGGCTATAAAATAAAGAAAAGTGTAAAAAGGTTAAGACGAAAAGAAGTTTCAATAACTAACAATCGGATGTCAGCTCAAATAATAAAGCATCAGCTGTTTCAATAAGTATGAGAAATAATTATATAATACTTTTATTTACTTTACTAAGCTTTTGACAGGTGTTTGAAGAGACAAACACAAGCGAAACCATGGACAAAAGCTAATATATAGAGTAAAAGCTAATGAGAACATTCGTAAACGGTTATAAAACGTAACTATTATATCGATTCAAGCAGCCAAATATAAAAGTGGCGCAAGGAGCTGTTTCTCATATTTAAGTATAATTTCTCGGCGTCTAACGAACATTTAATCGGAGCGGTTTAATCGTGCTTTTGATTTATAACTGTGAGTGTAGGAAACAAAAAAAACACCTTCGTAGTGCTTCGTTACAGTTATGTGTATCACTTTGTTGCTATCAGAGTGAGATGGTTTGTAATTTTGTCGACAAACATTTGTACAACAAGTGATAGAATTTGAGTTAAATGTTTGTCCAACATGCCACGGGTCGTGTATGCATCTATCGTCCTCTTTCTTCCCGTGGAAGACATTGCTCTGATCCCAAAGTTAGATGTAACGCCTACTAATGAGGTAACCACCAACACCCAGACCCGAAACAATGCCGAAAAAGTGATTTTATATTGACCCGTCTGGGAATAGAGGTGACGACGCCATGAAAACAGATATGCATACCAGTTATCCATTGAGGCTTGTAAAATTGTCCCAGTTGTTGGTGCCAGTGATTAAGGATCGGAATTCGAGCCAAGAGATCTGAGTCCGATCCCCAGGTTCGTGATTTTTCAAGAAACTACGTGCGATTTATATAATAATAAAGGCAACAGGTTTACCATCTGTCACGTTATCCCAAAAAAGTGTCTTCAGTGGGAGGTGGTTACAACTTAGTCCGCCCCTGTATTAAGATATTGTTTTTTTATTAAAAGAAAAAATGAAGATCGGATGATTTCAAGTGTAAGCATACGAGCAGGCAATTAAGAGTGAGGAGTGAATGACCAGGGTACAAACGTAGACACGCTGAATGGGCTGCCGTGCAGACATGCAAACCCACTGTCACGCATCCAACGAAAACGAAATCTTTACTACACCTTCTGTAGGCTAAAGGCTCGATGTCACGAACGAGTCAAGGGCCCTTTTAACGTGTTAGTGAGTGATATGCTCGGTTGTTTTGGTCACGTCGTAATCGATTCGAATGGTAATCCCGTTGGATAGATGTGTTATGTCAATGAGTCTTACCTACTTGGTTTGACTTAGAATTTGGCTAAGCGTAACTAGCTAGGAAATTGAGGAACATGTAATTGTAGGTAGGTAACTGATAAATATAAAGAATTGATGTCTGTTTATTTTGTTTAGATAAATGATCATCAATTAATTTATGGTAGTGTGAGAGATTATAATCTTTTAACAGGACAATTGGAGATAAAGATGGCGACAGGCTTACAATTTGTCACGTCTTCGGTGATGGGTCGAAAGGACTTAATTGTGTAGACCTCTGCCTATACTACTATTTCGAATGGCGTGAATTTTATTTCTTCCTTAAAAATAAAAAAATCGTCTCAAGCTGATTTGAAGAAGAAAAAATCTCGATGAGTGAAACAAAAAGGAATTGTAGGAAATAGTTTTTGTTACGTCACAGACCCTATGTTTACAATTCAGGCCGTCGTATGGTATAATTATAATCACATTAGAGAGGTCGATGTCCGAAGGGTTAAGGCCGCGCATTGTTTTTGACCACGAGTTTATTTCAAATTAGACAAGTGAGTGTGGGCCTCACACGAATATGTGAATGGTATGCTTGGACGAAACAAAACACTAATAACAATGTATCGGACACTCGCATACATCATTCAACTGTTAAGTAACAAAGTAAACAAAAGGTAAAGTAGACAAATGCAAAAAGTAAAGTAAAGTAAACAAAAAGTAGTAAACTGAATACTTCTTATAATTTTACAGGGTCTATCTATAAAAGTCATAAGAGGATTATTAATTTGTCAACATGGTTTCAAGATTTATACAAGATTTAATTAACTTTTTTTACTTTCATGGATTTTCTCAGATTGAGGTCAACAGAGGTCAGGACAATCCAATGCCTTGGACTCACTTTTCTCCGAAGCCTATTAGGGATAGCGTGACAGGTGGTGAGTCTATTGCCGTCTTAGTGTCCAAAACACATGGTTCCACTAAGTTGGTTGTACTTAATATACGTGTATATTTAAAAAAAATTATCTTCACGCCATTCCCAATACAGGGATAGAAAGAAGTCTAGACAATTGAGCTCCTTCGATCCACTTTCCACCCAAGCCATTTTTCTGGACAACTTGACCGGTTTTGAGCCCGTTGTCGTCTTTTATGTCCAAGCCTACAATATAAATCGTATATAAGTTTTTGAAAAAACCCATTGCTACGAGCCTTCAGGATCGAACTCTGGTCCCTTGACTCGAATTCCGATCACCACTCAGCTATCGTGACTATACGCATATGTTTATATAAATAAAATTCATATTCATCACATAAATGCCTGCTCTAGCAAAATTCGAACCGAAAAACAAGATGAAACAAAGAAATACAATTATTTATGATAATAAACAATATATCGTTAAATATATATGGACAACGTCACAGACATTGCTTCGAATCAATGTCAGAGACGTTGTCCTCAAGAAATATGAATTAAGAATTATGGAATCAGAAACAACGTAGGAACCACAAACCACCAGACCCAAGAAAATGTGGAATAGGTGTAACCGAATCGGTTCAATGTAGAAAACACTTATTCTGGCTATAACATTAAAACTGGCGTGTACGTGACTCATTCACGAAGGTCGTTAAAAATATAAATATTTATATTTTTGTAATATAAATATTTATAAAATAAAAAACAGATATTTTCCAAATAAACATAGTTCAAAAGTACTAAAGTAATCACATTTGTACTTAACTCTCAGATGCCAGAAAATAATTTACAAAACTACGCTGCAACCTTCCCAGTATAATTAAATCATCGAATACTAAGAACAAAGCCCACGTCTATTATACATTTTAGCAAATAAATTTACAAATGGAAATAATGCTACAGCACTTGAAAATTAAATTCAAATTAATTTGACAGCAAATACTGCATCTAACATTATTTTTTCGTTTCTTTTAAATCAAATTATCATTACATCGCACACAATTGTATACGAAAATTGAACTTAAATCAAAACGCGTAGCGTTTTCTATCGTACATACACCAACTTTATAGTTGGCTGGGCATGTGTGCCAAGCAAAATTAAGTATGCCAATATCATAAATGTTCTCGCTTCATCGCGCACAGCCTTCAACGGAATGGTTGTTTTCCGTCGATTTTTCTCGCGCCATTCGCGTATATTTCTATTCCAGTCAAGGCCTGTCATATGGTAAGAGTATTATGATAACTGCTGGCGCATTATTTCCTTGTACGGAAAAAAGAAATCTGTTGACTACTTAGAATTCCTGTAATTTTTTTCGAACGCTCTTCTTACATTTTTTTTTCTTTTGTGATCGACAGTGTCAATCGTAGTATGCTTGACATATTTTACTTTTCTTCTTTCACTATCCAATACGACTTAGAAATCAGTTTGTTATGTGCACTGATGGATTTTATTTGTTCTGGATTTAAAATACTGGTACATATATGATGCACATGTAATTTAATGATGAAAAGGTGGACAAGAACTGATCCCTTTGAAGTCATAATGACTCCCAATATTAAAATATAAGTGATAAATTTCTTTTCATTGTTACATTTGTTGACTTGTTGACGACTTCCGTGGACATATGGCGGACACACCGGTTTTCATAGTGTCGCCAGCTCTGAGGTTTCGGGTTCCGTTCCCGGCACAACAATCGGCATTCGACACAAGTACGTTAGCCATTTACTTTATTGGTATCAGAGCAATGCATATGATGCTGTCCCTATCTATGTATGTTTTTATTATTATATATTATTCAATAATAACTTATATTGAAGTATTTACTACGTTTTATTTTTTTTTTCTTTAGTAACCTTAACCTCTCGAGAACTAGATTTGGCTTTTATTTTATAGCAGCTTTTTTTTAAACATTATATTTGCACCTTGAAGACAATTCATAAACTTTTACCACTTCTCTATTATCTACATTCTCACGCTATGCCAATACTAGGGTAGAGAGAGGTCTCAAAATTTAATTCCGTTCGAGCCATCTGTCACTGACGACATTTTTTGTAACAACGTGACATGTGGTGAGTCGTCCTTATCTCCAACCGAACCTTATCAATCGTTTACATAAATTTGGAAAAAAATAGGTGCGAACCTATCACCTGAAGATCGAACTCGGGACGCTTCAGTCGAGTTCTGATTATCCAACCAGTCGACAATTGTGGTTTGGGTCACGTAGTAACTTAATTAATATGTGTATGTATGATTCTTATCATCCGAGAGAATTTATAGTCATTTTGAACGTCAGGTGGATTTTAACAACAACTTCATATTTGGATGGAGTACGGAATTCTATCAAACCAAAATTATCGAATTTAAGAAGTGATGAACATTTTAACAATAAATTTGCTTATGTTACTTACAGTAGTTACTAACACGGGTCACAGTGATGTAAACATCGGCACAAAGTTGAAATAACAGTAGTTTGAAATGATTGAGGCAAATCATTTCAATTGTCCACAAATTACCTTGTTTCATCAACTGACGTTGCCTGTCTAACTGGAGCCGTTATTTTGCTTTTATTAACTGTTATTCTTGTATCAATGAGTTGGTGTTTTTTACGACTCAGTAAATTTTTTTGTTAATCTTTTATTTTTCTTTTTAGCACTCGTGTAGATATATTTAATCAATATCCTAATCTATCAATATCCTAATGGTTTACAGTGTGGCACTGAGAAACACGTCGTTGCAGATTCGAGCACGTCGTTTAATTATTGTCGTGGACCACTCCAGAAAGGAGTAACGTTTTAGAAAAAAATATCTTGTGTACATTCACGTCACGGTGCCCGAGTGTGATGGATATTCGAATCAAGAGACTCAAGTTGAAGCAGACTCGTACCAATGTTTCTTTTTTAAACTCTTGTGCGATTCATATCGTTGGCTTGGATATTACGGCGACAGACTCACGGACTGTCACGTCGGGCGTAGGGCGAAAATATTTCTTCGGTGAAAGGTGAGATAAAGGGACTTAATTGTCTAGACTTCACTTTATTACTAATAATATAATACTGGGGATATTGGGAATGGCGTGATAATATTCATCATATGTTATTTATGTTATTGTATGTACATTTTGATTTATCCAGATACATCCAGAAGAGGACACAAATAATAATTCTAGCAAATTTAATAAAAAAAATTTAAATATCTTCACGAAATTCCCAATACAGGGGTAGACAGAGGTCAAGTCTAGACAATTAAGTCCTTTTGACCCACCTTCCACCGAAGATATTTTCGGGATAACGTGACAGGTGGTGAGCCCGTCGCCGTCTTTATGTCCAAGCCAACGATAAAATTCGTACATAAGTTTTTGAAAATCTCATTGGTACTGCCACCTGGGGATCGAACTCGGGTCTCTCGACTCGAAATTCCAACCAACTCGGCTATCGTGACCTTGAAATAAAATAATATTAGATTATTTTATTGATGTTGGGCTATGCCATTTTATCGAAGAAAATATTAAAACCATGTTTAACCACCACCAAAAATTAATACCATGTTGTTGGTAGATGTCAAAGTTAAAGTATAAATGCAAACTGCTGAGCATAGGTCTTCTCTCAAATATTCTTTATATTATTGCCGTCTTTATATTACATTTTTATGTAGATAATAAACCATATACTTCTTTGAAATCCAATACCCCATATCCTTTCATACATCTTTCATTTGTATAAAATTTATAATTTTCTTCCTACATGCAAGTCTATGTATATATAGGTCCAAGAACTTTTGACACTTCCCTCTTCGAGCAATCTCATATGGTTTTCGAGAGTTAGACTAGGTTTGCCTCGTTCTCTTTTATTTTTAAATTTCGCGCAACATTTTTTTTCACCATTCGATCACACATTCTTTCAACATGCTCAAACCATCAACGTCCTTATCCACTTTAGTGGTGAGCTCACTAAAATAATCAAGAGCATGATAAATTTAATTAAAGGTATCTCCCGTTACAGGTATTGTGAGTCCACTTGTATTGCAGTTAACCCTGCAAATAATAGCACAATGGGTTGCACGCCAACCACCCGGGGGGTAAATTGTGCCCAGTGATGCGAAGCAGGTAGAGACGTCAGTCCCCTGTTACAACGTTAACTCCTGTCAAAACACAAAAGGCTCTCGCTTTGTACCGCGACATTGATAGTGGGGTTGTAATATAAGGGATTGGTGCGTTTTAGGGATGGGCGTGAAGATCCGTATTGAATAACTGTTTGTGACATATCGTATGACGCGGTATATCGCTTTGAATTGTGATATCGTAGTATAATTTGGGATGTTTAAATTTATTAGAAATATGTTACGATAGATACCGCATCCCTGTTGTGTTGTAAATTTTTGTTTATGTCTGTGAGACGTTCCATCAAATTCCACACTTTTTACATTCATACATGCATAACTTAAAACAAATGCATTAAGTAACAGAGTGCGACGTCATAAAATTGAGCATGACCTGCATGTATCAAGATGCCGCTTACATATGCTCAAGAGAAATGCATTCATTTCTGTGATGCAGATATATAATAAGTTACCAATTTTCCTAAAATAAATGCCTATTAATAAATTTAAAAAGAAATTGACCGACTGGTTACTAGGTAATACATTTTATAGCATCCAAGACCATTATTATTATAAATAATAAGTAAACTGTAATGCACATGCTACTATTACGTCAAAATCTTATTTGCTATTTAATTTCGTAATCAATTGTATAAACAACATTGTTATCAATAATTTCTAATAATTATAAATTAATGTACAATAAATAAATTACATTAAACTGATGACATCTTGTAATAACAATAATTGATGTCATTATTATATTGATCACATACTGACAATTCTATTAAATTTTGCACGCCCATTACGGTAGAACATGTACTATGTTATGACAACAACAACAAATGTACTATGTTCTTGAAAATAAACAATTTTAACGGCCTGTTAAAGTTCAATGCAGGAAATAACTCTCTATTATAAAGAGGTCTCATCTGCGGTCTGGTTTTTTGTTCTAGTATTTTAGAGACCTGTGTCCGGCTATCTGTTCGTTAATATAACTTATTTTAAGGTTTTTGTCTTAGTCCCCTTTTACGGTACCCACCGGAAGAAACAGGGTGACTATATTCTTACGCAGTTACCACATGGGCGAATAATACTTACAACATACCAAAGATCTTTGAATGATTGAAGTTTTTTGCGAATATCAATAAGCCGTGTCTTGTGGGTGTAGGCGTAAGAATGTATCACCTCGAGTATCCCTTAGATGGCCAAAAAGATGACTGTAATCGCAGTACTTGAACCTCGCACCTTACACGACTCTGCCCGTTGGCAGACTCATGTCGAGAAATTGTCGTTAGCTTTTGAAATTTTCAAGGCTTCCATCTAAAAGTGACAATTGCCAAGTTACTTTATTATAAAGAAGCGATTCGTTCAAATTTATAATATTCTTCAAGAAATAAGAGTCACGATAAGTTGATTGGCCGAGTGGTTGGGTGATTGGAATTCGTTTCAAGAGACCACTGTTCGAACTCCAGGTCATGGGCTCGTACCAATGGATTTTTTGCAAAAGTCATGTGCAATTTATATCGTTGGCATGGACATAAAGACGGCGATAGGCTCACCCCTCGTCACGTTATCCCAAAAAATGTCTTCATTTAAAGGGCTTAATTGTCTAGACCCCTATCTAGTATTGGGTATGACTTGAATAATATTTCTTTTTGTTCTCTGCGAAAATAACTTAAAAATTTCTTAACACGCTCTCTCGAAAACTAAAACTACAGCAGTAATAGATTCATATCCTGATCCGACACTAGTTTACGACGTGTCATTATGTATCATAAGCCCCAAGCGCACTTAATACGGTTTTAATGGCCACCGATCTTTGCCCCGCGAGACCTCTGTTCAATCTTTTTTTTATCAAACGAATGTGTATTGGATGTTTTACGAGATATTTTCTTCAGTTTAATTATGAAAAAATATCTTCACGTCATTCACAATACAGCTGTAGACAGTCGGCTAGACAATTGAGTCCTTTCGACCCACTTTCCACTGAAGATACTTTTGGGATTTTACATGTGGTGAGCCCGTCGCTGTGTTTAAAGCCATTTTTATCACCACCTGGAGCCCTTGAGCCTGCCACCTAGGGATCGAACTCGGGTCTCTTGACTCGAATTCTGATCACCCAACAAATCGTCTACCGTAACTGACAAGGACAATATCATAGACATTGCTCTGACCCCAAATATAGCAGCTAAAGCTGTGCTATGGATTCAGAAACAACGATCGAGAAAAAGTGGTTTTCTCCATTAACCCATGCGGGAATCGACCCCAGACCCCAGAGCTGTGTACGCCACTAGACTATGGAGTTCATCAAAAGGTCATATTAGTACATTTTGATTAAATTTTCTTTGCATTACATCAATATAATTGTCGAAGTGATCCCAATAGAATGGCCCCATCATCTCACAATAGCAACCTTTATAATCCGCATTCCAATCCATTAGCGGAACTAAAATCGCTTGGTGATTAAAGTTAACCCCCCCAATTCCTATGGTACTTAAAGAGCATTAGACACGCGCGTGCGGTCCCATTCATCCATTCACCGATTTAAAAGGGGATCGCGGTAAATGTATTGAATATACCTGACAGTATCCGAAGCTCAATTGACAATTCGAAACGATTGGAAATCGGGATCAATTTTTTTTATGTTCTGCCCGATACGAATCTTTCTCCTGGGGAGCGAACTCCAGGCTCTTGATCCGAATTCCGGCTACCCGACCACTGGTAATCGTAACTTTTTAGATCTTATTAATATGTTCACGCCGTTACCAATACTAGGATGGACAGACGATCAGACAATTAAGTTCTATCATCAAAGACATTATTTTAGGACAACGTGACAGTAGGATAAAAAACTGAGATTCGAACTTGGGTCTCTCGACTCGAATTATGATCACCCATCCAATCGGCTATCGTGTCTACATAATGTACCTACAATGTAAAGTGAATCAAATAGAAAAGCGACAGAAAAAATAAAAACTTTGTTTATTTCTTTTTTCAAGCAAAACTGTAAAAATATTATAAGTGAACATTTATGAATAAAAACCTATGAAATGTTCTCACAACGCCTAAGTAAGATTGGGGCAAGGTAATAAAAAGATAGCTAATTTTAAATACAATGAAACTTTTTGCCGGAGGAATTGCTGATTGCGAACAATGATGCCTACGATGCGTATTTTAAATCCAACGTACAAATAGTAAAGAAATAACAGAACTGTAAAGTGAGTTTGTTTTTTCGATCAAATACTATAAGCATGGAGCAAATAGAACTTAGAATTACGGTATTTTCTTTGTAGCTAAGTTGTAAGGCATATGCCATACACAATGTACAAATATAGTATAAAAAATCGCTACAATGGCCGAGTGGTTGGGTGAGCGGAATTCGAGTCAAAAAGAATGGGTTTTATCAAAAAATTATATACGATTTACATCGTTAAAGGTGTTGAGCCTGTCGCCGTCTCAATTTACCAAACCAAAGATAAATTCGTACATAAGTTTTTGAAAAAACCTGTTGGTACGAGCCTGCTATCGATCTGGGGATCGAACTCGGGTCTTTTGACTCGAAATTCCGATCACCCAACCACTCGGATATCGTGTCAAAATTTCTATTAATTTTCACACGTCTATTAATTTTCACATCCACAAATATATAAACAAGAGAGAAAATTGTTAGAGCAGCAAAAACAACAATCAATATAAAACTGTACTTAAAGAAAGTGCATCGGTAGAGACTTGGCTACGTAATCACTGGTATATGACTAATTAGTCAGTTAATTATTTGATACACTCGGGCACCGCTCAACCGTGGAAAGCTTAAGATGTTTTTATGCGAAACCCGACCGCTCGGAGTAATGCAACGGGCAGGTAAATAGATGTGGTCTGATGGACAGACATTTTTGCGACTGGAAGATATTACTGCTAAAAATAAATAAATAAATATCTTTAGTCCCTGACGAGTAGCCAGAGAGACTAGATCACCAAGTGTCCCGATACTTATTTTTCGTTTCTTTCAAATTTATAATGCTCTTCATTAAATAAGAGTCACGATAGCCGAGTGGTTAGGCGGTCGGAATTTCGAGTCAAGAGACCCGAGTTCTATCCCCAGGTGGCAGGCTCGTGCCAATGAGTTTACCAAAAACCTATGTATGAATAATATCGCTGGCTTGGACATAAAGACGGTGACGGGCTCACCACCTGTCACGTTGTCTCAAAAATATCTTCGGTGGAAGGTGGGTCAAAGGGACTTAATAGTTTAGACTAGACCTTGTCTACCCCTGTATTGGGAATTGTGTGAAGATATTTTTATATATCTTTATATTTTTTATATATGGAAGTTGATGACCTTATAGCCTAGGTAGTGACACAGACTTCGACACTAAGGGTTGAGATTTCGAATCCAGAAAGGGCAAAAATTTGTGTGATGAATTTTTTTAATCGAGTCATGAATGTTCATATAAAAGAGTCAAGATTGCCGCGGGGTTAGGCAATCAAAACAAATCAAATCTAATCATTTATTTATCGATATAAGTAACATACATTATATCCATTGATGGTCATTTTTGAAAGAAAGGAGTGGACATTCTTACGTCGATACTACACTGCAAGAAAAATATTTTTCATGGCATTCCCAAAACAGGGGTAAACATAGGTCTAGATATTTAATGCCTTTCGATCCATCATCCACCGAATATTTTTTTGGGACAACGGAACAGGGGGTTAGCCCGTCGCCGTCTTTACGTCCTAGCCAACGATATAAATCCTACATAAGCTTTAAAATCCTGGTACGAGATTCCCATCCAGGGATCGAACTCGGGTCTCTTGACTCTGATTCCGATCAACTACATAAATACATAGATAGTGACAACATACATTGCTCTGATCCCAAAGTAGGCAGCTTATGCACTTGTAGTATGGAATCAGATACAACGAAGGTATCATAAACACTCAGATCCGAGAAAATGTAGAAAAAGTGTTTTTTCTACACTGACCCGACCGGGAATCGAACCCGGGACCTCTGAGCAGGCGATCCACGGAGGTCGTCAATTACTCGGCTATAGTGACAAATATTTAAACATTGAAATTATGAAAATATTCAATTTCTTTTAAACATTTACAAACTTGATTGAGTCCTCTAGATTTTATCATTTAAAATAATATTATTGTTAACCATTGCAACTAGGTTGCAATGCTTGAGTTCGGAATTCATTCACGACAAAAGTCGAATGGCGGGCCCGAACCTGTGAAGTCATTTTCCGCAGTCCGCACCCTAAATCTTTAAGCTATTGAATCTTAAATTAATGATTAATGTCATCGAACAAAATAAATAAGGTCAAAACCGGCATCGTTTATTAATTCCTCTCAGTTACACACCGCAAAATAATACAAAAAAATATACCACATTGGACCAAACATTCCTTAACGCTCGATTTGAGTTACAGATACAAAAAAAAATGGCGCACGCCAGACCGGATCTGAGAGATGCGGCAATACAGTAGTTCAAACTGTAACTCGATATTAAGATGTTTTAAATAATCTGCAAACTCAAACTTATTTTTTTAATTGTAATGTACCGACAGTGAGACACTAAGACAGGCTCACCATCTGTCACGTAGACTCGAATGGTGTTCGGTGAAACGTGGGTAGAAAGGAAAGTGTATACCTCTGTCTACTCCGGTATTGGAAATATACGCCAAGGTTTTTATTTATTTAATTAATTTTAAATTATTTTGTTTAAATAATTTTGTATATTTTTATATGTACCTTAATTTTACGCGTCAAACCATGTATAAAATATGAATTTGCAACTACATAAATTACTTACGAGACACAATATCTTTGTATTATATTTATGATGTCTACATAACGGTTGTATACATAACATACATACATATTGGCCTTTAAATGTTCTCTTTAGGACATAGGTTTTTGTGTAAGGGAGGATGCCGTAACCGTAACGCTTGGCAAGCAGATTGGTGATAATAGTACTAGACTCCTTGCACTTTAGACGCTGCTACTCGGCAGAATTTTGATTTGGTATATTTGGAGACGGTTATCCCGCCATTTGATGATAGCCAGATGCATTTTCAGAGAGGTTATCCCGCCATTTGATGATAGCCAGGTGCATTTTTTTATTATTTTCTGTAAAACCAAGCAGATTCAGATAGCTTCGAATCCGAAATTTCTATGGAATTTTGAAATTTTTAATAAAAATCGTAAAATTATTTTCTTGAAATCCAATTCTAAAGGAATACTACTTATTGTAGTAAAAATCAAATATATAAGATGATATAAAATTAATTAAAATAATACAAATTTAGATAAACAAAAATTAATTTATGATAACATTAAAGCCTTAATGTTTTTTAGGAAACTAAAAATAATATGAGTTTTGTACGAAATGTAGCGTATTAATAAAATAATAACAAGGCCCATATATTTTGAAAGAACTCACTTATTTCATATTCCATAAAATGATCACAATGTGTAACAAAGCTTTTTTGAAACTTATACAACATTTATATAAACAAAAGTAAAAAAAAAGTAGATTGAAGATGAAGAGTAATGAAATTTGGTACACTCTTTTTTTGCCATGACAAAAGTCGATTGCTATTACGATAGAAAAGATCACATGATTATTTCCCGGTGTACGAACATCGAACTACATCCTCTGTGCTCCACGTCCTTGAAAAGTGAAAGAAGTTAGCGGGGCTCCAATGGACTATGCTGAATTTCTGCCTACCTATTAAGCCGTGCTTGTGTTCACTTAAGAAATAATGTAACTTAAAACATACTATACTTCAGAAACCATAATCAATGTAATTAACACAAAATTTTATCACCAAGTAATTAGTTTACGCTTGAGAGAAACTGTCATAACAATCTCGTTTTTATTCATAATGAAAAAAACTCGTTTAAAAGAAGGGACCTAATAGTGTTTATTTGTGATACAGAGCTAAACATACCAATTACTATATCTAAATTAGACATTACACATTTAAGAATTCCGATCCCCATCCGTAAACCACAAGCATGGTAGTGTAACCCTCCCTCCTAAAAATCCTTTACTCAAAATATTTGTAATTAGAATCTTTCAAATACACATTAACATACGGGTTGTTGTTAAATTCCTGACCAAAAGCGTACAGAGATTTTTGATTATCTTATATCCATAAAAGAAACGAAAATAATTTTAGAGAATAGGGATGTGGTGAAAATTTCAATTTACGAAATCACTTAGCTTATTTGCTGCCTAAGCTTTTCTAAGAATTTCTGTAAATCCTTTACCAAAACCGAAATTTAATTATATTGGTTGCGGTACGAAAATGAAATGTTTTATCTTCATTAATTAAATGGTCTTAAATTGTTTCTCATTTACTGTACAGTCTGTATGAGCTGCTGTATTGTATGCGACTGTGTTCGCAACTTTTCTTCAGTTTCACTTACGAACGCGCATTCAGTTGTAAATAGTTTCATTGCAGTTTTATGCGCTATATAACTGCCATTTCTTATTTTATTAACAATTCAAAGATATATTAAAAAACACGTTTTGTTATTGCTTTACGATTTCTTTTGTCTTAGATTCAGTAAAAACGTCAACTTTTCCGCCCTACTCCGGCAGTCCGGAGCGTAGAAAATTCTGACGCGCGCACTTGTATTCGACTTTTTCAATTTCCACGTAAAATTATCTTCGATTTGAAATATTTGATCGTCTTTTTCGTAGAGAATACTTCACATTTAACTGGGAAAATCTCGAAAGAAAACTCTCTCCACACGGCGCACAATAATGGAGCCGTATCGCGGACATTGTTAAGTTGCCTACTTATTTGTATATGGCAAGTCTTGTGGAATTACACTGGGCGTTCCCGTTCGGGCGTATCCATGGTAACACCAATAAATTCCAATTCAACATCTAATAATCCACGGACAACTGTTGTAGGAGTGGCTGGTAATACGATTGTTGGATAATCCCGTCTGTTATTCTATTATTTGAGGCGTGTCTGTGATTATGTAAGCATCGTTCTGTTAAAAGATGCCAGATGCGTTTGTAACGCTGATTGGGGAAAGACGAATGGCGGATAAAGAGCGCAAAGCGCGTGGAATCGCGACGAATGATTGGCTATCGTCGAGCTTTATTATTTCACTACCACATTAACGAAATATTTTATTTTAATTTTAAATTATTTACATTATTACACTACGTTTATACGTCGTTTGATAGAGCAACCACGCCTTTCAGCCAGAGGTTGCACGTCTCGCGCAGGCACGTGCATGTTTCTCTGTACATTGGAATTGCGTTGAAGTCTTTCCGTGATAGAAATTCGCTATTGTGAGTTGACAATTCGCCCAATATTTTCACAAAAAATGTGTCATCACTTGCGTATACATTGACGATAAACCTCCATTTATTCGATCTCTGAAAAATCTAGGAATCGGATATAATACGTAGATGTAGACACGGTTTGATGGAGATTATTAAGTATACAACACATCCGGCTTGTATACGAAACTGATAGGTTTTTCAAATGGGAACCAACGCAACGCGGTTGAATCTTGAAATTGAATTTAATCGAACAAAAACAAATGAAAATTTGTTTTAACAATATTTAAGATATACTAGGACAATATTAGTATTACATTTGTATGTATATGCTTTTGATAATTAATGTTTTTCTATTACAAATAATATAAATAACACCATTACGCAAAACGCATAGTTCGTTTAAGTGATTGTGTAACGTGCGCTTGTGTAATTGTAATTCTAAATACGAATTCTGCTACTACGAATAATTGAAACCATTAATTAAAAGCATCGTCAAAACATCATCAAAGTATTTTATAGTAAAGTAAGTTTATTGAATATCGTAATAGCTGTCCGAAAATATTTTTGTTCCACACCAGACGTACCGCATGTGTTTTGATGAGGCTCTGCTTACCCTCTACTAAATAACGTCTATTAAGATACGTATACTATAGTTTAGGTAATTTCGAGAGGAATACTGAAGCGTATTTAAAAGTGTATGAAGTAAGTGTTTCATTAAAGAAATAAAACTGCGTCAGTATTCTGGCAATTGAGTATAATTGCGTATTAACAGTTGGACTTTAGGTAATCTTCTAACGACCAGTTTCACCAAGTTTTTAGCTTACTGCTTCGATCAATGGTCTTTTGATTCTAGATGAAATAAAATGAGTTTTTTACGTCAAATATTTGTAAAATAGGAATTTAAAGGAAACGATATCCGAACTTAACTTATTTAATTCGAATGATTTGAATCAAACAAACAACAAAGCTGTTGTGTATTTAAGAGGATTTGCTTTGTTTGCACTATTGATTGGATTACCTAGTAAACTTTATTTTAATTGATGAAAGTAGAGTTCGCTAACCGCAAATAGCTAAGTAACCCACGTATAAAGCTAAGTAAATCCAAGTTAAACCAATAAAAGGGTTTATTAAATGAAAACCTATTGGTAACGCCGGTGGCGAGCAGCGGGCATTGCATTTTGTTTTCATAAAGTACAGTACACACTGCACTTTGAAAACGCTAACGCTAAAACTAATTCTTTAAATGCGTTAAAAAGGTTTTACTGTTGGCTTTTTCGTAAACTAATCAAGAATTAACATGCAACAGTTTCGGTTATTGAGCAAAAATTACAGTCTATATAAATATAATGTTTGCATTCATCGGCCAAGGCCTTTTAAAAGGCATTTTCCTAAGTCGCCTTTTACCACACCCATTTGAAGAAAAGGGGTGGTATATTCTTGAGCCGTAACCACACGTACAGTTTACGCGTAAAATAATTTCCTTACAACTTCCTAAGCTATCAAATTTTATCATCCGATGATTTTGTAGTCATGATATCCGAGTGGTTGTGTGACCGTAATTCTAATCAATATAACCGAGTTCGATCCCCAATTGGCTCGTACCAATGGTTTGTTCCAAAACTAATCTACGATATCGTTGGCCTAAACATAAAGACAGCAACAGGCTTGCCACCTGACACGTTGTCCCAACAAATGCAGGGAAGCTCCAATGGAAGCTATCTAGACATCTGCCTGCCCTGCAGTAAGGGGTACTTTTATTATTTTATCACACATGACACACATTTACAATTAAAATTTGCATTTTTAAAAGGAAAAAAAGCTCAACAAACGCAGCGTAAACGCGGCGTTTCTCCACCGATGTATACATTGTATCCAACCCTTCCCCCGCCAGAGTTAAATGCGGCTTATTCGATTAGTAAACCTCGCTGATTGAATTAAGGTGGACGCAGCAGCTTACCAGGCTTAGTTCTCGTAGGGTTTGATTAGGTTTATACCTAGGTTATTTTTATTATCGAGCATAGCATGCGGGGGCTGTAATGGAATGGCAAAACTGCTGTAAATAAATAAATATCTTCACGCAATTCCCAATACAGGGGTAGACAGAGGTCTAGTCTAGACAATTAAGTCCCTTCGACCCACCTTCCACCGAAGATATTTTCGGGACAACGTGACAGGTTAGCCCGTCGCTGTCTTAACGATATAATTCGTTATGTACGAATTATATCGTTAAGTCAGCGTATCGTTAAGACTCGTAAGTTTTTGAAATACCCATTGGTACGAGCCAGCTTCCTGGGGATCGACCACGTAACCACTCGGCTATTGTGACTTTTGAAACTGGAGTCTGATATAATTTGAGCTATACCAGGATGCGAATTCGCGTTTGAAGTATCCTATATCTTACTGGCTGCTTGGTTGACTAAGTGACCTAAAATATGTGTTTTAATTAGTTACGTGAATGTAAAAAAATATATAGATAAAGACAAAATCACATATATTACACTGATTGTAAGTACCTACAGCACTATGGAATTAAAAACAACAAAAGTGCCACAAAAACCCTGACACGAGATAATGTAGGAAAAGAAGTTTTCTATTTATTTTCGTTCGGGAACCCAGGGCCACAGAGCCGGCGAGAACATAAAAACCGGTTTGTACACCACTCGTCTAAGGTGTTCGTTAGAAACGTGTTCCGCTTAGCCATAATTTTCTTTATTTCGGTTTATACAGTTTCTCTCTTTCGACACATGGTTTTTTTTGACACATGGGCATTTTTACTGGTACAAATTTTTTCGGTTACTTCCTTCATGTAGTAAGGCATAACATTTTCTTATGCCAATACAATAATATCCAATCTCAAATCCCGTTGTGTGTTGTCTAGTTACTTTTTTTAAGTGTCAGGCCATGCTTTATTAAGCTACTCTACGAATGGGTCGGTTGAAATGGACTTTTACGATGGCCTCTCAGAGTACCAGTGAAGAGTAGACAAATGAAATTGTTGCCTTAAAAATCAATAAAGCTACGGATAGATGTCAAAAATCCATCACAAAATTTAAAAAAAGGCTTCACGGTATTACCTATAATGGGGTAGACAGAAGTCGAGACACATAGGGCCGTAAGGCCTTTCAACCCATCTTTCGCCGAAGACATTTTTTGGACAACATGACCGGTGTTAAAACTGACGTCGGCTTTAAACGGAAGCCGGCGATGGATAACATACATATGTTTTGCAAAATCTCATTGGTATTGAACTCGGGCCGCTTGACTCGAACTACGATAACCCAACTAATATCGTAATTATCACCAAAATACCAGTCTTAAGACCGGTACTGCGATCTATAAACTGATTGCCACAAGTAACGATTACGGTAAATCAGATTTGAGAGTGAGATTTAGGCCATGGTACGTTGAGGAATTACCTTGTTCATAAAAAAAAGTGGTGCCATAACCTATGTCAGGATTCCACCATCAATCCAGGACACAGGGATCTTAAAGAGTATTTGAAAATAACCAAGATTGAAAAGCAAACGGTAGAAGTCAGTGATTAATTTAAATTGATAAAATCAATAACTTATTTTTTTTTATTAATAAAAAAAACGTATAAAAAAAACAACGCGACATGTGTCGAATGGTGGTGGTTTTAATAGAAAACTCAGTGGTACGAGCCTACCACCTAGACATCTAACTCGGGTCCCTTGACTCGAATTCTGATCACACCAAACATTCGTATCTATCGTGACTTAACTTTAGCATATTGTTATTTAATTGCTGAAGTTATGTATAGACATTAATTTTGTTGGCAGACAACAATAAATAACAGAAGCAGATAACAGAAGGAGTCCAATTATTTTAATAAGTGCAGACGATGCATGGAAGTTGTGAATTTTTTCTATAGAATCGCCTCAACAACCTCTTAGGTGGTTCAACATTTGTAATTTACATAATTCATAATCACCGCCGCATAAAGTTGCGCTCGTAGTTGTAGCGAAGTTGGCAATGGCGTGCAAAATTCAAATTTAAGAAAAGTAAGCCAGTTTAGTACACAATATACCAACTATTCTTAGAAATTTTAAATACTTATTGAAAGAAAGAAAGAGAAACTTTATTTGTTTCACCGTAACATGAACAAAAAATAAAAACAATAAGTTCTGAAAATAAAAATAAAACAAATAAAAAAAGAGTGATTCTAAATCACAAATTAATAGTGTCTTATAATGTAAAAACTTAATAGAGTAATAAAAGATAAAAATAAAAAAAAACTGTTGCTGGCATTACAGAAAAGCAACTAAAAGGTATGCGCTCAGCATAAGTTGCGGGATTTTCAGCGCAGTGCTTAATGTTTCTTAATGTTGAGAAAGCCATCATAGATTTTTACTATTATAGGCTTCAAATTTTGTATGATAGTCATGTTGTATTGAAAAAATAAACATTTTCTTTCTTTCTGTAAATAAGTTTCCATGAATTGGTTGGACCCTAAGTAACATTAAAAAAAACATTTTTTATTGGGTCTAATTTAAGCCTTTATCCATTCAGCCCCCCTAAAACCAAAGTCACGTTTTATGAAACCCATTAGAAATACCACCCTCAGGTAAAAGCTATGTTGTTACGTCACGGATTCTTTAAATATATATAAAGTCAAGTTTATCCCGCTGTCAGTGTGCCCACACCATATCAGCTAATCATTTTTAATTACTGACACAGTTGCTTCAAGCTAATGTACAATAAACAGCATAAATACCTTTGTTTTAAAACGCTTGAAAAACGCCTGTCCTAGAATAAACAACGTTGAACGATAAGGAATCGATGGTTCATTAATTTTGAGGTCAAGATGCTCGTAAAATCATTATCGAATTAATTTGAACATTCAATTTCTATTCGGTTCGTATATTTAAGTAAACATTGCATTTGTAAATACGTTTACAGATATTTTTCGATCAAAATACGGGATGCTTCGAGGATTAATAGTTAATTTTGATTTAGAAATTTATCGCCTATTTTTATGTGGTTACTTAATACTCGAATGTACGGGACATTCGAGTATTAATGTTTATTAGACTTATACAATAGAAATTTTTTGTAAAATTTTCGTATATGGTTGATTTTGACCTCTAAATATATGACATTAAAAAAAACGGTTTCCCGTTATTTTTTTAATCCTTTTACTGTCCGCCAAAATGTGTTCGCCAAAAGGAAGAAGTTCGATACATTTCAAAGTTTCTTTACAATAAAGGCTGTGACACAAACTGGGTGTGAAATAATGTTACTTGGTAATGCTAGTATACTTTAAAAAATAGCTTCACGCAATTCCCAATACAAAGGTAGACAGAGGTCTAGTCTAGACAATTAAGTCCCTTTGACCCACCTTCCTCCGAAGATCTCCGAAGATGTTTTCGAGACAACGTGACAGGTGGTGAGCCCATCGCCGTCTTTATGTCCAAGCCAACGATTCAACGATCCAAGCCATTCGTACATAAGTTTTTGAAAAACCCATTGTGTCCGAGCCTGCCACATGGGAATAGAACTCGGGTCTATCGACTCGAAATTCCGACCACCCAACCACTAGGCTATCGTGACTTAAAAAAAAGAAAAGAAATGTCTGGTTATACAAACATCGCGATACACGCGTGCAATACGAGCTCACTGAAAAGTAATGAAATCGAAATGTTTTTCGAAAAAAAATGATCACTTTCCCTTAGATATGCCGCGATAGCCGAGTGATCGGAAATCGAATGTATCGAAATCTATGAAAATTAATGAAAAGAGGTATATACAAATATTGCACCATATAAATAAACTAAAACCAAAAGAAATTGTCTAAAAAAATTTAGTCCTTTAGAACCTGTCGCCGTTTTTGAATTCATAAAAAAAACACAAGTTTCGAAAACTGCCTGCCCCCAGGATCGAACTCGGGTCTGTTAACTCGAATTCCGATCACCAAACCACACGCCTATCGTGATTTGCCTGTCGAAAATCGCTATCGGTTTGTTTATTTAATTACTTAAATTAAGCTGTAGTGTTAAGAATTATACGTGATAACAATTCATGTGATTTGATATAGGCCGAAAAAGGCAAAAAAAGTAAATCAGATTGAATTTCGAATGTCCTTAATTAACACTCTTGTTTAAACACCAACTTATTTATCACCTTACACTCACAGCGTATACAGTCTTTTATTTGTGAATTTATATTAGCCCAACCTTTTCTTAATTAGGTATTAAATCTTTTTAAATCTTTTCATTAAGATGCTCGTTCGAAATCGATAGATTTTATTTGAAATCGATTTACTTGGATACATTATAAATCGGACAACTTGAAAGTTAAGATTCATTATGTTTTATTTTAAAAATATATTATGTTCCTTCCATTTCTAATACTGGGGTAGACAGAGGTCTAGTCTAGACAATTAAGTTCCTTCGACCCACCGAAGACATTTTTCGGGACAAAGTGACAGGTGGTGAGCCCGTCGCCATCGTATATAAAGTTTTTTGAAAAAACCCATTGGTATGAGCCGGCCACCTGGGGATCGAACTCGGGTCTAAGTTGCGAGTTGTCTGATACTGCGATCGCTAATCCGCTTGTCAAGGGTGGCAATTATGGCAAATCTTCCATATGGGAGAGGCCTATGTCCTGCAGTGAACTATAATAGGCCGTTATCTCTGTATGTATGTTACACCTTATACTATTATTTTATACATAACACTAAAATGAGGTCACCTCTGGTATAAACAAAAATGAATCATCAAATGGCCTGTCAGCACAACCACCCGCTTCAAGAATCAACTTAAACATTGTACGTACTAAATCCACCCCAGCGGTATAGTAATAACCAGCTATAGAATGGGCAAACACCAATCAAGCTTGCTTCAGAACGAAAGCAGAAGCGGAAAGCTACACCTATGATTAGGTTTTTTTAAAAAGCTTAATACATTTTTATTTTAGAAGTCATGATAGCCGAGTTGTTGGGTGGTCGGAATTTTGAGTCGAGAGACCCGAGTTCGATCCCCAGGTGGCAGTACCAATGAGTTTTTCAAAAACTTATGTACGAATTTCATCGTTGGCTTGGACATTTGGACGATAGCCGAGTTGTTGGCTGGCTCACCACCTGTCACGTAGTCCCGAAAATATCTTCGGTGGAAGTTGGGTCAAAGGGACTTAATTGTCTAGACTTGACCTCTGTCTACCCCTGTATTGGGAATTGCGTGAAGATTTATTTTTTGAATACGTTTTGATTAACTGATAATTTGTTGATTTAAATTTCGTATGAGTCATGTCTCACCGAAAATTATTACTTTCGGGCTTTTTTGTAAACTGCCTTAAAGTTACTCTATACTCTATACGTAGTTAGGACTAAAGCACTATACGAAAAAGAAAGGTACATACATGTCGCTCGCATACTCGCATCAGCGAAGTTATTAAATTCTAATATTTTAATGCGAATATAAATTTTTTCCTGGATACTGAAGTTTTTTCTTGGAAGCAGCTTATGCCGTTAAAATTACAACATTAACTTATCGTACGAATTATTAATCCTTTCATGTGTTTGGTTAATTAAAATACAATAGAGACAAAAATTAAAATACAAAAGGGGGAATAATTTGTTTTTTATAAATCATATCGCTTCAGCTTCTAACAAACAACGCAAACTTTATCGAACTAAAGATCTCGATCCGATTAAACGCAATAAAGCATTGTGGATTCGCATACAAATTTGCATAATTAATATACTAATTAATGTGAAAAAGTACGCCGTCAACTCTAGTAATAACAGTGTGGGATCCAGTCGCGTATATAATATTTTTATTATGAAGGGAAAGTCGAATAATAATTACGGGAATTAGAAATTTGATTTGGAGTTGCAATTAATTTTCGGATTATCATATAAATACTGTATAGAAGTATAATAATTATCATAAGTTAGTCGCAATATATTATATAAAAAGTCGTAATAAAGTATTCTACGAGTATCTTAGTACTCTGGGTTAGAAACACATCTGTTATCTTTTTACAAGACCAATTTACACCCTGAGGCAGATTTAGGGCTCGCCACCTGTCACGTTGTCCTAAAAATATCAGTGGAAGGAGGATCGAAACGACTTAATTGTATACACATCTGTCTACTCTTGTATTGTGAATGGCGTGAAGATGTAGGATTTAGATTGAGAACGATTTAGCGTTGAAAACGCATCTTCGATTTTGATTTATTCTATTAGGTTATGTGTGGTGGTTAGTTGCCGAATCTGATTAGAACTTAAGAATATCATTGGCCTAGGATAGAAGGCCGGGTAATCTTCTCGAAAAATACCGGACCAAAATATAACAGACCAATGACGAACAACGTCGTCTAAGGATAGACGAAGACAAAAGTGTCTTCGTCTAAAGGACAAAAATGACAAAAATTCGGTCAACGTGACAGGCGGTGAGCCCGTCGCCGTCATTATGTCCAAGCCCAAGATATATATATATATATATATATATATATATATATATATATATATATATATATATATATATATATATATATATATATATATATATATATATATATATATATATATATATATATATATATATATATATATATATATATATATATATATATATATATATATATATATACTTACATAAGTTTTTGAAAACACCCATTGGTACGAGCTACGGGGATCGAACTCGGGTGTCGTGACTCGAATTGCGATCACCCTACCACTTGGCTATCGTTACTTATATATATGTAATTTATTTCGTATTTATTTAAAAAAATCTCAAAATACTCCTTCATCACAGACACCTCTGCATTAAATATAAAACAAACTACTCATAAATAATAATATATAATAATAAATAATATCAGTTCGATAAGCTCGTTTGCCCTGCATTGAATTACCAACAGTTTCTCACCATCGGTATTTTTTGTCACAGCCACCCGCTCATTGTGTGGTCGTGAAAATATCCATTAAGTTCATCAGCCTTGACAATCCAGGGAATTAATCCGCTAATTAATTTATTGTTCTAAAACTCACTGCTAGGGTTGTCACAATGGGATTTGTTTTCGTAAACACAATCCGCTTATATAATGAATGTTTTGTCTTTAATATTCGTCACAACCTTCTAATTTTAAAACTTAATTTTTCGCTATTTACTGAAACAACCTTTGTAGGCTTTACCTATAAACAAACTTTGTAGGCTTATGAAAAATAAAAAGAAGTAAAAATTAAAAACACATAAAAGTTTCATAAACGCAAAGTCATTTTTAACATGAAAGCGGCTTATTAGTAGATATATAATAAAAATAATTTCAAAATCACGAAATATATTGATAACGACTTAGACTACTTAATAAGTACTAATTATATCATTGTGTCCGTAATTGTCAGGATAAGCTGGATATAAATGAAAATTTTAAGAAAATGTAACGGAAACTTCGGGAAATAAAGTATACCAATGCGAACTAATCGATATACCTACGATGTAATATAAATATAATTTTTGCCTACCGATTGAATATGCCTTTTGAACTTTATATAATGATTGTGAACAGATTTATTAAAAATGCTTTAAGTAGCAAATAATATCAGAAAAGACATTTTGAGAAAGACATTTGTGAGATATCAGCTAAAGAATAATACCACCCCCTGTCTTTCCGTTGGTGTCGTAAATGATAACTAAGGTAAAAGCCTTGAAAATGCTATTGGTACCAACTGATGGCGGCTATCCATCTTGAAAAATACCAGACCAAGTTTCGGCAGAGCAAAAATGGGCAGCGGCTTCTAAGGCACAAGGTGTTTGGCCCTGCGATCGCCAATCGGCTTGCTAATCGTGGCGATTATGGCAAAACCATGCGGGAAAGGCATTGTCCTGTAGTTGAGTTTTACAGGCCGTTATAATGATAAAAGACAAAATCAATAAATTGGGTATAACATTTTTATTACTTAATTTTTTTAATTTACTAAAAGTTTATCATGGTAGTAGTTTCAAGAAAACAACATTTATTATATTAATTTTCTTATAGCACGTCCATTTGGGATAACCCTAATAGTTCTTCGGTTTCATAACAGTATATTTAAGAACAGATAATTCCCATAAGTGTACCATGTATAAGGTAGTTAGCATTTGATGAAGATACTGATAAACTAAGGACAAAAGGTAACGTCATAAATAATGGACAAAAAATGTGTCAACTTTCTTAACGGAGAAAGATTGCGTTTATACAATATTAAAGTAAATATCACGTACACACAATATACGACAAAAAGTCACGATAGCCGAGTGGTTGGGTGGTCGGAATATCGAGTCAAGAGACCCGGTGGGATCCCCAGTTGGCAAGCTAGAACTCTAGATAGACCTCTGTCTACCCTTGGCAATGACGTGAAGGTATCTTATCTATTATAAACACCAAAACCCGAGAAAACGTAGAACAAGTGTTACAGCTACATGGATCCGTCCGGGAATCGAACACGACATCAGAGCTGACACCATGAGCACACCGGCGGGTACACCTCTCGTGGAAAAGGAGCGTGTCCTTTTATTTAAGTGAACCCAACAAATTGGCAGAACTCTATCGATCTCCAACAACACTACGATCCCCCAGTACACGTACCCCATTGTGAATGGACGTCGAAGGGTTGCGTGACCACTAATTATCTATACATCACGTGGACTGGTGAAAATTTTATTCGGCGAGGGTCTTAAAGGCCACGCGGTCGAAGGGGAATTACGTACTGACGCGGTTGAGTTTTAGATTTTAGGAATTAGTAACAAAGTTACAACAGCCGGTGGGGTGATCGGAATCAAGCCAAAAGAACCGAGTTCGATCCCCAAAGCTCGTACCAATCGTTTTTGTCAAAACCTGTGTAAGATTTGTATCGTTGGCTTTGACATGAAAACGGCGAAGGTCGTATCACCTGTCTGTCCCAATAATATCTTCGATGGAAGGTGGGTCGAAACGACTTAATTATCTAGAACTCTGTCTACTCCTGTATTAGGATGGGCATGAAGATATATATCAGTATATTTATAGCTTAATGATAGCCGGAAGTGACCTGCTTTTTGAAGCTTAGAGTTGCGGGTTGGAATCCTGCTAGAAGCTAGCATTGTTGTGACGATAAATGTTTTTTTACTGTCATATATGTTAATTAAAATATTTACCTATGTTTCTATATAAGTACGAGTATATTATTAAATATATTAGTAGCATATTTTGATCATCTTGAAAGTTACAAGGCTTTATTCTTTGACTCTTGCAATTAGAAAGTGGTATGGGAGGGGCAGATTCCTCCTCCGACTTTTCTATCTACCACATGACAGCACGCAGCAAGTTATAAAACATACCGTCACGGGATAGCAACGTCAACCTAATTTCACAAAACAAAGATAGAATGAAATTAAATATTAAGTTATACCTACAATAACAAATATTGACATCAATAACTTACTGTATAACTCACCCCAAATTATTTCCTACACCCCTGTAAGTAGATACAGCCAACCCGTAGAGTGTCCGAACCGAAGAAACGGGGCGTGTCCCGCCATGGATCTAATCTCGCATCTCCCTCCAGCCAGAACTTTTTCTAATTTCCCGTCTCCTTTCAGTTTTGGAACATTTGTTCCATTTTCCCGTAGCTAATGGAGGCGAGCTAAAGATTTCCTGTTTGATTGCGTAGCAATAGACGTAGCTGTTTGATTGCGTAGCAATAGGTATAGACGGTATAGAATCGAATAAAGAAAACTTCTGTTATAACGTTATATTGACATAATTCGAGGAGGAAATTCTTGCCGGAAGTAATTTTATTTTCCGCAAATTTATATTTAATGAATTATTTGACTTATTACGTAAACACGAGAAAGTTATGATTGCATTTAGTCCGGATATCGTTAAACATTGATAGATAGAATACTATTTATTGCTTGCTGACATAGAAAATATACAGCATTGTATTTATTTAGGTATTAAAAATGGCGGTCTTATCGCTAAAAGCGATTTCTTCCAAACAACCTTTTATAGATTCATATTACAGTAATAATTAAATAAATTCGTATAAGTATTACGCGCTTGTTATTATAATATATTATTTTTATATTTTATTACTATTATATTGTATATTTGTTATGTTCCGCAATTTAAAGTCACGATAGCCGAGTTGTTGGGTGGTCGGAATTTTGAGTCGAGAGACCCGAGTTCGATCCCCAGGTGGCAGTACCAATTAGTTTTTCAAAAACTTATGTACGAATTTCATCGTTGGCTTGGACATAAAGGCGGCGACGGGCTCACCACCTGTCACGTTGTCCCGAAAATATCTTCGGTGGAAGGTGGGTCAAAGGGACTTAATTGTATAGACTTGACCTCTGTCTACCCCTGTATTGGGAATTGCGTGAAGTTCCGCAATTTACCATACTTAGGTCCTTTCGACGCACGTTTCAACGAAGCTTATTTGGGACAATGACAGGAGGTGAGCCTATATCCGATTTAGTCACCAAATTAACGATACAATATAATTACGTACTTGGTGACTTTCGTGAACAAGTGGCGTAAACACCGGTTATTAAGCTGTCGCCATCTCTGAGGTCCGGGGTTCAATTTCCGAACGGGTCAATGTAGAAAAACTACTTTTTCTACATTTTCTCGGGTCTGGGTGTTTGTGGTGCCTTCGTTGTTTCCGATTCTATACCACAAGTGCTTTCGTTGCTTACTTTGTGATCGGAGCAATGTATGTATTTATTATGATTAAACATATATATTTCCTTACATAAATATTCATATGTACATCCATGACTCGATTACTGGTGTTCACTACAAACAGTGACAAGTATCGTAGTACAACATACACTATTTTGTACTATTGTACTCACTCTACAATATAGGTAGTTAATATATCAAGGCAAGACAAGAAAGAAACATTCAATACTCTCGCGTTAGACACAAGAGCTAATGGGCCCCGGTCACGTAACGCGCGCCCGTCAGCTGACTAGCCGGGGTTCAAAGCCGGGGAGATCGCGACCAGATAATAGAGGGTGTTCACCCTTGCGTCGAAATGTTTAAAGAGCTACGGTTGTTTTTGTGTAATAATACTGGTTTTCATTGTGTTAGAGGTTTGTTGTATGTTTAGATTTTATACAGTTTAAAGTAATTTTTACTTTTTTGATATTTCAGCTTCTAATTAATGTTGCGGTTAAATAAAAACATTTTTAAGATATATTAAATATCTTTACGCCATAACCAGGGTTGACCAAGGCCTAGACTATTAAGTCCTTTCTCACTAGGGAAAGAAATCAATCACCTCTTACGACATCCATGCGAAAAAAGGGTAAATATTACCCCTTTACCACAAGGCATGAGAAGCTTCTCATGCAAGTCACTGTTATTACATACAAATGTTAGGAGAATGCCTGAAGATATGTATCAAAGATAATTTAATAAGACAATTTTGCATTATAGACACCTCTTTTTTAAATATCAAATATTTAAAAGAATATATGCTACTTCAATTATCTAATATCTAAAGTATACTACTCCTTTGGTAATATAAAACAACGTCAACCTAATGATTTAATATTTAATATAATAAAAATAATAATAAAAATAAACATATCTTAACGCAATTCCCAATACAGGGCTACCCCAGGGATGATTTTATATTTCAATTTTACAATATGTTTTATAAGTGAATATAAATTAAAAGCAAATAAAGTAAATATCTTCACGCACTTCCCAATGCAGGGGTAGACATAGGTCTAGTCAAGACAATTAAGTCTCTTAGACCCACCTTCCATCGAAGATATTTTTGGGTCAACGTGACAGGTGGTGAGCCTGTCTTTGTATTTATGTCCAAGTCAACGATATAGTTTGTACAAACGTTTTTGAAAAAACCCATTGGTACGAACCTACCACCTGGGACCAAAACCGAATTTCGCTACCTAACCACTCGGCTATCGTGACTTTTAATCAAAGGGATAAATTAACCTTCTTGCACTTCAGTGGAACTTGAGTGTTTACTTGGAATTGGTTTCTGGCGTCGTTTTATTAATGAGATCAGAACTCGGTGCTATTGTTTCTCTGCTGCTGCAAAAGGCTATTGACCTTCCATAATTATTGTAGTTATATTGTAAAAAGAAATCATTCAATTGCATCTAAAAAAATGAAGGCTATATCTATAATATTATTAAAAACACAGCTTTTGCAGTCAAAATCATGATAGCCTAGTGGTTGACAGAGGAGACAGAGGTCTAGTCTAGACAATTAATTCCCTTCGACTCACCTTCCACCGAGGATATTTCCGGGACAACGTGGCAGGTGGTGATCCCGTCGCCGTCTTTATGCCCAAGCCAACTATATGATTGGTTCATAAGTATTTGAAAAACATATTGAGGTATATATAATTCTGTATTTGCCTTTATTCCTAATATAAGCGTAGACGAGGGGCGTTTCTCGGTGTCATTCTCTCTGGTGTTCCGGGTACGATTCCCTGACAGGTAAATGTAGGTGTGTACATTTACGGGTGTGTTTTTAGTGCCATTGTTGTTTTCTATTCGGTAATAGCTTTAGCTGCTGATTAAGGATCGGAAAAATGTATGTCATGTTGTCCCTATCCATGTGTGTATTTATGTATGTTACGTATTTATGTGTATAAATATTTAGTATTATTATTTGTGGCCAAAATGAGTACAGCGTACAGAGTTACCAAATTACATAATAGTAATCTTAATATCTTAGATTGCGCTACATGATCTGCGCTATTTTTATTAAATTAATAAACAAAAACAATGTTATAGGTACATTTTGATTTTTATACCATAGCCGGGCGAAACTCTTGTTAGTTTGAACCGTATATTTTACCGTAACTAATGAGGTTACTTTCATATTATCTATTGGAAGTTTCAAAATAATTGATAAGAAGGCAGGTCTGTTAGATCCTAAGCAATAATGAAAAAATTCAGCGCGTTATAAGGTAAAATAAACCTTAAATTAGGAAAAAATAAATGTAATAAAAGTTTTTTTTTAGATCTTTTTAATAGAAAAATATATATAGACAGTGTATATACCGTACTATTTAATAGGCCGTATAAATTTATTACTTATCACATCGTAACTTTTTATAGTTTTCTGGTATAATGTATTGGTATATATGTTTAATGTATTCTGGTCTCTTTTTATCTTCGCGCATTACCCGATACAGTAGTAGACAGAGTTCTAGATAATGACATCCTTTAGAAACACATTTCACCGGATTTTATTAGATTTGGGACATCGTGAGCAAGCGATGACGGCGAGCCTGTCTCCGTCTACAGGTCCAAGCCAACGATATAAATCGTATATAAATTTAGAAAACATTCATTGCTAAGAGCCTACTACCTGGGGATCGAACTCGGTTCCCTCAACTCGAATTCCTATCACACAATCGCTCTATCTGTCGGGCTATCGTGACTTCTTGTATGATCTAGGTAAATTGTTGAGCCGTTGGTTAAATCAAAACACGCGGTGTGTGAGCAATGTATTCGATGGCGGGAGCGATAAGAATAATTTTTAATAGAATACTAGAAATGCCAAATTACATTACACGTATTCCTGTAAACCATTCCAACTATGTTAGAATGCTTGTGTCTGGAGAGCTTTACGCTAATGTCCGAATGTCGCGCCCGAACCAGTGAAGTTGTTGCAAAACACCCTATCTGTCTGTACCCTAAACTATTAGTCTATGGACTCTTAAATGGTTTTACATTTATACTCTTGTTCACGCCATCTTCACGCTATTCCCAAGATAGTGGTAGACAAAGGTCTAGACAATTTAGTCGTTTCCACCCACCTTCCACTGAAGACATTTTTGGACAACGTGACAGGTGGGGAGCCCATCGCCGTCTTATTGTCCAAGCCAACGATATAATTCGTAAATATTTTTTTTAACCCATTAGTACGAGCCTGCCATCTGGGAATCGAACTCGGTTCTCTTGACTCGGAATTCCGGGTAGTCGGAACTTTTCCATCACTCGGCTATCGTAACTTTTGAAAAGAAGTTCACTTCAAAAATTCACGCAGTGTTTGTAGTACATCATTCAACGCAAAATCGTACGCAATCTTCCTTCATACCGAGACAAATTACGTACGCGTTATACGAGCCCTATCAAGTAGGTGTGTCCTAGCGTGTTGTTGGGAGTTCGATTTCAACGGCCAAGTGAGTGGAGCTAGCGTAATATGCTAAAGCTCGGCTACGCACAGAGCTTCTGCGTGCGGTCGACTCGCGTGCTCTCTTTGCGGGTTCGCGTGTTTACATAACAGCTAGACGTGACCACGTGCTCGCGTCACGCGAGCTGACGTACACCGCCTCTGATAACAGCACTATGTCAATGGATGGCGTGACGTTTGCTGATTTTTAATCATGGCGCGAATGGTGTTCGCGTGACGATGCTCCCACCACGCGTTGCCGATTCGCGAGAGTGAGCCGGGTATCGGTTGTTGCGCGAGGTCGGAGGCTGCTCCGATCTGCGTTATTCGAGAGGCTATTGACGCATCGCAAAAACAATTAAAAAGTAAAATGATTTTAACAACAATTATTAAAATAAGTTACTTAAAATTAATTGTTTACTTATATTTTATTAATGTTGATAAACAGATGAATTTAATGTTAATTATTGCATTATTAATTTATCAATGACCCGTAGGTGAGTTGGTGGTGATATTGTCTACAAAGTTAAGGGTTGCCAGATCGAATCCCGCTATGGAACAAACGTATGTGTGATGAATATTTTGAATCAAGATAATTATTTATATATTTATACATGAATATTTATTTATTATTAAAAAATATACACGTATGTGTAAATATATTGGACCGTTTGCTTGGAACTTAAGACAGCGATACATTTACCGCCTATCATGTTTTCCAAAATAAGTTTTGGTGAAAAGTGGGTCAAAAAGACTTCAGTGTCTAGACTCCTGCCTACGCCAGTAAAGATTGCGAGGAGACATAAAAAAATAATCCATCGGATATTTTAAATTATGTTTATGACGTCGCAAGTCATATGAACTCAATTTTACGATTTTTATAACTTTATAACTTTAATCTATATTTGCTAAGAGACTTTGAAATGTATGCATACGTATCGGAATGCACTAGCTTATTGAAAAAAAGCAAGGAGCTTTTTTTTGTTGTGACTTTAACCTGACCTTCAAGTCCGGGCAAAGTATAATAACCATGGTGGCTCATTGTCTAACGTATAGCAACTAATGGTAGCCCGGTCGATCCCGACATGGAATTTGCATATCTCATTGTTGGTTGCGAACTGTAATTTTTGGGTTTAGTATGCCTTTAGGTTGTACAAAACTGTAATAGGTGTTTTTATGAAGAAATTATCGATTAACGTGCTTTCTTGATTTTTTATGGAACTTTCCTACTGTTAAAGTTTAAATCATTGTCTAGAATAAATGAAATTGAATAAAAATAAAAGCGATGGTGTATT
This sequence comes from Sericinus montela, assembly GCA_029286605.1. NCBI lineage: Eukaryota > Metazoa > Arthropoda > Insecta > Lepidoptera > Papilionidae > Sericinus > Sericinus montela. The sequence goes on along the minus strand of JAGSMR010000019.1, from coordinate 12,124,870 downwards.
TAAGTAATTAATTTATATAATCAACAGGAAACTGGAAATCGACTGGTCTCTTGGAATTTGCTAAAAACAACAGGCAATGTTTATCCGATTAAAAAGTCATTAAATGTAAATAAAGATTTGTTATTTTTAAATAATAACAAATATCTTTATAGCTTTTCTCAATAGTGGGTTAGACAATTAAGTACTTTTTGCCCACCTTTCACCGAAGCCTATTTTGAGACAACGAGACAGGTGGTAAGCCTATCGCCGTCTTCTTACATACATAAATCCATGACACGAGTACAAACATTCAAATTCATCACATAAATGTTTGCGCTTAGCAGGATTCGAACCAGCAACCCTTATCTTCGAAGGCAGGGTCACTACTAATTCGGCTATTGGATGGTCTGTTATTTTTAAAAAATTTAATTGGAGATTTCAATGTTGATGTCAATAGTTGATTTTCTTATAGATCGTCATCATATATTTTCGAATGTTAATGTTAAAAAAATCTTCAATCAAATTCAATTCCCAATACAGGCGTAGACAGAGGTCTAGTCTAGACAATTAAGTCCCTTCGACCCACCTTTCACCGATGATTTTTTGGGACAATGTCGTCGCCGCTATTTTATAATGTTAATGTTTATTTTATATTTATTAAATTGATGATTGTAGCTATACTTTTGTTTTTTATTTCATTTTATTTTGTTACGAAAACAAGTAGCTTTCATAAAAGCATAAAAGTAAACTTATACTAATGCATGCATGCAGCTTTTTATATGTTTTCACATGTTTAATTGTGTTAGTTAATAGGTATTGAAATTAGAAATATAATCATGTTTCTGTAAGTAAAGAATTGAAAAAAAATGTATTTGCGCAATCTTTAAGCTTTAACAGTGTAATATGAAACAAATAACTCGACTTTGATTTCGAATTAATGTGCATTTTGCTCATATCTGTATCGAATTTATACCTTTCGACGATAAATGTCTCAATTATTGATACTGGAATAACCGCGCAGTGGGAGACTCCTCAATTATCTCATGTGACCTCAAGGACTGAGACGTTTATATGCTATTGGCGATATATCATTTGCGACCCAAGTCAATGACTTTTGAGTACTTAGATGGTAATAGTAATAATAATTTCACTGAGACTTTGGTTACGGATAACTGTTACGTTTTTCCAAAAAAATTGGGTGGAATGTGGGAAATATTAGCTGCCGAAAGATGACAGTATAAGGTGCAGCGTCTAGGGTGCGAGGTGTCTGGTACAGTGTTCGTCGATCCGCTTGATAAGCGTGGCGATTATAGGAAACCCTCCCTTATAACAGATATCTATGTCCACTTGAAATAAGTCTCTCTCATAAGTAGGACTTTTAGAAGCCGTTATGTATGTATGTGTAACTAGCAGCCCCCGCGGTTTTGCCCGCAGTTTAACACTTAACGCTGAACCCTAATTATGTTTCTAAAATAAAAGTCACGATAGCCGAGTGGTTGGGAGGTCGGAATTTCGAGTCAAGAGACCCGAGTTCGATCCCCAGGCACGTACCAATGGGTTTTTCAAAACTTATGTACGAATTATATCGTTGGCTTTGGCATAAAGAAGGCGATGGGCTCACCACCTGTCACGTCGTCCCGAAAATATCTTCGGTGGAAGGTGGGTCGAAGGGACTTGATTGTCTAGACTCGACCTCTGTCTACCCCTGTATTGGGAATTGCGTGAAGATATTTTATATTTTTTATTTTATTTAAAATAAAAGTAGCCTATGTTATTCCTTATAACATTAGCTATCTGTCAAAGTCCTGTTAAAGTCGGTCCAGCCGGTACAGAAATTATCCGAAACACACAGACAGACGGACCCACTAATATTGTAAATAAATATTATTTTGTTATTTTGGTGTATATACCGTATATACATGTAGTAAAAAAACGGTTATTTCAATATTAAAACAGACGCTACAATTTTATTTATATGTATAGATGATAAATGTTCTTATATTTTCCTTTTAAGATTGTATTTATTAGGAACAGATTATTTAGTATGAACTTAAGACAGCGATACATTCACCGCCATATTTTCCAAAATAAGTTTTGGTGAAAATTGGGTCAAAAAGACTTCAGTGTTCAGGTTGCGAGTTAATTCAATATTAAAACAGACGCTAAAATTTTATTTATATGTATAGATGATAAATGTTCTTATATTTTCCTTTTGAGATTGTATTTATTAGGAACAGAACATTTAGTATGAACTTAAGACAGCGATACATTCACCGCCATATTTTCCAAAATAAGTTTTGGTGAAAATTGGGTCAAAAAGACTTCAGTGTTCAGGTTGCGAGTTAATTCAATATTAAAACAGACGCTAAAATTTTATTTATATGTATAGATGATAAAGGTTCTTATATTTTCCTTTTGAGATTGTATTTATTAGGAACAGAATATTTAGTATGAACTTAAGACAGGATACATTCACCGCCATATTTTCCAAAATAAGTTTTGGTGAAAATTAACAAAAAGACTTCAGTGTTCAGGTTGGTGAGTTAATTCAATATTAAAACAGACGCTACAATTTTATTTATATGTATAGATGATAAAGGTTCTTATATTTTCCTTTTGAGATTGTATTTATTAGGAACAGATTATTTAGTATGAACTTAAGACAGGATACATTCACCGCCATATTTTCCAAAATAAGTTTTGGTGAAAATTGGGTCAAAAAGACTTCAGTGTTCAGGTTATGAGTTAATTCAATATTAAAACAGACGCTAAAATTTTATTTATATGTATAGATGATAAAGGTTCTTATATTTTCCTTTAAGATTGTATTTATTAGGAACAGATTATTTAGTATGAACTTAAGACAGGATACATTCACCGCCATATTTTGCAAAATAAGTTTTGGTGAAAATTAGGTCAAAAAGACTTCAGTGTTCAGGTTGCGAGTTAATTCAATATTAAAACAGACGCTAAAATTTTATTTATATGTATAGATGATAAATGTTCTTATATTTTCCTTTTGAGATTGTATTTATTAGGAACAGAACATTTAGTATGAACTTAAGACAGGGATACATTCACCGCCATATTTTGCAAAATAAGTTTTGGTGAAAATTGGGTCAAAAAGACTTCAGTGTTCAGGTTATGAGTTAATTCAATATTAAAACAGACGCTACAATTTTATTTATATGTATAGATGATAAAGGTTCTTATATTTTCCTTTTGAGATTGTATTTATTAGAACAGAACATTTAGTATGAACTTAAGACAGGATACATTCACCGCCATATTTTGCAAAATAAGTTTTGTGAAAATTGGGTCAAAAAGACTTCAGTGTTCAGGTTATGAGTTAATTCAATATTAAAACAGACGCTAAAATTTTATTTATATGTATAGATGATAAATGTTCTTATATTTTCCTTTTGAGATTGTATTTATTAGGAACAGAACATTTAGTATGAACTTAAGACAGGGATACATTCACCGCCATATTTTGCAAAATAAGTTTTGGTGAAAATTGGGTCAAAAAGACAAAGTGTTCAGGTTGCGAGTTAATTCAATATTAAAACAGACGCTACAATTTTATTTATATGTATAGATGATAAATGTTCTTATATTTTCCTTTTGAGATTGTATTTATTATTATTGACATGGATCGGTTTTTTACAGAATATAGAAAATATCATATAAAAAGGAGAAGTTTAGAGAGTTAGTAGTATAGTTGTTATTGAGAAAATTACTTCCGCATGCAAATAAATATGCATAAAAAAGTTAGTAGTATATTACAGAGATATAGTAGTATTAGTAGATTAGAGCTTCCTTTGGAGGTTCTTCTCTAAAAAGGTCTTATTTTTGCGAACCGATATAGTTATTGACGTCCATAGGAGTTTCAAACAAAAAAAATTATAATGTGCTATTAATAAAATATAGACTTACTCACTCACGGTGAGTGGAACCAACTTTTGGCCAGCCTGTCTTAGTGGGGTAGACAGAGTTCTAGACAATTATGTCCTTTCGACCCACCTTCGACCGACGACTTTTTTTGGGACAACGTGACAAGTAGTGAGCCCGTCGCCGTCTGTATGTCCTAGCCAACGATATAATTCGTACGTAAGTTTTTGGAAAACCCAATGGTACGAGCCTACCACCTGGGGATCGAACTCGGGTCTCTCGACTCGAAATTCTGACCACCCAACCACTATCGTGACCTGTAATAATTTTAAATATAATAATTTAATAATTTTATTATATATAATTTTAATTTAATATAATAATTTTAATTTAACAATGGTAAATAACATTACTAGTATTGCTATTTAGCGGAGCTAGCAGCAATTTTTGCATGATACTAGATAAGAAAAACTGAACGAAATTATTTACAAAAATTTATATAAAATTAAACGACAATAAAATGAAGATATAAAAAATTTCTTTAATAGAAGCCGAGAGATTGCAATCATTCGATTTATACTTTTGATTCTATTTTCGTTTTCGATATCTCAGTGAAATATCTAAGGGGATAATTTTTTTTTTATTTATATTTTGACATTAAACACATCGTGTTCCCCGAATATTACAACCCGTTCGACCGTATAACGAATTTCGGACATCGAAACTCAACTCATACGTAAGTTGACACTAAACAGTGGCATACTCGATTTGCTTAAATGCGAAAACAATTTCAAAGCCTTTGATGCCTTATAGTACATAATATAAAGTTGAAATTACTTTAACGTAATTTGTGATACATCTGTCAAAGAAATATATAGCTTAACTGTTGCATGTTAGAATTGAAATTCTATGAATACAGAGTCAAGTACGGTCGACAGTATAAGGTTACTAAACCAAAGTGTTTTCCATATCATTAAACATTTAACATCTTTACGTCAAATCGCATTGGACCGCTTTATGGGACGAACGGGGGCTTTGAATTCGCGGGTACAGTCAGGTAAAAAATTGTTTATTATTTTTTATGACTATTTTGCGATTTATTAAAACAAAAGTAAATGTAGAAAAGAAAAAGTCACGATAGCCGAGTGGTTGAGTGGCCGGAATTTCGAGTCAAGAGACCCGAGTTCGATCCTCAAGTGGCCTTACCAATGGGTTTTTCTAAAAACTTATTTACAAATTATATCGTTGGCTTGGACATAAAACCGGCGACGGGCTCACCACCTATCACGTGGTCCCGAAAATATCTTCGGTGGAAGGTGGGTCGAAGGGACTTAAATGTCTAGACTAGACTTCTGTCTACCCCTGTATTGGGAATTGCGTGAAGATATTAAAAAAGTAAATGTATTGTGAAAGAAACCTTGTGTATATAAAATATGAATTTAAAGTGTCTGAAAATATTAAAATATTTGTAATATGTAACATCTATGCATCTACTAGATTAAGCCAGTGGCTTCGTAGCTTAATATATCGGAATTCCTACAGGACCTTAAATTCCTACATTTCTCCGGACATTTCCCCGGATCTCCAATGTTATCTAAATCCATAATGTCAAAACGTGTTTCAGACTTTACCAACAGGGACTAAATATTTATCTAGGATATCAGGTCTTTAAAATGTATATTAAGTATATTAATCTATATTATAAATTATCTGTGAAGTAAATTACAAATCGGTTCGTTTTTGCGGTAAGAGTAACAAACATTTAAACATACAAACATATTTTCGTACACACTTTTATAATATTATGTTTGGTAGAATAAATAATAGAATATTTTAGATGTATTGTGGTCACCTTAAGCTAGATAGACCTTTATACGTATTACTCAAAAGTCTTCTTTCATTAGGAAATACTTAATCAAAATAATAACGGCTTGTAAAATTCCACTGTAGAACAAAAGCCTTTCCTGTTTTGCCATCGCCACGCTGAGCGAGTGGATTGGCGATCGGAGTACCAAACATCTTGCACCTCAAACGCTGCTACCTGTCAGCAGTCAGCATAATTTCGGACTGGTATTTTTGAAACATTTTTTTGCTTCTATTGATAGTCTATAGCATTTTATATTCATATACATATACATATACATTGTATTCTTTTTCCTTAGTCGCCATTTACTGCACCCGTGGGTAGAAAGGGAGTATTATATTCATATGCCACTACCGCGGCACATTAAAACACATTGAAACATATTATAATTTTCTTATATCTAAATCGCGTACACAATTAGTTCAAACATATCATAATTTCTATTGCTGCCGCTCTAACATTATTTCTGCTGACTGTATACATATACATCCGTATACATCCGATTTTACGCAGAATACCGTCGCAATCAGACGTTCAAGAGCCGCGCCTAAAACTTGGTCTTATTCCTGACGTTTTTCACCTGCAGTAGCTGGAACCTTGGACCCAAACAACTGGCGGTGGTTCTTATCGCTGAATTCCTTCACCGTACGTCAAACGGCTGCGCGGCGTGTGCAGTGCGACCGGGCAGAACATGGACGTCAGTAGAATCGAAAGGTTTCGTTAAGTTTTTTATAAATACATATACAGATAGGTACAGCATCACCTGCATAGAAGTCACGATAGCCGAGTGGTTGGGTGGTCGGAATTTCAAATCAAGAGACCCGAGTCGATCCCCAGGGTGCAGGCTCGTACCAATGGGTTTTTTTAAAAACTTATGTGCGAATTATATCGTTGGCTTGAACATAAAGTTGGCGACGGGCTCACCACCTGTCACTTTGTCCCGAAAATATCTTTGGTGGTAGGAGGGTCGAAGGACGTAACTGTCTGGACTAGACCTCTGTCTATCCCTGTATTGGGAATTGCGTGAAGATATTTTCATTTTCATCACATGCATTGCTCCGATTTCAATATAAAATACTAAAGCACTGAGGTATGGGGGACGAAAACAACAACACCTTTTTTCTACATTGACCCGACCGGTAATGGAACCCGGGATCTCGAGATGGCGACACCTTGAAACCCGATGTTTACGCCACTCGTTCATGACGGTCGTCAATTTGAAGTAATTGATATTTAATTATTGTTTATGAAAATGATGAGAGGAAACCCTCCCTTGCGATATGAGTTTGATCTCCAATGGAGGTTAATATCAATTACTGAATAAAGAAATTCTTTTATGAATTTTTGTGAACTTGAGCCATGCTTAGTCTTTTGTTGTAACTTACACGGGTGGGATTCAAACCCATGATCGAACTCAGGACCGGCTCATGACCTGTTGCGTGGTTACCTGAGAAAAAAATAAAATAAATATTTAAGCCTGGTCTGGTCTATCTTAGTTTATAATTATGAACAATTTAATAGTGGATAAGTAAGTCAGTACCACATTTACAGTTTGGCGTCAACGTAAAAATTTGTCACTTCGTTTTAACCGTCGATGTAGTTAAAGGCTACTCGAAGTTAGCAAAATGACATTTAGTTTTTAAATGATTGTTGGATAAAAATATCGAAATGTACGGTAGTGAGGAGAAGGAGCACCGGAAGCAGGAGTATCTCACTTTCCGCGAAAGAGTGAGAGATGGAGAGACGGTAGAGATCTATGTTATAGACGAGGCCTGTGGCAGGGCCCTTCACATGCTGTTAATTAAATAAGTTTGTATTTTGATGAATATAACTTGATAAATAAATAAATATCTTCACTCATGAACTTTATCTCACATAGAAACAGTTCATACACACAAATAAACATCCATGACTCGAGTACAAATATTATATTCATCACACCAATATTTGTCCCCAGCGGGATTCCAACCCTCGACCCTAAGCTTCGAAGGCAGGGCTACTAACAATTAGGATCTCGGGATATATTATATTTAAAATATATACAATATTGTTTCATAGTTTATTTAATTTCTATTTTTGTGTAAACTGGTTAAAGTTATATTATTATATGCATATGTATATGTATAATTATAATGTTTTAAGGGAAAAAAAGTGACGAAACAAAGGACCTGCGGAGTTTCTTTTGTCAGTTTCTTCTGCGTAAGAGGAACCTTATTATGAAACTGTAATGGATACAAAAAATATAATCTCAGAAAGTAATTGTATATTATTTATATAATTGTATTTACATCGATGAATTAATTATTTTATTTGATTTGATAACATTTCCTGTATTTAAATGATTCGGTTGGCGTTTGCTATTGTGTAGACAGTGCTATTGTTACGTCATGTAACATTTTATTAACATATTTATGATAAATTTAAGAAGCTACATTGGGATTCACTTCATCAAGATATAAAGATGTCCTACATTATCAAATAACATTAAGTGTGTGTTATTTCTTTCGAAAAAGAGCGTATCCACTCCATTCTCCGATGTGTCCAGTAATGCGAAGATAAGAGGGCCCACAGATAACAGGTACAATACTTACCCAATTAAATTAACTGAAGGCGCCAATACCAAGAGTAACGAGTTTGGTTGCAGTTCTTTTTTTATTAATGGCTATAAATATGTCTTTAAAAAAAGGAAATAAACAATCAATAATAAGTTATTCCGTTATTGCGTAAACCTGTTATCGTCTCCATTGTTTTACGAGGGCAGTGTAATTAATATTATGTACGTAATTAATATTAGGATATCCATAAAATAAATATCATAATGGATTATATCAATCCGACTACTCAATTGATTCCTAGAATTCGACATATAAATAAATATCTTCACTCATGAACTTCATCTCACATAGAAACAGTTCATACACACAAATAAACATCCATGACTCGAGTACAAATATTATATTCATATGCCACTACCGCGGCACATTAAAACACATTGAAACATATTATAATTTTCTTATATCTAAATCGCGTACACAATTAGTTCAAACATATCATAATTTCTATTGCTGCCGCTCTAACATTATTTCTGCTGACTGTATACATATACATCCGTATACATCCGATTTTACGCAGAATACCGTCGCAATCAGACGTTCAAGAGCCGCGCCTAAAACTTGGTCTTATTCCTGACGTTTTTCACCTGCAGTAGCTGGAACCTTGGACCCAAACAACTGGCGGTGGTTCTTATCGCTGAATTCCTTCACCGTACGTCAAACGGCTGCGCGGCGTGTGCAGTGCGACCGGGCAGAACATGGACGTCAGTAGAATCGAAAGGTTTCGTTAAGTTTTTTTTTATAAATACATATACAGATAGGTACAGCATCACATGCATAGAAGTCACGATAGCCGAGTGGTTGGGTGGTCGGAATTTCAAATCAAGAGACCCGAGTCGATCCCCAGGGTGCAGGCTCGTACCAATGGGTTTTTTTAAAAACTTATGTGCGAATTATATCGTTGGCTTGAACATAAAGTTGGCGACGGGCTCACCACCTGTCACTTTGTCCCGAAAATATCTTTGGTGGTAGGAGGGTCGAAGGGACGTAACTGTCTGGACTAGACCTCTGTCTATCCCTGTATTGGGAATTGCGTGAAGATATTTTCATTTTCATCACATGCATTGCTCCGATTTCAATATAAAATACTAAAGCACTGAGGTATGGGGGACGAAAACAACAACACCTTTTTTCTACATTGACCCGACCGGTAATGGAACCCGGGATCTCGAGATGGCGACACCTTGAAACCCGATGTTTACGCCACTCGTTCATGACGGTCGTCAATTTGAAGTAATTGATATTTAATTATTTTTTACGAAAATGATGAGAGGAAACCCTCCCTTACGATATGGGTTTGATCTCCGATGGAGGTTAATATCAATTACTGAATAAAGAAATTCTTTTATGAATTTTTGAGAACTTGAGTCATGCTTAGTCTTTTGTTGTAACTTACACGGGTGGGATTCAAACCCATGATCGAACTCAGGACCGGCTCATGACCTGTTGCGTGGTTACCTGAGAAAAAATAAAATAAATATCATAATGGATTATATCAATCCGACTACTCAATTGATTCCTAGAATTCGACATATAAATAAATATCTTCACTCATGAACTTCATCTCACATAGAAACAGTTCATACACACAAATAAACATCCATGACTCGAGTACAAATATTATATTCATATGCCACTACCGCGGCACATTAAAACACATTGAAACATATTATAATTTTCTTATATCTAAATCGCGTACACAATTAGTTCAAACATATCATAATTTCTATTGCTGCCGCTCTAACATTATTTCTGCTGACTGTATACATATACATCCGTATACATCCGATTTTACGCAGAATACCGTCGCAATCAGACGTTCAAGAGCCGCGCCTAAAACTTGGTCTTATTCCTGACGTTTTTCACCTGCAGTAGCTGGAACCTTGGACCCAAACAACTGGCGGTGGTTCTTATCGCTGAATTCCTTCACCGTACGTCAAACGGCTGCGCGGCGTGTGCAGTGCGACCGGGCAGAACATGGACGTCAGTAGAATCGAAAGGTTTCGTTAAGTTTTTTTTTATAAATACATATACAGATAGGTACAGCATCACCTGCATAGAAGTCACGATAGCCGAGTGGTTGGGTGGTCGGAATTTCAAATCAAGAGACCCGAGTCGATCCCCAGGGTGCAGGCTCGTACCAATGGGTTTTTTTAAAAACTTATGTGCGAATTATATCGTTGGCTTGAACATAAAGTTGGCGACGGGCTCACCACCTGTCACTTTGTCCCGAAAATATCTTTGGTGGTAGGAGGGTCGAAGGGACGTAACTGTCTGGACTAGACCTCTGTCTATCCCTGTGTAGGGAATGGCGTGAAGATATTTATTTATTGATATTCTCGGGTCTGGTTGTTTGTTGCACCTTTATTGTTTCTAATTCCATAACACAAGTGTATGTACTTACTTTGGGATCAGAGCAATGTATGTGATGTTGTCTCTATCTACATGCCCCTATGTACGTATACACGTATTTATTTCGTTAACGTACTGACGCACGAATACACTGAACTTTTTTTTTAAATTGTAACGATAATAAAACAAAAGGATACATATCTGACAGCTTAAACAATTCCCTCGAATCAGTTTCATTGGACAAACGAACCGTCGCTTTCCCGGTACCCAGTGATTCATCCGGCTAATAAAACGGGTTATATTTTTAATTACTTCAAATTTTATGCCCTGTCGATGTCCAGTACTAAGATTATGGTACGTGATAATCGATTTGTTTACTGATAAAAATATAAATATAAATATCTTCACGCGATTCCCAGTACTATGGTAGACGGAGGTCTAGTCTACACAATTAAGTCCCTTCGACCCACCTTCCACCGATGATATTTTTGGGACAGCGTGACAGGTGGTGAACCCGTCGCCGTATTTATGTCCAAACCAACGATATACTTCGTTCATACGTTTTTGAATAACCCATTGGTACGAGCCTGCCACCTGGGTATCGAACTCGGGACTCTTGACTCGAAATTCCGACCACTCAACCACTCGGCTATCATGACTTCATTCGACATATGACTACTCGATTAATGGGTATTGTCAAATAACCAACATAACTTATCCGTTACGTATGACACATTTCATTTAGAACATTTAGTTAGACAACCTCCATGGACGAGTGTGGTACACACCGGTTTTCATAGTGACGCCAGCTGTGTGCTTCCGGGTTCGATTCGCGGACGGTCAACGTAGCAAACACTGTAAATCTTCACGTATTATTTATAAGAGTCACGACTGATGAGTGGCTGTGTAATCGGAATTCGAGTTAAGAGAGCCCGAGTTCGATACCCAAGGCTGTTAACAAGGGGTTTTTTCAAAAACGTACATACGATTTATACCGCTTTGATATAAAGATAGTGGTAAGCCCTTCGCTCACCACCTATCAAATTATCCCAAAAAATGTCCCCGGTGAAAGGTGGGTCTAAAGGGCGTAATTGGCTAGATATCTATCTAACTCTGTGTAGGGAATGGCGTGAAGATATTTATTTATTGATATTCTCGGGTCTGGTTGTTTGTTGCACCTTTATTGTTTCTAATTCCATAACACAAGTGTATGTACTTACTTTGGGATCAGAGCAATGTATGTGATGTTGTCTCTATCTACATGTCCCTATGTACGTATACACGTATTTATTTCGTTAACGTACTGACGCACGAATACACTGAACTTTTTTTTTAAATTGTAACGATAATAAAACAAAAGGATACATATCTGACAGCTTAAACAATTCCCTCGAATCAGTTTCATTGGACAAACGAACCGTCGCTTTCCCGGTACCCAGTGATTCATTCGGCTAATAAAACGGGTTATATTTTTTAATTACTTCAAATTTTATGCCTCTGTCGATGTCCAGTACTAAGATTATGGTACGTGATAATCGATTTGTTTACTGATAAAAAATATAAATATAAATATCTTCACGCAATTCCCAATACAGGGGTCGACAGAGGTCTAGTCTAGACAATTAAGTCCCTTCGACCCACCTTCCACCGAAGATATTTTCGGGACAACGTGACAAGTGGTTAGCTCGTCGCCGCCTTTATGTCCAAGCCAACGATATAATTCGTACATAAGTTTTTGAAAAACCCATTGGTACGACCCTGCCACCTGGGGATCGAACTCGGGTCTCTCGACTCGAAATTCCGACCACCCAACCACTCGGCTATCGTGACTTAATTCGACATATGACTACTCGATTAATGGGTATTGTCAAATAACCAACATAACTTATCCGTTACGTATGACACATTTCATTTAGAACATTTAGTTAGACAACCTCCATGGACGAGTGTGGTACACACCGGTTTTCATAGTGACGCCAGCTGTGTGCTTCCGGGTTCGATTCGCGGACGGTCAACGTAGCAAACACTGTAAATCTTCACGTATTATTTATAAGAGTCACGACTGATGAGTGGCTGTGTAATCGGAATTCGAGTTAAGAGAGCCTGAGTTCGATACCCAAGGCTGTTATCAAGGGGTTTTTCAAAAACGTACATACGATTTATACCGCTTTGATATAAAGATAGTGGTGAGCCCTTCGCTCACCACCTATCAAATTATCCCAAAAAATGTCCCCGGTGAAAGGTGGGTCTAAAGGGCGTAATTGGCTAGATATCTGTCTAACTCTGTGTAGGGAATGGCGTGAAGATATTTATTTATTGATATTCTCGGGTCTGGTTGTTTGTTGCACCTTTATTGTTTCTAATTCCATAACACAAGTGTATGTACTTACTTTGGGATCAGAGCAATGTATGTGATGTTGTCTCTATCTACATGCCCCTATGTACGTATACACGTATTTATTTCGTTAACGTACTGACGCACGAATACACTGAACTTTTTTTTTAAATTGTAACGATAATAAAACAAAAGGATACATATCTGACAGCTTAAACAATTCCCTCGAATCAGTTTCATTGGACAAACGAACCGTCGCTTTCCCGGTACCCAGTGATTCATCCGGCTAATAAAACGGGTTATATTTTTTAATTACTTCAAATTTTATGCCTCTGTCGATGTCCAGTACTAAGATTATGGTACGTGATAATCGATTTGTTTACTGATAAAAATATAAATATAAATATCTTCACGCACTTCCCAATGCAGGGGTAGACAGAGGTCGAGTCTAGACAATAAAGTCCCTTCGACCCACCTTCCACCGAAGATATTTTCGGGACATCGTGACAGGTGGTGAGCCAAGCCAACGATATAATTCGTACATAAGTTTTTGAAAAACCCATTGGTACGACCCTGCCACCTGGGGATCGAACTCGGGTCTCTCGACTCGAAATTCCGACCACCCAACCACTCGGCTATCGTGACTTGTTTATTGATAATTTGATATATTTTTATTTTTTTTTTATTATAGGAATAGTAGACTTGATCACACTTTCCTATGGCTCAGTATGAAATAAAAATTAATGAAAACAATAATTTACTATAATCCTGTGCGAGTGAACACAATTATAATCTTTAATTTAATTCTTCTTCGCTTTATAATTTTAGCAAAGTGATTTCAAATCATTAAAAAAAAACAAGAAATTTGTACGTATACAATTTTGATTAAAGTTTATGTTGTAATGTAGTACCTAAATATTTCTTTATTCTTCAGTTAAGAAAAAATATTTTTATAAGACTGACAAATTTATTACATTTGATATCATATGTCTCGCAATTTCAGAATAACCTATGTATTAATCTACAACATAAGTTATCTTCGTTTCGATTTAGCTCAAATTAATTCAGCTGTAACGGTTTATCTTAACCATCAACCAGCAATGATCTAAAAATATTAATCCGAGGAAGCGCCAACGCTTCTGTAACCATCATTTTCTACAATGATTATGGGATGCAGTAGGCACTTACTATAAGGTGATATTATAACACTTATACTCTTCTCCTTCTTTACAGCCTATCAAGAGTTCACAGCTTAACATAGGCATGTCCTGGAATTCGCCATAAAGACCTGTATTCAGCCTCCTGTATACATCCACTTCCAACAACTATTTGCAAATGGTCACTCCATCTCTAGACGGTCTCTACACTGTGCTTGCTTAAACGAGGTCGCCTTTCAAAAATCTTTTTTTCTCAACGGTTATGAGTTCGTCGGGCTATAAAACTCTACTCTTAGTTAAAAAAAGAACAATAAATTCTATTAACATATTTTAATATTAAGCTTCGTTGAAATTATACTTCGAATACTTTAATAATATTAATGATATCATAATTTAATGGCATCGAAGATACTGTCACTGTAGTCGCGAAATGTCATCGTAAATATAATATATCACTCCTCTTCTAACTTTAGTTTTTATAAGCGACAACTGGAGAAAAATCCTCGATAATGGCAATGGCTACTGACAAGTAGAGGATAATGTCGTTAAAACACTACACTAAAATCAAAAGTACGGGGAGTCTCATAATCAATACAGTTGCGATGTGGCAATTATGCCGATTCTCCTTACAGGAGAATCCTAAATCCTGCAGCTTTTATAGGCCGTTAAAAATATGCAGCATTTATTTACAAAAAAAAAATACATTAAAAAGTATTTGCACTTAGTTCGTAGCTGCGTCCGTAATTTTATTAAAAATACAAATAAAAAAAGAAAATAATCGGGAACATCTTTAAATGTTGACTGACAGTTGTTCGTTTGTCTGTACGTGTATTGTTGGACAAGTGTATGTGTGCAAGTGCGAGCGTGTGTGCGTATACAATGATAGTAATTACGTAATGATAAGTCATTTAAACGTTGCCCGCGGTACGGGTGAAGTGGGCTTAATACGAGAGTACAGATAGCAAGAAAGATTAGAATATTTTTTTTAAATTAGTGTTTCCAGGAAAATATATATTTTTTACGTTGACCATTAAAAAGGAAGTATTAAACGGTATGGAAAGTCCAGTTCCACAATATTGGCAATTTCTTATAAATTGATCATTGTGGACTTTGACGGGCACAGCAAATAAAATAGGGGATGATTCTATATCTCAATTTTACAATATGTTTTATAAGTGAATATAAATTAAAAGTAAATAAAGTAAATATCTTCACGCACTTCCCAATGCAGGGGTAGACAGAGGTCGAGTCTAGACAATAAAGTCCCTTCGACCCACCTTCCACCGAAGATATTTTCGGGACATCGTGACAGGTGGTGAGCCCGTCGCCGTCTTTATGTCCAAGCCAACGATATTCGTACATAAGTTTTTAAAAAACCCATTGGTACGAGCCTACCAACTGGGGATCGAACTCGGGTCTATTGACTCGAAATTCTGACCACCCAACCATTCGGCTATCGTGACTTTGCAGTTCTTATCTAATATAGCAAATCAAAATCAATGTCTATAGTACAATAATTGTAACGTGTAATAACTTTTATATAATACTAACTCTTTAATGAATCAGAATAATTGCAATACTAGAAAAGATAGTCGGCATTTTTTTATACGAAATGCATAGCGAGTTGCTCAGCGAGCAATGGCGAATTATTTTTGTTAAATATAAATTCTCATCTTATTATATTACAGTTTTCATTATGATTTAAAATTATTTAATGTTATAAAATTTGTAACAAAGGTAATGAGCGTTGTATGAAAAGTTTAACTCATCCGATATGGAAATTGGCCAAGTAAAAGCAACAATAGAATCTGACTACAACTAAATACTAATATTATGGAATAGTCATCCCAAGTTCGATCCTATGTACGATTCCTATCGTTGGCTTGGACTTAAAAGATGGCCACGGGCTCACCACCTGTCATGTTGTCCCAAATATCTTCGGTGGAAGGTGGGTCGAAGAGACTTAATTGTATAGATTTTTTTCTTTTTTAAGTTAGGCATAATTAAATTTCCATACATTTGAAAAATAATGCAATTATTTGCAACACACCATGCAAAAATATTTTTCTATAATACTCTAAAATGTCGGCATAATCAAAAGAGACGTCGCGGCTTTCGAAATAAAAGGAAATAGCATTCGAAAATAATAACAAATAATAGGTGCTATTAGCGTTTAAATTTACTAACATAGGATAATTCCGCTGCGGACCGTACGTATAGATTTCGTGGAACAAATTCCGTAACATTTGTTTGATGCGGTATAATAAGAGTCAATTATGAAAAACTTACGTCTGTTGAAATTTGTAAAACTCTTAAACGGACACAACAAATATTTTCTCTACATTGTTGTATTTATTATGGGAAGCTTTCGAATGTATATCTAAATCTGTTTTTTTTTTTTAATTTACACAAATCCCATTACATTTCAGTACATACATATAGAACGGCCAATTAAAGTCCACTGCAGGACATAAGCCTCTCCCATAGGGAGGATTTGTCATAATCGCCACGCTTGGCAAGCGTATTGGCGATCGCAGTGGTCTGCACCTCAGACGCTGCTGCCCATCTGCGGTCAGAGAATTTTGGTCATCCGACCGCAGAGAGAGATGAGATCTCCAGATTTAGAGATGATTATCCCGCCACCTATCGGTTTCCATAAGGATATTCAATATTTCCCTTAGTCGCCTGTTACGATACCCACTGGAAGAAAGGGAGTTGCAATATTCTTACGCCGTTACCACACGCTGTAAGCATGTTGATTCTATTAACTATACCAAAACTCAATAGAATGTAAAATTTTTTGTTACATTAAATGTAACAAAAAATTTTCTATAACATCTTTAGATATTCTAAAGATGTTATTGTTACACACAGTAACACACAGTACATTTCAGTAGTATAATAAGAATGGATATGTAATTTTTCATTTTCCATCGGTACAAAAATCTGTTACAATTTTAACATGATAGTTAATAACTAGCTCAATGGTCTTTAAAAGGACTGCAGAACTCTCCTATTTGTAGGATTTGTCACAATCGCTATGCTTGGCAGGCGGATTGACGATTGCAGTACGGTAAATCACCACCTGCCACGTTGTCCCAAAAATTTCTTCGGTGGAAGGTGGGTCGAAAGCGCTTAATTGCCTAGATCTCTATCTATTCTTCTACGGGAAATTGCGAGAAGATAAAAAAAGATAGTAAGGATTAAGATGACAGGGCGGACGCGGCACATTCATTAAAATAAGTATTTACGGACAGCGAAGAATTTTAATGCACCTTTTTTTGAACTAGTTTCGACTTAACATTAATTGACAAACACCTCTGGTAAATTGCAGCACTTTTTTTTACTTACCTGTCAGTTCCTGTTATTTTAAATTCCAGAAAAATAGCCTAATTTGAAATACGAACTGTAAAAAGTGCAAATGTTTATTTTTCGTAAAATATTATTACCTGCGAGCTCAATTTAAATTTAATAAAAATAGCTTTATTTGAGACGCAGATGAAACTAAACTGTAAATTATTATTTTTCGAAAAATAATGGCCAATTATAATGACGCTTTAAAAAATGTTACATTTTCAGTTAAACTTTAACATTTTTTTCTAATCAAATTATCGGCACATAATATATATATGTTGTCGTTCGCGAAGGGCCACACGCATTTCGTATAATGTAAACTCTTTTTTAAAATTAACTGATTATAGGCAGATGCGCTTGCGCATGTTTTAAATGTCAGACGCGCAGTTGAAATTGGCGGTAAATTTTTATAATTACACAAACATATGTAATGCGATACTTTGCTCGAAACTGTCGACGTATTATACCTGTGACAGTCTATGTAAGTCTTGACTTAGAGTTTAATGGTCGAAGTCATTTTTCTTGTGTAGGGTCCGGGATACCTGATATTATACAAGTATTCCTTTCATTGCCATAAAACCCTACCACGAAACGAATCTTTAGTAAAATTTAATTCGAAGAAAAATTTATATTAATACCTATATTCCATCTGGCATAGGCAGAGATCTAAACAATGAAGTCCATTCGACTCACCTTTTAACCGAAGCTATTATGGGACAATGTCATATGTGTCCAACTTAGTGTCCACGCGGAATGTATACAAATACAATCGGGTTGTTACCAGACTTCACACACTTTAGACCTCGCTATTCGTCACCGGTCTGATTTATTTAGAGGTGTTTATTTCGCCATCTGTCCGTAGCTATTGCCGATTAAATCAAATCAAAAAATTTTTTGAGACATGGTAACTGGTGGTGAGCCCGTCGCCGTCTTTATCTCCAAGCCAACGATTTAAATCGTACGTAATTTTTGATAAAACCTATTGCTACGAGCCTGCTACCTGGGAATCGAACTCGTGTCTCTTAACTCGAATTCCCATCAACCCATCACTCGCCTATCATGACTTTTATTGGTCATGATAAATATTACAAATAGACCTTATATCTACTGTAGACGAATTTAACGTAAAAAGCAACTTAGAACTATCAACGTAGAATATTTACAAAAATAACCGGAAACAACCGGTTTGGATCGGCCGAGACTAAACGACTGGAACGGAAAAAAGCGGCGAGATTACGTGAACCGTCGCAACCTCGTGGGAGATGCAATTATTTTCCAATTTTAATCAAAAATATCGCCTTCTCAGCCTTTCACTTCAACTTAAACGTTTAAATGTCAATCTCTTTGTGTTGGTGTGTACTTCACCTTAAATCAAAACACTAGAACAAACAAAAATAAGCCGTATGTTAGACAGCAATCGTTTTAAATTGCATTGTAGGATCACACTCGCTCCTAAACAATTTAGTTTCGTATGATTAATGTGTATTACACTACTGACTGGTCTAACGGAGTAAATGTTCAAAGTGATTGCAATTGAAAAGTAACTGAACTGGAAAAGAAACAAAGTTGTTTTTAGATTAGATCGCAGATAATCCAAAAGTACGAAATTAGAAAGCAATACAAAGGAATTGTTAAGAATGGCGGATCGCGATTATTTGGTTGGATGTTAATGAAACGGTAACCACATAAACATTAATAGGAAATCATTAGATAATCTATTTTTTTCTCTCATGGGAAGAATAGTGCAAGATAATCAGTCAACGTCGAAGAATAATAACGTTACGTGAAGTGGATAATAAGTAGGTATACTTCGAAAGTACCAATTGTTTTAAGAGCTAAAACTACTTTTTTATTGATTTAAACTCTTTCAGGGCATCTCCTGCTAAAAAACAAAATTTTGTACAATTTTAATGGGTAACTCATAATTGAAAAAAAAAATATTACATAAAGATAATTATAATTTTCTCAGTGGTAGAGTCACGCATCAGCTTTTGTTGTTGCATGAATGGCCCGGCTCGACCGGGGAAGTACCACGACCACACAGACTAAAAATTTAACTTTTTTTTTTTCATAAAAATTTATTTCTTTATGTATATTACATGAAAACTATTATACTTTGTGAGGCAAGGACGTCGCTTAATATTTTTTTATTTTAATAGAACAAACAAAACGAATGCATTCGAAAACTGCGATACATGTCTTCGTATAACGGAACGTAGCACGAGAGATTTATTGCCATGCAAAAAAAAAAAAGAAAACTCGATTCGTTTGTCATAAAACAAAGTTGTGTCTCTGTCAATTCGTGACAGTTTGCGAAACGAAGAAAAATTAATCCTTACATGTTCTGTGGTCCCGATTAGCATAAACACGACTCCTACGGCAGAATCGGGCTTTCTAATTTGTTAATTATAATTTTCTTTTTTCGTACGGCACACGAATCAGTGAGCAAGGAGGTCCGGAAAACGCAATTTGTCGTGGTGTGGTTCTGACATGTTTACTGGTTCGAGAAGTGGGAAAGTTATGAAGCTACATAATGTTTGACAAATTTGTCTTTGATCTATTTATTTTCATCAAGGACTTCACACAAGCGGTTGAAGGAAAGGAAGGAAAAAACTTTGTCCTTTGTTTGGTTTTCCGGCTTCAAAAACCCTATCTCCTTTCTTGGGGATAAAGACATATTTTACTAAATTTCATCAAAATAATTTTCGCTGTGTAGATATGAAAGTATAACAGACAGACAGTGAGCGTCAAGTTTTGGTAGAGGTCTAGACGATTTTTTTGTGTCTTCGACATCGAGAATCGAGTAACATCAGATATTATTTGCGTTGAACATGACCGCTGGTGAACTTGCCACCGTCTTACTGCGCAAGTCACCTTTGACCCACCTTCCACCGAAGATATTTCGGGACAACGTGGATTTTTTAAAAAACCCATCGAGCCTGCCACCTGGGTATCGATCCCGGATCTCCTCACTCGAAATTTCGACACCCAACCACTCGGCTATCGTGACACAATGCATGATTGTTTTTATATTGTTTATTTTTTTACTGTTCGTATAAACTGTTGTTCTAAACGGTAACAACTTACAACGTATAAGTAAGCGGAATAACGACTTATAAATAATTATTAATTGTACATATAGAGCAGTAGCGGTTCTGTATACTGGCATCGGTACGTTAGGTCCAAGATTACCATAAACGTCTCTGTTTAACGGGACTCTAGAGTGTATAGGTGGGGTGACTTTACATCGTAAATTTTCTAAGTAATAAGTACTCATTTTTTAATACTTTAACTCGCAACTGATGCAAGCGAATAAAAATGTCAGGAGTATCCTGCTGTGAAGTATAAAAAATATCATCACGCCACTCCCAAAACAGGAGTTAACAGAGGTATCTCGACCGAAGATACTCGTATATTTGGGACAACGTGACTGGCCCCGTCACTATCTGTATGTTCTCCTGGGAATCGAACTCGGGTCTGCTGATTCCTATTGCGACCGCATAACAATTCGACCGTATGAGGAAGCTCAAAGTTGCTCAGCGTGCCATGGAAAGGGCTAAACTCGGCGTTTCTCTGCGTGATAGAATCCGTAACGAAGACATCCACAGCATAGCCGTGAGGATCTGCACGTTGAATTGGCAATAGGCCGGCCACATAGCTCGTAGAACTGACAGCCGTTGGGGAAGAAAGGTTCTCGAGTGGCAACCTCGTACAGGCAAACGCAGTGTTGGACGACCCCCCACGAGATGCAGTGACGACTTGCAAATTGTTGCAGGAGGTCGATGTATGCAGGAGGCTGAGGTCCGTTCACTATGGAAAGTTTTACAGTAGGTGTTCAGCATGTTATCCTATTTTGAGCAGTGGACTCTTGACTCGAATATTTCAAAAATTAAACTTAAGTAATTAAACAAAAGAAGTAAAATTATTACAAAGCAATCGTTTGGGCAACATACCCAAGGCCCGTTGAACGAATGTGTGAAGACCGAATGTGAAGATAATGTACAGCGCGGAAGATAATAATTTAAGGGGTCGAGATAGCCCGATATTAACTTTCGAAGACTATGTGAGCTAATTGCTCAAAGAGGGGAATATCGTGAGTACTCACGTGAGGACTCAGATATGAAGAAAATGATGAATTTAAAAAAAGAAAAAGAGGTACAAAGGAGATCTGTTCTATCTGGCTACATTTTATTTTCTATCATTTTGTAGGGCTTATCCATGCAGATATACCAACAATAATAAATAATAAGCAAATAAGTAAAATGGTAGCTTTGCTATGTAGTTATAATTTTATAAATTTACATTATTCATCGAAATCCGTTTTATATAACTAAATATGAGTACTCTAATATAAGGTATCCTATGACCCCTTTGGCCATAGAGCACCTTATATAATATAAAGGCAATGGCTTTTATTTATCACATGTAACTGAACAAAGGTCAAGTTAAGAGTACCCTTAACCGGTTCCTGTATTAAGAGAGCAATGAATGAAGACAAAGCGAGATAATTATGCTTGAATCATAGCAAGTGGAAGGATACTGTCTCTACGAGAATGAGGGCTTTTACATTGTATGACTAGTTTCAATCTCCAGTATAATAATGAAAACAGAGCAATAATAAAAAAAGTACATTAACAAATACAGTTTAGTAATAACAGATATTTATTTATATATAATAATAGGGACAAAATCACATACATTGCTCTGATCCCAAAGTAAGTAACTAAAGCACTTGTGTTATGGAATCTGAAACAATGAAGTTACCACAAACATCCAGTCCCGAGACAATGTAGATAAAGTGGTTTTTTACATCCGAAAATTGAACCCGGGACCTCATAGCTGTCGGCACCATGAAAACCGACTTGTAACTCCACTTGTTCACGAAGGACAAAATATCAATATCAGATCACTGCAATTGTAAATTGCATTAGAACTAATTTATCGCGTTCTCTACAATGGAAGGATAACATCGTGCTGTTGAGGTATAATTTATTTCAAAGACTTAGTAATTCCGGCAAAATGTAGCGGAGCTTGTTCCGTATTGTATCGGCGTAAGGATCTACTACTCCAATTCCTCTCGTGGGTTCTCTTGTACGTATATTTATTTTATATATTACGCAATTTCTAATACTGGAGTAGCCAGAGGGATAAACAATTTTCGGAGCTTATGTAGAAGGTGATAGATGGTGATGATGTAACCGACTTAGTGTCCAAGCCAACAACAAAACGTAGGTTCTGATACCCAAGTAAGTAGCCAAATCACTTGTATTATGGAATCGGAAACAACGAAGGTACCACAAACATTCAGAACCGATAAAATATACAAAAGTTATTTTCTACATCGACCCGTCCGGGACACGAACTCTCAAAGCTGACGTCACCATGAATGAATGAAAGATATTTTATTTGCAGAAGTTCTGCAAATAAAATATCTTTTAACTGATACGTCGGTAGTGATCCAACAAACTAAATACTAAATAAACACATAGGTCACAAAGAGTTAATGCTAATTTATCACTAATTAATACTAAAACACGATAGTCGTTAATTTAACAATATTTGTAATGTAAACAGATTGAAAATGCTCTATTGGAATACGCCGCGTAACTCTCGGGATACGAATGTAAAAGAGCATAAGCAATCATTTACTATCAAATCAACTGAAAACCCGTTTGTCATAGCCTCCCATAAAAAAAAGGAAAAATAAATCAATAAGTTCTGTTACTGTTATTTTAAAAAAATAGAAAATACCGGATATGCGAACACAAACCAACACCATCAGACAAAAAGCATCAGTTAGAAATGATCTTAAGTAGCAACTAAACGCGATATTCGCTTGCAGTGGTCCAAATCAATTAATTCTCTGCATCTTCACTGTACTTATTGCCGGTGCGTTACGGTGCTTGGACCCAGACCGGGTTAACATTGTATTTTAATAGAATATTATACATGACTCAGGCAAACTCGTTTTAATTAATGCGGTTGCAATATTAGCTTAGGGAAGTGAGCTGGATATCTAGGCAATTTTTTCAAGAGACCACCTGTTTTGTGTGTGTATTTCGCTACACTTTATACTCGTACAATTGTAGTTTGGGATACAATGTTGTTTATAGGCTATACACGGCT
Source organism: Sericinus montela (assembly GCA_029286605.1). Lineage (NCBI taxonomy): Eukaryota > Metazoa > Arthropoda > Insecta > Lepidoptera > Papilionidae > Sericinus > Sericinus montela. The sequence continues at coordinate 12,101,200 of JAGSMR010000019.1, read as the reverse complement.
GTTGTTTTTGTCTAAATAATTGTTATGAACACTTCCTATGTTGAATATCAGTTAAATATTTTGTTTTAATGTGGTACTATTTATTGTCTGAATCACGGAATAATTTATAAGCTGATTGTATTAAGTTACACATGAAAAAATAAGTTAAGAAAGAATAAAAAATGTATTGCCATCTTTCTTCACGTTATTGTCATAATAGGTGAATTAGGTATATCTTAAAGATGGCAACAGCTACCAAAAGGTTGCCAGAAAACTAAAAAATACCAGAGACTAAAATTAGTATTGCTGCTTAGAGTGATTAATAAGAAACAATCTAATCATACTGCTTTTTCATTTACTGCGTTCAGTTAATAAGCAAAATTTCCAAATAAAAAAAATTGTGTACTAACACGCATTTTTTTTAAATTTTACAATGAAATGTTTCTTATCATCAATCAACATATAATCAATTTCCACACCACGTGTTGCTTTAAAAAACGAGCTTGCTGGTAGAAGAAAATAAATTAAAACGCATCACTATTAATCGACCGGCACTCCATCAATAGGTCTCATCGTTTACTGGAATATCTGTATAATGTCTCTATAAAGATAGTGGCTGGCGTAAAAACGGGAGAGGTGGCTGCATTGGTAGTAAGATAACGTCGTTGACGCATTTTAATGTCTTTATGAGAACCGCGAGACTGTTTTTTTTTTGTTATTCATCTTTTGCGATAGTTCACGACTTTAGTATGTCACTTGTTATGTGTTATGATGATTAATAATTGCCATGTCTGATTTTTGTTATGTCATTTGCATAATCAGATGGTTCTTCAGTATAAAGAGTATGAAACAGAATTTGAAAAAAGTTTTATTAAAGAATAGTTTCTATAGCGGTCGCTGTACCAGTCACGATAGCGATTGTGTGATCGGAATTCGAGTCAAGAGACCCGAGTTCGATCCCCATGGCTTGTACCAATGGGTTTTTTTTTTCAAAAAACTTATGTACGATTTACATCGTTGGCTTGGACATAAAGGCTGCGACGGGCTCACCACCTGTCACATTGTCACAAAAATGTCTTCGGTGAAAGATGTGTCGAAAGCACTTAATTGTCTAAACCCCTGCCTACCGCTGTATCGGGAATAAACTGAAAATATTTATTTATAAATTTAGTTATAGTCAAAGATGTTTTATTCCATGATAGCTTAGTGGTTCAGAGTTCGTTTCTGAGGAGGCATGCAACATTGAGTTATTTCGATACTTATTTACGCTTTGTATTTAAACGGAGCTGGTGACAGCTCAACACCTGTCACGTTGTCTCAAATAAGTTAAGGTGAAATTAGGGACGAGAGGAATAAATTGTCTAGGTCTCTAACTACTTAATTTTTGGGAAATGCGAGAATCTGAATGAATCCTTCTCTGTAATCGTTATTTCTTCCGAGACTATATGAACTTCCGTTCCGTCAACTCAAATCCGTTCAGCCGCTCAGAATGATTGAATAACAAACATCAGATTTTATATTTTTAATATAAGTAGTATCAAAAAATAAAATAGATAGCTTCACGCATCTTGATATTCTTTCGTCCTGCTTTTCACCGAAGGTTTTTCACACTGATGACAGACAGTGAGTCCACCGCAGCTTATACAGGACAACGTAACAGATGGTGAGTCCAACGCCGCCTTAGTGTCCAAGCAAACGGTGAATTATACTCACATGGATATATATTCATATACATACATATTATGACATACAAAGTTTTGCTCTAAAAAACGCTATTTCCGATCACCCACAAAAACGGTTATTAAACGTTCCATTGCTATAGTTTTTCCTTCCACGCATAAATAAAAAACATCTTCACCCAACTCCCAATACAGGGGTAGACAGAGGTCTAGTCTAGACAATTAAGTCCCTTTGACCCACCTTCTACCGGAGTAATTTTTCCGCCGTTTATACGTCTAAGCCATCGATATGATTCGTACATAAGTTTTTGAAAAACCCATTGGTACGAGTCTGCCACCTGGGTATCGAACTCGGGTCTCTTGACTCGAAATTCCGACCTCCTAACCACTCGGCTATCGTGACCTTCGACGCCTGACCTTTCAAATTGCTATGAACTTGCTCTGTTGTAGTGGTCGGTCTCACCTTTGTTTCAATTAGAACAATCAACGCGAGGGTCACCTATGGCCAACATTATTCAATTGAAAAGGATATGCCAATTTTTGGCGAACTGAACAAAACTTACGTAAAGTTCAGCTAGTGTTCTTGGTGCCAAGCCACGAGGAGTAGGGTTGTTCGATTATTATAGTTTTTAGTTTATAATTATTGTAAATATTAACATAATTTTGTTTTTGTGTTAATGAAGTATTAGAGCACTTTAAGGTTTAACTGTTAAAAAACGATAGCCGAGTGGTTGGGTGATCGGAATTTCGCGTCAAGAGAATCGAGTGGTAGATGTCGTCGGTGGCAGGTGGGTCGAAGGAACTTATTATCTAGTCTAGACCCCTGTATTGGGAATTGCGCGAAGATATTTATTTTATAAAACATTATATCGATCAAGACATACAGTTTATTTATAAATGTTTGAAAACACAATATAGATTTTACAAAATTGCTAGACTAGTATTTACTATGTAATAAACAAAATAACTCGGCTATCGTGACATAATTCACGATAGCCCAGTTGTTGGGTGGTGTTGTGTGTGGAAGAGACCCGAATTCGATGCCCAGGTGGCAGTACCAATGAGTTTTTCAAAAACTTATGTACGAATTTCATCGTTGGCTTGGACATAAAGACGGCAACGGGCTCACCACCTGTCACGTTGTCCCGAAAAATATCTTCGGTGGAAGGTGGGTCAAAGGGACTTAATTGTCTAGACTTGACCTCTCTCTACCCCTGTATTAGAGATTGCGTGAAGATATATTTTTTAATAAACAAAATAAATTAATATCTTCACGCATATTCTCAACTTTGGGGTGGACTTATAGACTGGATAGTCTAGTAGGTCTAGTAGCTCACTGAATTTCTCTCGACCGACCTTCACCGAAGCCTATTTGGAACAACGTGACAACTGGTGAGCCTATCGCCGTCTGTATCCAGTAACGGTATTGTATACTAACATAGATGGGAGTTCATTTTTACGTACAGAAATTTTCATATACAAATATAAATATGCAAGCCATGACTAGAATACAAATGTTCATGTTTATCTCACTAATATTAGCCCCAGGTAGAGTTGGAACCCGCAATCTTTAGGTTCGAAGGCACCAAATTGGCTATTGCGTCATCTCGTACTACGTAGTATTAACAATAGCTGCGGACAATAAGACAGGTTATTCAGATTCCCTGTATCTTCCGAGATATGTAGCAACCGGATGGTAATAACAATAGTTTAAACATACATATTAATAAATATTTGTGGAGTCACCTCAGGTCCCAACTGAAAACCTGCGCTGCAGTCTTACAGCAGCATTACGCTGAGTTGGGCCTCTTTTTGAGCACACTATTTCGTTTTTCTAGGTTATTTACAACAGTTGTTAGTATGTGTGTGTGACAAATAAAATTTTTCTTTGTTTATATCCTTCTTTCTATTTCTACATACATAAAACCCAATACACGATTAAAAGCATCCATATGCAACAATGTCTCATCCCTGCCCTTTATACCACAATAAGTTAGGTAGACTTACTCTGCGTTTGCCCATAAGAGGTTGCCTCCTAACAAACTTTTTTCCCTAACGTTTATTGAAATGTTACTTTAGTGGAAATAAAAAGATAAATTAGCAAGTCAACTTGTCAGTTCAAACGCGCCTTAGAACACACCTGCCTCGAATTAAAACTCACTAATTCCAAAAATCTTTAAGACAAGAGTATTTCTTTGCAAATAGGGGGGTTGCGCCTTAGTAATGCTTTGAAATGTTTGTAATGAGATTTTTTGTCTTCAAGTGCATAGTGAAGTAATGTATAAAATGTCATGATGTAAAAAATAGGTAGCATTTAGAATTTAGAAAAATTGGTCCCGAGATGACCAAGGTTGACATGGTCTCAATTATTTTTAATTTTGTACTAAATTAATTATTGCTTCAATAAATTTGAAATAAATAATTATAATTTTTTTTGTACATGTAAGCCAATTATCTGAGAGATTTCACGAATATGTTATTTTATTGTCGTTGGAATGAAAACACTATCTAAATCCAAAATATTATCGTAATTTTTAGAGTAATTTCTAAGACACCAATGCATATTATTTACAATATTAGCTCTTTTAAAGCAACAAACTTGTAAAAATAATTTCCGTTTGAAACTCGATTAGAAAAAAAATTCCTGACATAAATAATTTTACGAAGAAGCACTAACTCGATTTTATAGTATAACATATACTATTTCCAACTTGCGCATAAGTGTAGTGGTGTCTAATTAAAATAGTTTTATGGAATACAAAGCCATAGAAGTCAACTATAATTGCAGATGTTTATGATGAATTCGCTCCTGTCGTCACATTTTCTTTTTTAATGGTTTTCTTATTCGATTCCTAGATAGTAGTCACTAGTTGATTGTAATTCTAATGTACAGTTTAATGTTTTAATTTTACGGTGAATATTGATGTATTTTTATGTAGAATTTTTCATTGTAATTCTAATATTAGTGAGTTATGTTATAACGGCGATTATGTCGTGACACTGTGACTACAGATCTCTTATCTCTGGCCCCGCCAAGGACTGTAAAATTATTTCAAAATTTAACAAACGATAATAAGCAGACCAGTGACAGACAGGAGCGTCTATGGTGCGAGGTGTGTCTAGCCCGTCGGCCTGTGAAAGTAAACCGCAGAATTAGGTTTCTCTCGTTATGTGAATCAAAAAGTCACGATAGCCGAGAGGTTAGGTAATAGGAATTCGAGTCAAGAACTTCTAATCTCTTCAAACTTCTAAGTTCTTCAAATCTCGTACGTACCAATGGATTTTTTCAAAAACCTATGTGCGATTTGTATCGTTGGCGTAGAAAAAAGACGGCGACGAGCTCACCATCTACTGTGTTGTTCCAAAAAGTTCCTTTGGTGGAAAGTGGGTCGAGAGGATTTAATTGTTTAGACTAGACCTCTATCTACCGCTGTATTGGGAATGGCGTGAAGATATTTTTTTATTTCGGAGAATCTTCTTATGGTCATTTAATACAGTTTTTACCAGTGGCCTACGGCTTTTATTATCCGCTTAAGTATAAGCTCACACAGCTCATTCTTACTTTGTTACAGCAAAAGTTTACAGTCAGTCATACCTGATAGTGTATCAATTAAAGCTTACAATCCATAGGCTTTAAGGGTAACCAAGAACTAAACATTTCGAAAGATATGAGTTCATTCCAAAATACCATGAACTCAGTCACCCATTCAATTACAAACCGCACTGGACTTGAACTATCCAAAACCGCAAATTCATATAAACGTAATACTATCTGACGAACCGATAGTTTATGTGCCTGGGGCTAAGATGTGAGTTAGCTTCGAAGTAAAGTTGCGAGTTCGAGTCCCGTTAGATGCATACATTTGTTTCTATGGATGTAATGCTTAGTTATCTATATAGGTATACTCTATATTCCTATGGTATCTCCATGCAATATCAACTACACATGGTCTTCCGTTTTCAAAGCTGATAAAGTGTTGACAAGACAAGAGAAACCTTATGAATAATATTTTGTAACTGTAAAAAAAATATAAAGTATCTTCACACAATTCCCACACAGAGGTATACAGAGATCTAGTCTAGACAATTAAGCCCCTTCAACCCACCTTCCACCGAAGATATTTTCGGGACAACGTGACAGGCGGTGACCCTGTCGTCGTCTTTATGTCCAAGCCAACGATATAATTCGTACGTAAGTTTTTGAAAAACCCATTGGTACGAGCTTGCCACCTGGGGATCGAACTCGGGGTCTCTTCACTCGAAATTCCGATCACCTAACCACTCGACTATCGTGAATGCTTATAACTGTATGGCTTACAAAAATATTTAGCCAGAATTTGTTAAAGGCACGATAGATGTTGCCAAACCTACGAAGAGCGTAAAAGAGATTTCAATTTTAAAGTCGTTTGGAGCAAGAGCTTCGGTACGCTACGTGACGGTTCCTAATTCAAATCCCGCCAGTTGATCTACGTTGCAGTTGATTATAAACACGTCACTTGTTTAATAACAAAAATTTCTGCATAGCTTATATAAAAATCTACTGCATATACTATGTTCCCAACGTATCCTACCATCCTACTTCCTCGCTAATAATTCTGCAAATATTATACACGCGAAGGTTGGTTAGTATTGTGGGATGTTTATTCCTACTACACGCAAAAACTTCGGAACGGATTTTGACGGAAACTTTACTAACTTAACTTAACTATTAATTTATAAAAATTTTGTGTAAATTTTCTACAATCTAATCTATCCAATCAATTTCTTATATTTGTTTTAATGAAATTTATTTATAAATAATAAATAAATAACAAATCCATTGGATGAAAATACTGAATAGTGTTTTAACAAATAAAATTAATATTTTTATTATTATAGGGGTATTTATTATATGTTCTCATCTGGATGGGTTTATATCCCGTTTCTAAAATAATAAAAATAAAATATTTTTACTGTTATTATATTTATATTCTTAAAAGTTTTAAAATTTCAAATTTCTTTCGTTTAAAAATTCAATAAAATTATATTATAAAAAATAAATAAATATAAATATCTTCACGCAATTCCCAATGCAGGGGTAGACAGAGGTCAAGTCTAGACAATAAAGTCCCGTTGACCCACCTTCCACCGAAGATATTTTCGGGACAACATGACAGGTGGTGGGCCCGTCGCCGCCTTTATGTCCAAGCTAACGATGAAATTCGTACATAAGTTTTTGAAAAACTCATTGGTACTGCCACCTGGGGATCGAACTCGGGTCTCTCGACTCGAAATTCCGACCACCCAACAACTCGGCTATCGTGACTTTTTTTTACTTTATCGTGACTTTCTCGAAATTATATTATAAATGTTTTTATTACTCTAATATCACACCAAGTACCCACAATTACGCCAAGTGCATACATTTTAAGTGTACAAAACTTACAAAAGTACAAAAGTACAAAAGTCCTACCAGTCAATAGGTTAATGATACCTTAAAAAATAAACAAAGACCTATTGTTGTACAAGAAATATAGTAACACATTGGTACTTTTACAATATTAAAGTATTAAACAATTTATTATAATCCATGAATTAAGTAATTGTAATTATTATACGCGAAACCACAGTCGGATTCTAAATAAAAATCTAAATAAAAAATCTTGTAAAGATATTACATTGTGCTACAAAATCATTAAACGATGTAATAATAATGATATTTTTAAGGTTTTTGTGTTTTAATTTGCGGTAGCAGCATTTTGTTGCGCGCAACGATCTTCAACAAAGTTTTAAACGTTTTAAAAAAGGTTAAGAGTTTTTTAGTGTTATATGTACTTATAAATTAAAAAAAAACTTGTCAAGTTGCAAACCTATCGCTGTTTTAGTGATAATAATAAAACGATTTTTTCTCGGTTTTAGATTACATGTTAATTTATATTTTCGGGTATGTCTATAATGAGGTAGCTGTTATGATGCAGATAAATGGTTTGTCCTTAGTTTATGGAAAACAGCAATACAGTACCCTTATATATATAACATATATGCATATGGCCGTATGTATGGTGGGGCACAAGCACTTTAAAAAATCGAATGTTATATTAACATACATATAAAAGTTCACTGCAGGACAGTGAGCAGTTTGTGTCTTTTCTTTTTTCAATTTGTAAATATGTGTCTGTGATTATCGCGCCATCTGTCGGTGACTTATTTCATTTTGAATACTAGTTCCATAGTCGTCTCTTAAGACACCCACTGGAAGAAATGGAGTGCTATATTCTAATCCCTAACCACAAGTTTATTATATCTCATATATATCTATTCATTATATAAAGTAAAAATGTAACAAAGAACTCACACAAAGTATAAATTTGTATTTAAATGAAAAACAAAACATTAGAGTACATAAATAAGTGGCAGGAGGATACAATAACAGACATTACCCAACAGATCCTTACAAAGTATCAATCAAAGAGTAGGCAAGTGTATAAAAAAATTAAAAGTAAACGTTACTGAAACTAGTTGAAGGCAATTTTCTCCTCAAATAGTAGCTGTCTGTATGATGTGTGGCGATCAAATGATCTGCCAACCCCTCATTATCGGCTGATAGCGTTCAATATGTGCCTCGGGCGAGATGCTCTCAGCTATTGCGAAGATTGCTCCATATGCAACGTGAACGTTGAGTTACACTTAACTGGATGTCAGGTTACGTTTAATAGATTATTACCGAGTAGTCATTAGAGTAAGGTAAGAGTTACGATAGCCGTGTGGTTGGGTGGTCGGTCCGATCTCCAGGCGGCGGGTTCGTACCAATGGGTTTTTAAAACCTTATACACGAATTATAACGTTGTCTTGGACATAAGAAGGTAACGGGCTCACCACCAGTCACGATGTCCCGAAAATATATTCTATGGAAAGTGGGTTAAAGTATTTTTGTTGCCTGACGAATCACAGTTTTGCTAGAGTAAAATGTTGTTCATTATCTGTCCATTTTTTAATTACATATATACATATATAAAAGTTCACTGCAGGACAGTGAGCAGTTTGTGTCTTTCCTTTTTCAATTTGTAAATATGTGTCTGTGATTATCGCGCCATCTGTCGGTGACTTATTTCATTTTGAATACTAGTTCCATAGTCGTCTCTTAAGACACCCACTGGAAGAAATGGAGTGCTATATTCTAATCCCTAACCACAAGTTTATTATATCTCATATATATCTATTCATTATATAAAGTAAAATGTAACAAAGAACTCACACAAAGTATAAATTTGTATTTAAATGAAAAAAAAAAAACATTAGAGTACATAAATAAGTGGCAGGAGGATACAATAACAGACATTACCCAACAGATCCTTACAAAGTATCAATCAAAGAGTAGGCAAGTGTATAAAAATTAAAAGTAAACGTTACTGAAACTAGTTGAAGGCAATTTTCTCCTCAAATAGTAGCTGTCTGTATGATGTGTGGCGATCAAATGATCTGCCAACCCCTCATTATCGGCTGATAGCGTTCAATATGTGCCTCGGGCGAGATGCTCTCAGCTATTGCGAAGATTGCTCCATATGCAACGTGAACGTTGAGTTACACTTAACTGGATGTCAGGTTACGTTTAATAGATTATTACCGAGTAGTCATTAGAGTAAGGTAAGAGTTACGATAGCCGTGTGGTTGGGTGGTCGGTCCGATCTCCAGGCGGCGGGTTCGTACCAATGGGTTTTTAAAACCTTATACACGAATTATAACGTTGTCTTGGACATAAGAAGGTAACGGGCTCACCACCAGTCACGATGTCCCGAAAATATATTCTATGGAAAGTGGGTTAAAGTATTTTTGTTGCCTGACGAATCACAGTTTTGCTAGAGTAAAATGTTGTTCATTATCTGTCCATTTTTTTAATTACATATATACATATATAGATCGGGACAACTCCACATACATTGCTCCGATCGTAATGTATGAAGCTAAAGCACTTGAGGCATGGGAATTGGAAACAACGAAAGCAACACAAACATCTTGACCCGATAAAATGTAGAAAAAGTGGTTTTTCTACATTGACCCGTCCGGGAATCAAACCCGGAACTTCGAGATGGCGACACCTTGAAAACCAGTGTTTACGCCACTTGTCCACACAGGTCGTCAAACGACTTACTTTTATTACTTACCACTACTGTGATCAACAATATAATAATAATACAGCTAACCAAATGTGATCAAATAAAATTTAACTTTCAAACTTATTGCATAACGTTCAATTATCAATATATTTTACGAATTAGAGGCGTTGATGAATATAGTTATAACTGTGCTCTTTATGGAATTGGCTACATTCCCTTGTGGGTTTGAGCCGGTACTTTCTTTTATAAAACCAACGTACCAGGACTTATTAAAACAGCGGTTTGAAAATGGAATAACTTTCTTAATATTCTTAGCATGCCTCGCGAATCGCGAATTCAAACTCGGTAGCGTATAAAGAAATAAACGACGAAATGAGTTTGCACGCGCGGCTATGCGGACGGGCAAGGGATCACCTGCCCTGCAGATGGTCGCTTGAATAACTTCCCGACGGTTTGAACCCTGCCCTGACTGATTACAATTGCACTTATATGTGTACGATTTTATGAACAATGTTTTAAGTATCTTTAAGCTTGGTTTGCTGTCCGGTAACTTGACACTTTCATTTAAACACATTACACTCATTATATTATAACGCTAATCGGAATTTAATAAATAAAAAAATATTTGTTAATTTATTAGCGGTTTTATATCAGATCAATGTATGTGTTGTAGTATCTATCTATGTATCTATCTATCTCTATAAACGCGATCCTGGGTAAGATTTATAGCCACGCTGTTCCGTAAAAGGAATACTCTAATAATGAATATTTCGAAAAACGAAAAATACTCTTGTAGTTTTTTTCGTGTATTTTAGACCATTTAATACTTGAAAAAAAATTCAAAAATATTATTAATTTATTTGCGGTTTTATATCAGATCAATGTATGTGTTGTAGTATCTATCTATGTATCTATCTATCTCTATAAACGCGATCCTGGGTAAGATTTATAGCCACGCTGTTCCGTAAAAGGAATACTCTAATAATGAATATTTCGAAAAACAAAAAATACTCTTGTAGTTTTTTTCGTGTATTTTAGACCATTTAATACTTGAAAAAAAAATTCAAAAATATTATTAACTACAAAAACTTTTACAATTCAAAAACTCTTGTAACTTATTAGTTTAAATGTAAAAATAAATAAAATAATATCATTAAACGATAAGCACACGTCATAATTAACATACAGATGCGATCATTAATAATATCACTAATTAAAAATTTACACTCACCTAAAATATTCGTTAAATGACATATGCCACACGAACACCACATTTTAATCCCACATCTGGCATATGGTTAGATGCCGATAAACCCCATGCGCATAGGTAATTAAGGTGTCTTATGGTCACTGGGCGAAAAAATTATACGTCACCATACTACGGTTACTGAACATGTTCGTTAAGTGTTTGACTAGGTGACGAATTTTACTGGTTCAAAACAAATTAACATGTCCATGAATTCATTGTAACGTTGAACTACGCTAATGTTTCTTTTATTAATCCAAAACACAGATACAAATATACAAAAGGATAAGTCTTGACGCCATTCCCAATACTCGGTGACAGTGGTCCAGATAATTAAGACCTTTCGAACCACATTTCACCGAAGAATTTTGTTTGGGACAACGCGAAAGCCTGTTAACATTTTTATATCCAAGCCAACTATATTAATTCTATCTAAGTTTTGAAAAAACTCATTGGTACTAGTTTACAACCTGAAGATCAAACTCGGGTCTCTTGACTCGAATTCGGATCAACCAATCACTCCCGAAGCGACCCGAGTTCGTCCTCAGGTGGCTCATACCAATGGGTTTATTCAAAACGTATGTACGATTTATATCAATAGCATGGACATAAAGACTACATGCTCCCACCAGTCACGTTGTCCCAAAAAATGTCTTAGGCGAAAGGTGGACCGAGAGGAACATAATTGGAACATAACCTGGATAGACAGATCCATTATTGGGAATGGCATGAAGATTTTTTTAATGAGGTAGATATTTTCCAACTTCCTGCTCAATGTTCGTTCCTTATAGCTACGAAACATCCAAATTATAACGCCATCTACATTTTTATCATACAACTTTTATTAATATTATTTAAAGCATATGAGGCTGAGCTCTTTGTAAGTATAAGGTTGATATTCCCAAGGGACCAAAGGTATGAACTGTTTTTTGAAGTGCCCATTTGTTAACTCTGAATAATAACCTATCTAAACTTTGAAAAAAACTATGAATCTACGCAATTTCAAGGCCGCCCATCAAATCAGCATGCCAAATACGACGTAAGGAAAATGATTAACCTTTAAAAAAAAGTCACGAAAGCCGAGTGGTTGGGTGGTCGGAATATAGAGTCAAGAGACCCGAGTTCGATCCCCAGGTGGTGGGCTCGTACCAATGGGGTTTTCAAAAACTTATGTACGAATTATACCGCTGGCCCGGAAATAAAGACGGCGACGGGATCACCATGTGTCACGTTGTCCCGAAAATATCTTCGGTGGAAGGGGGGTCTAAGGGACTTAATTATCTAGACTAGACCTCTGTCTACCCCTGTATTGAGAAATGCGTGAACATATATATTTATTTATTTTTATTACCCTTTATCGTCAGAAAACATCCAACAACATCGTAAGAAAAGTATTATAATTATGTATGAAAAATTATTATGTATTTAAATTTAATTTTATTTAAATTTAAAGTTTTTCTATATTACACTTAATAGAAACATACCCTAAAGTATTTTTATTTATTTATTTATAAACCAGTAAATAAATAAAAACACTTTAGGGCTTCGATTATCACATAAGTGCAGTAATAAATAATGAACGAAAATGCTTCTGTGTGCTTAAAAAGTGTCAAAATACACGTTATCTTAACTTAGACACGTTAAGTGGTTTTAATTTATTAAGTTACATTTATATGCACGTTCCATTAATTAAAATTAGGAAAATACTTAATTAAATAAACACGTTTCGTTGAAAATAGCTTTTAATATATTTAAGAGCCTAAGTAGACTAGGCCCTTTAGGTAGTCTTATTTCGAGTCATTCATCCTTTCCTGATTAAATGATACATATTATTTTTTACATGATTTTACATTCCATTATTACTATAAGTCACGATAGCCGAGTGGTAGTGTGTTCGGAATTTCAAGTCAAGAGACCCTAATTCGATCCCCAGGTGGCAGGCTCGTTCCAATGGGTTTTTCAAAAACTTATGTACAAATTATACCATAGGCTTGGACAAAAAGGCGGCGATGGGCTCACCACCTGTCACGTTGTCCCGAAAATATCTTCGGTGGAAGGTGAGTCGAAGGGACTAAATTGTCTAGACTTGTCCTCTGTCTACCCTGTATTGGGAAGTGCGTGAAGATATTTATTTATTTTATTTATTTATGTTTTCCATAGAGGGAGGAAGAGTCGAAAGGACTTAATTGTCTAGACTAGACCTCTGTCAACCCAGGAATTTCGTGAAGATATTTATTAATTTATTTATTGTTATTATATTTTATTTTATATCCTATTCCTCGTCCAAATATAATAATGCGGATGTTTGTGGGGATGGATGTTGGTTACTCAAACACACCTAAACATCTCAACGGATCTGGATGAAATTTGGTACAGAGACAAGTTATAGTCTGGAATAGCAAATAGGCCTCATTTTATTCCTTTAAAGCTTACAGTGCGCAAGAAAGAGACCTAAAACTGAATTATTGTCAAGAGAGTGTGTACATATTGCTGTTGCTCCGATGTCTTAATGGATCCGCGGGACTTTGCAACTCGCTGGCAGAAATTAACTTATATATTTCAAATAACATTTCAATTATATAAAATATATTGAAAAGGTATAGACCAGGCAATCCTATCACAGGCAGGTACTGTGGAAGGTGCATCCACAACTCAAAAAGGACAGATGTTGAACAGTGGATTCCAATTATTTATATCCCAATTATACCAACAGTTGACGATCTCGTTATCTAAAGTGAACTTGTAACTAGGTATATTATATTACATTAACTTTCTTTTGCAGCTGGACTCAAATGCAGCCAGAAGCATACACAGGTGTTGAGATATCCCCGTACCAATTTATGTCAAATTATGTGTAGCTGTTTATGTGTAAACACACGTATTCAAAGGATCACGCTTATAGTATTAATAATATTCTATTGAAGTAAAACAGTATTTTTATTATTTACGACAATATTGAATAACTTAAGCAGAAAAAAACCGGTTAGTTCTTTATCAATGGTAAAATTATAGTCGAGTTAAATCTGGGATACAACGAACTCTGTTTAAAAAAAAACCATGAGTCTTAATACTGTTATAGATGTTAAAATTTAGATTAATGGATGTTTGTTACTCAAGCATGCCAAAAAAATCTATTTAGATGTTCGGTAGAATCAAGACTTTATATCAAGTATCATATTTAGTCTTAATTAAATTTGGCGAAAAGAAAGATAGCGATCTGCAAAAGCACAGATCTTAATCCCAGAAAAATCTACAGTTCCTTACGGCCTTAGAATATTTTTCCTGTGGGTGTCGACTAAGGGAAAACCTTTCAATGTGTCCTTGGCTACCGTCACATGTCGGGATAGCTATCAGACAAACATTTTACGGTCTGTTTACGAGGAGCATCGTTAGAGTTGCAGTGTTGAACTTCTATAGACCGTTATGTATGTATGAACTTCTCTTGGTTGAAAAATGTAAACACCAAATAAAATCCGTCAAAATATATGTGAAAAAGCGGTAGAAAAACATGAAAAAATATTCCCCACATCAGCAACATTCGAAAATTCAGCATCACGCCTCACGATCTCGCCCCGTTACTTGATTATCACTCGATTAGCAATAATAGCTAAACGCTGGTACGTCTACGGCAACAATCGATTCAACTGTATCGACACAACGCCCATTACTCACCCCATAAATTACTAATCGAATCAATATAATAGGCCGCGACTAATTTTTGAACGCGCCATTTTGTACGCTCTTTAGCTCGCGGCTATAAAATAGCACTGGATATGACACCGCCCACGTGATACGTAGACGTCGTTCGTGTCTAAATTAATGTTCTTTAACGCCATTTAAAAATAGATTTGAAGCGGTATTAAAAATATACTAAGACTAACCTAGTTAGTGTGAGATTAAGCGAAACTAAATTCACATTTCAAAAGAGCAGAGCTAACTATCGCAGATGTTAAATAATTAAATAAATATCTTCGCGCTAATTCCCAATTGTGATGTGAATAGGGATAACGTGACAGGCGGTGAGCCTGTCGCCGCTTAGTGTCCAAGCCACGTACATATCGTATCGAGTATGAGTTCGACGTATGTAACTCATGTTACGGTGTAATTGTACAATTATTTATTTTACTTCATTAAACGTTTTATATTAAATAAGTTTATTATAATAGCTTCTATGTCCCACTTTATTAAATGGCAGAATTAAATTCCTTTAAAACTTATGACAGTTATGTAATTTATAAAATAAAATAAAAAAACGAAAGGTTGTTATAACGCTTCTAGTATCATGTCATTTATGACAAATGAATACCAAATTTGTAATAGGCGCAATTCAAAGTACTTTTATCTTTAAATGAAGTGACGTGAAGCACAAATTTATACGTCATCGCTCTCCAAATATAATAAGATCGCAATTTGTACTGCTATAGTCTTGTATATCTAAGTTTATTTTATGATGTATATATTGTCTTTAGGCGTGTAATAAAGATTATTATTTTATATCTATCTCCCATTGTCAATGTTCTGGATTTTTTTATATTTTCTTTTCTTAAGCCTATTCTTGTAAAATATGAGATTGATAAGAAAATGACCTGTTCTGATAAACGAATTCTGCAGTTTATGGATACCTTTCTTCCTTCTCTTTACACCCTATCAAGAGTCCGCTGCTGAAAATCTCTCTCGCTCACTAAGTCGACACTCCATCGTAGGCTTCCGGAGAGCACCGCCTCGCAATAGCGACACTCTTCTGCCCTCGCGGCCCCACTTCAGCTGCATCATAAGCGTCTCCCGCCCGAGTCGCGTTGGACAGGGAGCATGGCGGAAGCAATACGAAGACTCCTCTCCCATCGCGAATCCACCTCTGCTGTGGAAGACGGAAAGCGGTGCGAAGGCAACGACGCAAACACTTCCTTCACAGCCCACCAGCATGGATCACAAAGGCCTGACCTAGCCCACTCGGAGCGGTCACCTCGGGCAGGCCATACCGCGCTAAGTTAGGCTAGCCACGTGGGCTCCTCTTTGTTCACCTTGGGTGACCAAGCCACTGTTTCTAAGCCCCACCGCCACAACAAGGTGGCGACCCGTTCACGGAGCGTATGGGGTTATCCAATACTGCATTTACAAAACGAGGTTGCCACACGAACCTTTTTTCCCTAATGAGATATACCTGCAAACAACTCAATACGAAGCAGGCTACTGATGCGTTGTCATCCTTAAGGCGGAATGTCTTCTCTTGTCTTGTCCTTTCTCTCTTTAATTTAATAACATAAAAGTACAGCATAAATATGCTTTAAAAATCAATAAAATTGCACAGTACAACGTTTTTCCGTATTTTGGTGATAAATATGTATTATTTTTTTATATATTTATTGTTATATATGTATTATTTATTATTTATTTAAATAAACTTCAAAATATTTTTTTTTGTCAACCACATTGATGTCCTTGTGGCAGCGACGTCGACGAGTTAGGCCTCCACGGACTTTCATGCCAAAAAAGTGCCGGCAGACTGTCTCGTCACGGTTCCTTGAATTAAATCATCCGAAGGGCTCTTGTTTCCATAAATATTCCACCGGTTTTAGAGTCTTGTGGAATATTTAGGGAGGATGGCAAGAGACCCGACGGCTTGAGAGAGAGTCCTTTGGGAGAGAGGCAAAGCTCTTGTTTGGGACGCAACTTGCGTCGATACATTAGCGGCCTCTCATATCAAGGGTACTTCGATAAGGGCCGGGGCGGCATCAGAGGCAGCTGAATCGGGTAAATGGCGGAAATATGAGTCTTTGAAAGAGGACTATATATTTGTTCCATTTGCCGTAGAGACAATCGGTCTGTGGGGTCCCCGCGCGATGCAGTTTTTAAAGGAATTGTATCCGCTACTTATCATTGCCGCTGGTGACAAGAGGGCTGGTTCTTTTCTCGCTCAACAGTTAAGTCTAGCCATTCAACGTGGAAATGCAGCCAGCGTTCTTGGTACCATGCCACGAGGAGTAGGGCTCTACGATTATAATAGTTTTTAGTTAATAAGTATTGTACATTAAAAAAATAAAATAATAGATACATATATAGACAGGGACAAAATCACTTTCATTGATCAGATCCCGAAGTAAGCAGCTAAAGCACTTGTATAATGGAACCGGAAACAAGGTAGTTATTAAGATATTATATACACCCAGTAAAGATACACCGGGGACACAGAGTTGGCGACACACATCTAGTATTTAAAATACTTAACTTACCGTTTAGCAGAAATGAATCAAGTATATTTCAAAATAAGTATTTGTCGATTTAATATAAACTATGATTTAATAATTGTCAAATAAATAAGCTTTCACAATGATACTCCACAATTCAAAACACTAAACATTTTGGTTATTGCAACTAACCAACCAATTGGGTATCGGTATGCTGGTATTCTACCCCGAAATTACATAGAGAGGAAAATAACATACATTGCTCCGATCCCAATGTAAGATGCTAAAACTTGAAGTATGGAAATTAGAAACAACGAAGGCACCACAAATACTTAGACCCGAGAAAATCTAGAAAAAATGGTTTTTCTACATTAACCCGACCGGGAATCGATCCCAGGACCTCGAGATGGCAACACTTCGAAAACCGGTGTTTACATCACTCGTCCACGGAGGTCATCTAGTTTTACTAATTTACCACATTCTTTATTTACTACTGTCTACATGCTAATTTACTACAAGAACACAATACAATTCAAAAAAAGCAATAAAAGGAGAATAACATAAATATGATACAATTTTTTTAAAACTTCGCCACACAATTTTAAAGCATGACGAAGGCTTTTACAGTGCCTCATTTGCTATATAAAAGCTCTGGTATAGGAGTGGTTTACTCTTGTACTGAAACCACTAAGTAGATAAGGACTATATTCAGAATATTTATATTATATATAATATTTAATGTATAAATTGACATACAACCTCATTTATTTTAAAAGAGTCCAATGCATCATGTTGCAAATCTTTTGCATCCTTTGAATCTCTAACGTATAAGATGTGTGTTTGATAGAGAATGATTTTGTAAGTGATTAGAATAAAATATCTTCACGCCATTCCTTATACTATACAGGATAGGCAGAGGTCCAGAATATTAAGTCCACCTTTCACAGAAGACTTTTTAGGGACAATGTGACTAGTGGTGTGCCTGTCGCCGTTTTTATTTTCAAGCCTCAATAAATCGTATGTAAGTTTTGTAAAAATTCAATGTTACGAGCCTACCTGATGATCGACCTCAGGTCTCTTAAGTCGAATTCCGATCACTGAACCACACAACTATCGTGAGTTAGTTCAGATCATAAGAACTTTTTCTTGATCATAAGAAAATTATGAAATAACAATCTGATTCTATTGCAGTAAGAACTGTCGATAAATATTGATTCAATTGTATGGAATCGAAGTGTTTTTTAATGTAGAAAGCGTAAAAACCACGGTTGAGTTCATTTTACTCGAAGTAGGATGATTGTTTCTAGGATTATGATACAAAGAGAGTGATTAAACGTTTATTTCTTATGCATTTTTTATTGATTTTGCAGCAAAGAAGTTATACTGAACTTTCTGTTACTAAATTAAGAGAAAATGTTTTAAAATTTCATTTTTTAAGTTTTGACAAAATCAAAACAAAACGTAAATCCCGCCTTTCGGTTGAAATTTTAATTAAATGTTTCTCATTAATTTAATGACGTTTATTTCTTAATTATATTTTATTTAACTGTTAAGAACGTTAGCCTAGTAAGAAGCTACGGTCGCTTCGAATCTTACTAGGGGAGAATATTTGTCTGATGAATATTTAATTTTGTTTAATAACATTGTGTTTGGCTTGTATATTAAGTTGGCAATAGGCTTATCACCTGTGACATTGTCCCAAGTAACTTACGGTTAAAACTGGGTGAGAAAGGAATAAATTGTCTCAACTTGAAATAGCTGAAGATAATAATTAAAGTAGCCTTCTGGGTCTCTTCGTCTCTTCGTAATAAAAATAATATTAAAATAGTAGCAGCCAGTAAATATCTATTCTCGGAAACACTATAATGTTGGAGTAGAAAGCTCCAATATTATATTGTTTTTAAATATTCATACACTAATATTAAAAGATCCGCCGCGGATCTTGGCTACGTATTGATGGTAATGTACTCGAAATCTTTACATACACGTATGTTTCCTTGATATATTCTGTATGTATTACATACGCAATGCTGTAAACTTTTGTTTTCAAATAAATGTAAATAAATAAAAACATAGATAGAGATCGTAGCAAAGATCTAGTAAATAATTAAATCACTTTTGTCATAGAATTTGAAACAACAAAGGTCCAAACCCGAGATAATGTGGATATAGGGGCTTTTTACACTCGAATTCGGGACTTCAGAGCTGGCTACACCATGAAAACCGTGTGCGCCACTCATTCCACACGGAGGTCGTATATTTTAGTCACCTCGGCTTGATTTTAAATATTATACTTAAACATGTTTTCATTAATTTACTGGTACACTCAATAGGCGTTGTAGTGTCAATACGTCTGTTTAAAGTCAAAGTTTATTCTATTTGTAAGAAAAAGCAAAATAAAGGAAACATGTTTTTTAAGTTATTAATACATCCTCAAATTCTAAGAAGCGCTTTAAGTAATGTCAAAATTTTCAGCGTTTTTGACAAATTTACATTTATATTTCAAGCACAAAGAAAATTAGCGAAATCGGTAAAATCATTCTCTTCTTTTATAACGGAACAGCGATGTAATATCTAAATATAAAAATAAAATAAATAAATAAGTATCTTCACGCGATTCTCAATATAGAGGTAGACAGAGACAGAGTCTTTTGTCCTAGCCATCGATATAATTCGAACATAATTTTTGAAAAACCCATTGGTACGAACCTGCCACCTGGGGATCGAACTCGGTTCGGGAAATTCCGACCACCCAACCTCGGCTATCGTGACTTTCATATTCCGTTATTCGTATGAAAGTAAATTTTTATTTGTATCAGATGTATTTCCAACTGAGGCTACACTACTAAGTTTCATGTTTGACGATTACCGTCGCCTATTAATTATTATATTAAAAATACTGTAAGAAAGACTTCTGGAAGATGCTTGGACATGAAGACGGCGACGGGCTCACCACCTGTCACGTTGTCCCGAAAATATCTTCGGTGGAAGGTGGGTCGAAGGGACTTAATTTTCTAGACTAGACCTCTGTCTACTCCTGTATTGGGAACTGCGTGAAGATATTTATTAGTACTTATTAAGATTTCTGGCAATGTGTTTTTCTAAATCAATAAATATACATTAAATTTATTATATTTTTTTGGAGACAACAGTGTGATAACGTCAACATATGCAAGGGGAGTAAACAATAACGTATTCATTTGTTGTTGTTGTAATCTTAGAAGAAAACAACAAGAAACGTACTTAGTCAATTCTAATATATCAGTCAGATTGTCAGTCATCTCCATGTGAAGCAAACAAAATAATAAAACTTGTAAATTTGCAGAGAAAATGGAAATTTTATCAAATTGGACTCCAAAGAACAACTGTTTATTACATTAAACATTTACAATATTATAAATAAGTTAACAAGAAAAATACAAATTTTGAAGTACTTTAAAAAGGAACGCAAAAAATATTAATGAAACTTTTATACGGCGAAGGGCTCACCTGTCACGTTGTCCCGAAAATATCTTCGGTGGAAGGTGGGTCGAAGGGACTTAATAGTCTCGACTAGACTATCTACCCCTGTATTGGGAATTGCGAAAGATATGTACATATATGAATCTTTTCCAGCTGCCAATCGACTCCTACACTAAAGTTATCTCTATGCCCACCTCTTTCCATTCCTCCGTCTCCTCTTTGTCGCGTACACGGTGCCGAGCTGGCTGGAGTGCGGCTGCGGCGGCGGCCGGAGCAGACCGGACTCCACGCAACCATCGAGCGCGTAGCCAGCCTGCCCGCCCCAGCCACCGCACAACTGCAACTTCGATTCTGTGGCTATCTTGACGGCTGGCAGCGCCGCGTGTGACCCCCTCGCTTCACCTGGCACGATTGTCAAACGCGACCACTGCCCATACGAAGATTGACTGGCAACACTACTTCTGCTGTCAGTTTTTCAGTTTCTCCAATAACGATTTCACTAACTTTTTCACAATCGCATACATTACTGATATATGTATTTATGCATAAATAAATAAATGTAGTTGCGTAATGTTTATTGAGTTTGAATGTATTTGAAAATTGGAATATTGATTTCGATATTAGTTTTTGGTTTTCATAAATCCTTTTAAAACTTTGCCTTTGACTACTTTCTTAATTGTATCATCTAGGTTTTACAGATCGACGTGTTTAATTACAATCAAATATGTACAATATTTAATTTACGCTTTGGTATGATAATTTTTAAATTTGCAATAGATAAACTTTTTTTTTATAGAAATCACACCGTTTTAACAAATGGTAGAAAATAATAGGTGAAACTGGGGATGTTGCAAATTAAATAGATATTGATTTTTGCAGATATTACCCAATCATCATCCCCCATGCATTATGTTCTCACGATTTTTTTAAAATTATTTTGCTATTCTTCAAGTAATATTTTCTAAATGTTCAATATAACTTCACTTTACAAACTTTTATTACTATCATAGAAGATTTCACAATATTTTCGGATTGTTTTCATAAATAAATGTGTTTCAAATAATCAATAAATCAATATCTGTGCGAATTTTATTAGCGAGCTGCGACACTAATATGTATATCTCTTTGTTACAATTTTGGAAGAATTCGTTGAGCGTGACTAAAAATTTTATAAATCGGGAAACCCAATTGGAAGATTCTGGTGATTTTAAACTTCACGAATTGTCAACTGTACATGGTTAATCGTTTAGACATATTGCACTTTAAATTCCACAACGTAAGTCATATTTGAGTTTGTGTACAACGCGCTTCTTGTAACAGCAACAGAGGTCACTGTTTTATCGATTTTACCGTCTTAGATACACCCTGTAGCACGAACTTTATAAACAACACTATTGTTTTATTAGAATTAACAAATTCTTCTCTTCGTAGCACTACTGAGTTCACTTAGTTCGTTGTAATGTTCCACATAGCACGCATCGTTACCCGATACGAGGAGAAACTGCTGTCGGTTTCTGAATTTTTTATATTCACGTATCGGTTTGAGGTTGGGGTGGTTGTGATCGGAGCACGCGAGGCGCCACCGGCGAGCGCCTGATGTGGTTTGGCGGCTCGATCAAAAAGACCCCTAACGGTGAGAGGCGGCGCTTCTGGCAACCACGCCTTTGCCTCTCAATCTACCAATAGTACTCCTCCGGTTTCATCAGAGCGCGCTGGGACGTATTGAGTGACGTACAATTTTATTTTTCCAAAAACAATTCAGCGATCGCTTTTGCACTTTTTGTCGATGAGTACTTTTTTTTTCTCTCTCTCTCTCTCTCTCTGTTTTGTTCGCTTTTGTTCTGTAAGTGACTTCTGTAATGTCAGTTGCAACATTGATGTCGACAAGAAAACGTCGTTCTTAAAGAGTATATTTTAATGGTTCACGTTTTGAAATCTATTGACCACCGTCCGTGTACAACGAAGTTTTTTTTTGTGATGAAATTGTGGGGTTATAATTTAGAATTTTTAGTACTTACATTGTTGTTAATAACATAATTGAAAAGGTATAAACATAATTTAAAAGGCTACTTCTGCATAATAATTAATTGATTGTGTCGCGTAAATAAATATCTAGCTACTTAGGATGATTAGTTTTAGAAGAAGATAATATTACATTAAAATCAATTTGAATAATGTTTTTGAATGATTTATTAAACAACACAACACATTTTTTTAAAACGTACTGATAATTTAACTAACAAAATCTTTTTCGATACATACTTAAAAAACTCTTTGCCCGAATACGTCCCGCGATGGTAGTAGTGACGTCACAAAATGGCCGCCGTGGGAGGGCGAGTTTTCGCATTTTCCCCACAGCCGTCGACCCAAATGGACTAACGAAGCAGCCCCCGCTTTTGTAAATATTTTCATTTTTGGTAACAACGGCTGAAGAGCCTATTCTTTAACACCGCCTTTGTGTCCTGTGCTGGTTTTTAGATCAAAAAAAGTAAATATCCTTTATGTCGAAATGTGGAAGAAATTTGCAAATTTTATTTCATAATCTACTTAAAAATGTTTTGTAAATAGTGTCAAATGGCGTATGTAGAGACTAAGACAAGACGAGGGCACATAAATTTATGAAAGCGATGCTTTGTAAATTGTGACATTTTGTATTCAACTATTTTTACCAACCCAACAGACATTATATGCAGTAAGGGGAGATTTATTTCTATCCATGAAAACATTCAGATATCAAATTTTGATAAATGATGACCCATTTAAAAAAAATATACAAGAATTTTATCGTTACTAGAAAATTTATTTAATTAATAATTAAACATTGTTTAATAAAAGTGTATAATATGTATAATAAAGTATCGGTAATATAAACAATTATGACCTTAAATATTATTAGTTTTATGCTTTCATTTCTAAAATATTTATCTTAATGAAATTGGGATGGGAAATACAGTTAAATAAAGCTCTTTTTGTTTCTTTCGATTTTTTAGGTACAACAACTTTCACAAAACAAAATTTTTCCTAAACGACACAAAAAACACTAAATTATAAAATATTAATTCAGATTATTTTTAAGTAAGTTTTAATACACATTTCGTTCTAGATATTCGCGATAGCTGAGTGGTTGGGTGGTCGGAATTTCGAGTGAGGCGTGAACATATCTATATTTATTTATTATTTTATTTTGTTACAGATATTGGCGTATATACATATATAGAGGCCTGTAATAGTGCATTGCATTGTAATGGTCTCTATAAATAAATAAATGAATATCTTCACGCAATTCCCAATACAGGGGAAGACAGAGGTCTACTCTAGACAATTAAGTCCCTTCGACCCACCTTCCACCGAATACATTTTCGGGACAACGTAACAGGTGATGAGCCCGTCGCGGTCCTTATGTCCAAACCAACGATATCATTCGTACATAAGTTTTGGAAAAACCCATTGGTTCGAGCCAGCGACCTGGGGATCGAACTCGGGTTTCTTGACTCGAAATTCCGACCACCCAACCTATCGTACTAGTCTCTCTAAGAAATATATTATATATTGGTACGTATTTATGTTGATAAAAACTGGTAATACTCACTCTGTTTACTCATCATCATCAGCATCGTCTATACCCTAAAGTATTGCTACTACGTATTTCTACATTAAAAATAAAAAACACTTTTTTATTTTAATTTTACGTACCTACTCAAAACGGTATATATAAATACGAAACAAAGAGTTTGCATAATGGTATTTTTACTTGTTCCATTAACCGAAGTAATTATCTTCTTGCAGACCTACACAGGATAAATTGATACAATAGGCAAACTTAGTGCAAACAGATACACATTAATTAAAATATTGACATGAATAATAAACAGTTTTATTAATAAATGTACGTGTTTATTAACATATAATCGTACATATCAATGTAACTTAAATATTCCTATTAACAGTACTTACTGATGTGTCAGAAGAAGGTGCCAAGACATAACACAATAAGAACGAAAATAACAATCTTAATTAACGGAATATAAGTGTAATAAAATCTCTAAATAGCAATTACGATTGAAGACCAACTAATGAAAATGTTCAAGATTAAAATTAATCTTCTTCTTCTTATCAAGAGTCCAGTGCTGCACATAGGTGCTGCCCCAAAGTTCTCCAGAAAGAACAAACCTCAGCCACCTGCATCCATCGACTTCCGACAACATTTTGCAAGTCGTTATATGGTTGGAAGATTTCTTCAAGCTGCTGAACTGGAAAGGACACTTATTAAGATCAATAGCGAATACATCACACACCAACGACATAATTCTGATAGAAACTCATTAACAACAACTAGAACTATTAACAACTAACAACTAGAACTACTAACAACTAACAACTAGAGGATTATTATTAATATAATATAAACTCAATATAAACTCAATTAATATAACACGTTCCATTGATCAATAAAAAACACATGAGTTAATATTGCTTATAAGAATGTTGTATTTAAATAAATTCCTAAAAAGTTAAGCTAGTAAGAAAAAGAAAAGCCTTTGTTTTTATTAAAGGAAAATCAATAAAAAAAAATAAAGATTTCTTGTATTTACGCATCTAAAACAAAACGATGTCGCATTTTTCTACATTTTCTGGTGTCGGATCAGACCTTAGAAAATGTAGAAAAATGATTTTCGGAAATCGAACCCGGGACCGCGAGCTTCCGAGACCATGAAAACCGGAGCAATCTGTCAAAAATACAATAAGCTATTATCTATATAAAAATATCCATCCCATCATCTATTTATCACCAATAAAAGCTTGGACACAGAGGTTATTTATACTACTAGATAACCCCGTTGAGTCACGATAGCCATGTGGTAGGGTGGTCGGAATTATATATATATATATATATATATATATATATATATATATATATATATATATATATATATATATATATATATATATATATATATATATATATATATATATATATATATATATATATATATATATATATATATATATATATATATATATATATATCTTCACGCTCTTCCAAATACAGGGGTAGACAGAGATCTACACAAATTAAGTCCTTTCGACCCTACTTCGTCCGAAAATATTTTAATACGTGACAGGTGGTGAGTCCGTCGCCGTCTCAATATCCAAGCCAACAATATAATTCGCACATAAGTTTTTGAAAAAATCCATCGACCATACGAGCCTGCCACCTGAGGATCGAATTCAGGTCTCTGGACTCGAAATTCCGACCACCCTACCACATGGCTATCGTGACTCAACGGGGTTATCTAGTAGTATAAATAACATCTGTGTCCAAGCTTTTATTGGTGATAAATAGATGATGGGATGGATATTTTTATATAGATAATAGCTTATTGTATTTTTGACAGATTGCTCCGGTTTTCATGGTCTCGGAAGCTCTGCGGTCCCGGGTTCGATTTCCGAAAATCATTTTTCTACATTTTCTAAGGTCTGATCCGACACCAGAAAATGTAGAAAAATGCGACATCGTTTTGTTTTAGATGCGTAAATACAAGAAATCTTTATTTTTTTTTTAATTGATTTTCCTTTAATAAAAACAAAGGCTTTTATTTTTCTTACTAGCTTAACTTTTTAGGAATTTATTTAAATACAACATTCTTATAAGCAATATTAACTCATGTGTTTTTTTATTGATCAATGGAACGTGTTATATTAATTGAGTTTATATTGAGTTTATATTATATTAATAATAATCCTCTAGTTGTTAGTTGTTAGTAGTTCTAGTTGTTAGTTGTTAATAGTTCTAGTTGTTGTTAATGAGTTTCTATCAGAATTATGTCGTTGGTGTGTGATGTATTCGCTATTGATCTTAATAAGTGTCCTTTCCAGTTCAGCAGCTTGAAGAAATCTTCCAACCATATAACGACTTGCAAAATGTTGTCGGAAGTCGATGGATGCAGGTGGCTGAGGTTTGTTCTTTCTGAGAACTTTGGGGCAGCACCTATGTGCAGCACTGGACTCTTGATAAGAAGAAGAAGATTAATTTTAATCTTGAACATTTTCATTAGTTGGTCTTCAATCGTAATTGCTATTTAGAGATTTTATTACACTTATATTCCGTTAATTAAGATTGTTATTTTCGTTCTTATTGTGTTATGTCTTGGCACCTTCTTCTGACACATCAGTAAGTACTGTTAATAGGAATATTTAAGTTACATTGATATGTACGATTATATGTTAATAAACACGTACATTTATTAATAAAACTGTTTATTATTCATGTCAATATTTTAATTAATGTGTATCTGTTTGCACTAAGTTTGCCTATTGTATCAATTTATCCTGTGTAGGTCTGCAAGAAGATAATTACTTCGGTTAATGGAACAAGTAAAAATACCATTATGCAAACTCTTTGTTTCGTATTTATATATACCGTTTTTGAGTAGGTACGTAAAATTAAAATAAAAAAGTTTTTTTTATTTTTAATGTAGAAATACGTAGTAGCAATACTTTAGGGTATAGACGATGCTGATGATGATGAGTAAACAGAGTGAGTATTACCAGTTTTTATCAACATAAATACGTACCAATATATAATATATTTCTTAGAGAGACTAGTACGATAGGTTGGGTGGTCGGAATTTCGAGTCAAGAAACCCGAGTTCGATCCCCAGGTCGCTGGCTCGAACCAATGGGTTTTTCAAAAACTTATGTACGAATGATATCGTTGGTTTGGACATAAGGACCGCGACGGGCTCATCACCTGTTACGTTGTCCCGAAAATGTATTCGGTGGAAGGTGGGTCGAAGGGACTTAATTGTCTAGAGTAGACCTCTGTCTTCCCCTGTATTGGGAATTGCGTGAAGATATTCATTTATTTATTTATAGAGACCATTACAATGCAATGCACTATTACAGGCCTCTATATATGTATATACGCCAATATCTGTAACAAAATAAAATAATAAATAAATATAGATATGTTCACGCCTCACTCGAAATTCCGACCACCCAACCACCAGCTATCGCGAATATCTAGAACGAAATGTGTATTAAAACTTACTTAAAAATAATCTGAATTAATATTTTATAATTTAGTGTTTTTGTGTCGTTTAGGAAAAATTTTGTTTTGTGAAAGTTGTTGTACCTAAAAATCGAAAGAAACAAAAGAGCTTTATTTAACTGTATTTCCCATCCCAATTTCATTAAGATAAATATTTTAGAAATGAAAGCATAAAACTAATAATATTTAAGGTGATAATTGTTTATATTACTGATACTTTATTATACATATTATACACTTTTATTAAACAATGTTTAATTATTAATTAAATAAATTTTCTAGTAACGATAAAATTCTTGTATACTTTTTAAATGGGTCATCATTTATCAAAATTTGATATCTGAATGTTTTCATGGATAGAAATAAATCTCCCTTACTGCATATAATGTCTGTTGGGTTGGTAAAATAGTTGAATACAAAATGTCACAATTTACAAAGCATCGCTTTCATAAATTTATGTGCCTCGTCTTGTCTTAGTCTCTACATACGCCATTTGACACTATTTACAAAACATTTTTAAGTAGATTATGAAATAAAATTTGCAAATTTCTTCCACATTTCGACATAAAGGATATTTACTTTTTTGATCTAAAACCAGCACAGGACACAAAGGCGGTGTTAAAGAATAGAGGCTCTTCAGCCGTTGTTACCAAAATGAAAATATTTACAAAAGCGGGGGCTGCTTCGTTAGTCCATTTGGGTCGACGGCTGTGGGGAAAATGCGAAAACTCGCCTCCCACGGCGGCCATTTTGTGACGTCACTACTACCATCGCGGGACGTATTCGGGCAAAGAGTTTTAAGTATGTATCGAAAAGATTTTGTTAGTTAAATTATCAGTACGTTTTAAAAATGTGTTGTGTTGTTTAATAAATCATTCAAAACATTATTCAAATTGATTTTAATGTAATATTATCTTCTTCTAAAACTAATCATCCTAAGTAGCTAGATATTTATTTACGCGACACAATCAATTAATTATTATGCAGAAGTAGCCTTTTAAATTATGTTTATACCTTTTCAATTATGTTATTAACAACAATGTAAGTACTAAAAATTCTAAATTATAACCCCACAATTTCATCACAAAAAAAAACTTCGTTGTACACGGACGGTGGTCAATAGATTTCAAAACGTGAACCATTAAAATATACTCTTTAAGAACGACGTTTTCTTGTCGACATCAATGTTGCAACTGACATTACAGAAGTCACTTACAGAACAAAAGCGAACAAAACAGAGAGAGAGAGAGAGAGAGAAAAAAAAAGTACTCATCGACAAAAAGTGCAAAAGCGATCGGGACCTCAGAGCTCTGAGACCATGAAAACCGGAGCAATCTGTCAAAATACAATAAGCTATTATCTATATAAAAATATCCATCCCATCATCTATTTATCACCAATAAAAGCTTGGACACAGAGGTTATTTATACTACTAGATAACCCCGTTGAGTCACGATAGCCATGTGGTAGGGTGGTCGGAATTTCCAGTCCAGAGACCTGAATTCGATCCTCAGGTGGCAGGCTCGTATGGTCGATGGATTTTTTCAAAAACTTATGTGCGAATTATATTGTTGGCTTGGATATTGAGACGGCGACGGACTCACCACCTGTCACGTATTAAAATATCTTCGGTCGAAGTAGGGTCGAAAGGACTTAATTTGTGTAGATCTCTGTCTACCCCTGTATTTGGAAGAGCGTGAAGATATATATAACTAGTTAATTATATAACAAACTAAGCCACAGCGTGGCTGGTAAGTAAAAATAGCAATCTTTAAAAAAAAGCAGATCAGTCACAAAAGAAAAAAATTACCAGATTTATTTAATTATTTATTTTATCATTCATGTACACACGGAATTTTAAAAAGAGAAAAAAATATAAATCAAATATGAGTACAAAAGCACAGCTTATAATAGAAAGAAAACTTATGATAGGAGCAAACTCAGTGTTCGTAACGAACAATGTAAATTACATTAGTGAAGAAGTTTAGATAAAATCCATTCAGTCCTTTTTGTTTATTATATTCAGATAGACGCGGCTGGGACACTTCGTTTTATTATTTCTAGTAATAACATGTAAAATATATGCTGCATTAATTGTAAAATGTAGTGTGAAAAATCTTTATCTTTGAGTAACCAGACTATCGTTAAGTATTCGGTCTAAAAGATCGAATATTAATTACACTAAGTCAACGACAACGCACCATCTGACAAGCTCTAAAATGTACTAAAATGAATTGAAATTGGACTAAACTCTACAATTTTTTTATTGCTTTTAAAGTATATATAAGTGATGTTGAACTTTTTGTTATTTAATGTTTAAAATTTCACTTCATTCATTTCAACTCTATAGACTTTTAACTTACCCAGTATTGCGTGATATATACAAATGCGTGAATATAACAAAAATATTTATGTAATAATTATTAAACAGGAGATAACTATTTCTTGTGGATAAATAATGTTGGATGTCACTGTGATGCAGATCATCAATATCAGATGATTATATCTAAACTATGTCTAATTGACCATAAACTATGAGTGGGAATTATAACTTTTTTTTTAAATAAATTACTGCAACCGTAATAAACTACTGCCAGCAATTAGTATATTTTATTTAATCTGATGACCTTTTTTGTTTTAATTGACTTCTCGCTTGCTACGAGTTGGTTTGTGAAAAAAACAAATAGTTAAACATTTTGTTTGTTATGTTTGAAACAGTGACGTGTATGTATATATTTCTGGTCTGTTAATTAGCTGTATATAAGAAACTGTTTTATTAACATTACAAATAAATGAAACGGGAGGT
The DNA here is from genome assembly GCA_029286605.1 of Sericinus montela. Lineage (NCBI taxonomy): Eukaryota > Metazoa > Arthropoda > Insecta > Lepidoptera > Papilionidae > Sericinus > Sericinus montela. Next base: position 12,070,699 of record JAGSMR010000019.1, on the reverse strand, counting down.
GTTGGTCTGTTAGTTTGTTTAATCGAATGAAAAATTTTTATTTAGTGATTGAATAAAAAAAATTAATATCTTCATGCAATTCCCAATACAGGGGTAGACAGAGGCTTGGTCTAGACAATTAAGTCCCTTTGACCCACCGAAGACACTAAACCACAAGCTATATTACAGCGAAAAATTCCGACGTAGCAATTATATTTATAGTTTTTTTTTTTTTTAATTCATAAATATTTATTTACAGAAAAAATTATGTTAATATTTACAATACTTATTAACTAAAAACTATTATAATCGTAGAGCCCTACTCCTCGTGGCATGGTACCAAGAACGCTGGCTGCATTTCCACGTTGAATGGCTAGACTTAACCGTTGAGCGAGAAAAGAATAGTTAAAAAGGCAATTTATAGTTGCAGTGAAGGAACTTTAAGGATTTTTCTTTATTGATTAATAATTCATTAATAACGTCATTCAACATATGATCGAGGGAAATTTAAAGAGAAAAAAAATCATCAATGATAAACCAATGAAACAAAATTACCGTAATAATACATGGTAGACCCCCGACGTACACCAGATAGCTTCATTATTAGTTATCCTGTTTTTATAACGAAGAGGGTTCGAATTCCGCTAAGAAAAAATATTAGTGTGATTAACATGAATGTTTGTACAAGGACCATGGATGTTTACAAAAATATCTGTCTAAGTCGGTTGGGACACTAAGATGGCACCCTTACTTAAGCCAGTATAAGTTAATAACAGAGAGATAGTACTAGAAGAAATGGACGTTCAGAAAGAAGATTTTCGGAGAACAGGAAGCGAAATCCATCCGCTCCGTCAATAGTTACACCTGATAAGGTAAAATGAAGACAGTTTGGGGGCTGTTACGTAAAATCATACTCACGACCGTATACACTGGGGTGGTCAGAGGATTAGACAGTACAATCCTTTACAGCTCAAATTTCACCACAGCTTATTTGCGACAACATTGCAAGTGGTGAGCATGTTGCTGCGATTTGAGCGAATCGAGCGAATGAGCGAATCGAACGAATCGAGCGAATCGAATCGTATCTTGATTCGAATTTCGATCAACCTCTCAGACTGTTTTCTGAATAATTTAAATAATCGCCTTTAAAGGTACATTATATAGATACACGGCTTATAAAATTCCACTTTATTGTTTTCAATTCAACTGGTCTCGAAAGTCACGATGTCATTAAAGTCACGATAGCCGAGTTGTTGGGTGGTCGGAATGTCGATTCGAGAGACCCGAGTTCGATCCCCAGGAGGCAGTACCAATGAGTTTTTCAAAACTTATGTACGAATTTTATCGTTGGCTTGGACATAAAGGCGGCGACGGGCTCACCACCTGTCACGTTGTCCCGAAAATATCTTCGGTGGAAGGTGGGTTAAAGGGACTTAATTGTCTAGACTTGACCTCTGTCTACCCCTGTATTGGGAATTACGTGAAGATATTTATTTATTTATATAATTCAACTGGTTTGCAGTATTACTTACCTTGCACCTTAGACGCCGCTGCACATCAGTCTGTTGGAATTTGTATTTTTTGAGATGATTATCCCATCACCTACAGATAATAAATGATATTTTCTAGGCACAGGACATGATACTACTGTCGCTAATTAGACATTTTGAAGGTTTTCTAATTCTTTGATTATTACGACATCCACGGGAATAAATGAGGTGGTATTTAGGGATATATTCTTCCTGTAAGCATACGGCAAAAAGAGGCTATGTTATTCTTATATAAAAACCATTGGGAATAAATAAGCTTGGTGGAACTTAGTTTTATATTGTAAGAACAAATCTCAAATGAAATGACTTAGAATTATTTAGATGAATTATACGCTTTATAAACACATTGAAGCGGAAAGAGAAGTGACGACGCTTTCGATGATTAACGAGTAAAAAGAGTAACGAATAAAGTAAATCGATCAAAACTCTTGGATTGGATACGATCAAATAAAGAGAGCTAAACCTGAAATCCCCGGAACATGTTGATTATTTTAGCCTTTCTATTTAACTTTTGACCTCCGTGGACTAGTGGCCTATATACAATTTTTCATGATGTCACCAGGTTTGAGGTCCCGGGTTCGATTTCCAGACGGGGCAATATAGAAAAACACTTTTTCACACACAATACAGAATAGCCACTTTTTACATGATCTCGGGTCAGGATGTTTTTGGTAACTTCGGTGTTTCTGATTCCATAATGCAAGTGCGTTAGCTACTTACTTTGAGATTGATCTCACACATTGCTTTAATTAGAAAACCTTCAAAATGTTTAATTAGCGACAGTAGTATCATGTCCTGTGCCTAGAAAATATCATTTATTATCTGTAGGTGATGGGATAATCATCTCAAAAAATACAAATTCCAACAGAACATCGCATCGCATGTTGTCACTGTGTGTGTATGTTTTAACCTCAAATAAAAATTGTCTTGTAGGTAAGAACCTTGTATTCGAAGTTAAAGGATTGAGGTTCGATTACTCCTAGGATCCACATTTGTGATGCATATCAAAGATTCTTAAGACACGTATGTAAGTATGAAACGAAATATATATTTGTGTATGTGTATTTTATCGTTGGTTTAGACATTAAGACGATATCAAGCTATGCTGTAACTAGCTGTAGTAAGCTCCGGTGAAATGTTTGGTTTAAGTACTAAACTTTCTAGACATCTGTCTACCTCATTTTTAACAAATTCGTGAAAATAAAAAATTTTGTAATTCATCCCTTTTTTCTGGTTCTTCTTTACTTCGATACATTTTTACAGTCTTTACTTGGTGGAGGAAACTGTAGAATTTTCAAGTATTTTTACTTGATAGAGATGATATAGTATAGTTTAACAGTGGTAGAGCCACGCATCAGCTTTTTTTGATGCATGAATGGGCCGGCTCGACCGGGGAAGTACCACGACCTCACAGAATACCGGCGTGAAGTAGAAGTCTAAAAAACCTTTGCGTTTCGTCTGGTGAGTGCAGGTAACCGGAGGCCCACACACCCCCCTCTCCCAATTAGGGGGGGGGGCACACTAATGGCGACAACGCATCTACTATGCTTCCTATCCTTTCTCCTTTTCAAATCCTTTAAGATAGCAAAAGCACTTGCAACCCTTAGCTTAAAGTGAGCCATATTTGCTAATGACCCATGTAGAAAAACAAACTTAATAAAATTAAACCTGTACCGTACCGTAGGCCTGTGTCTAGGCCTACGGTAAACGCAAGATAGGATAACGAGCTATCACGTAATCTTAAATATTCTACGTCAAAGTGGGTCGAAAAAGGGTTAGTTGCTTAGACCTCAGTCTGCCTCAGTATTTGGAGAATACGTAAAGATATAAATAAATAAATAAAAATTAAACTAAAGCGATTGTCAATAATGATTCAAAGTGGTTCGCAAGAGGATTTTAAACGTTTAAAGCCTCTTAAAACATCAAGCAAAGCCAGAGTACACAACATGTTGCAGCTATAAACCGTTATGATTTATACACCACCCCCCCTTCCTCCACAGAGACATCACCAGCGGTAAATCACAAACGAATTGCCGAAACTCACGCATTTTACGAATGTCTACTTTGATTGCGGGTGGGGAACAAGTTATGAGAAAATAACGGACTGCGGTGTTAAAGATCCGTATAGCTCTGTCTGAGAACGTCGTCGTAGTCTATTTGCTGGATAATGTCTTATTTCAAAGTTAGGTATGGTGTGGAATGTCGTTGTGGTGGTGAAGAATAAATGCTTGTACATCGAAGCCATTTTATAGGATTTTCGTCATAAATCATCAACATCATTTTGATATGATTGTGATTTAATTGTACACACATTATGCAATTTTTATTGATTTTAAAAAATATAAATTATGCTGAATTTTGTGTTATTAAATTAAAAAGAAAACACCCGCGACCATTGCCGTACCGTGGCGTTTGAATTCCGCCCGTGTCAGTTGAAATTTAAAACATTTTTTCTCTTTAATTTCCGCATATTTCTACAAAAAAGTTTATTTGTAGACAAGTAATAAAGTCTAATTGTAGACAAAAATATTTAATCGAAAAAATTTATTTCTTAAAATTAACTGAATATTTTTTAGATCCTTAAAATAATTGTCATTTAAGAACAATGCATATATGTTTTATCTTGCATAGACAATATGTCTAAAAACAAAGCATCTGTGTCACAAAATTTGCATTATGCTGTTCTGCTGCATCGTCCTGTTTTAGGACAAGCAGGGAGAGTTAGTGACGGAATCGCATTTCTGGAGAGGACCCACCATATACCACACACGCTATAGCATAGCATACCGTCTAAAACCCTCCTGGGTTTCCATTGATGTTCCGTTAATGAGTTTTAAAAAGTCACGATAGCCAAGTGGTTGAGTGGTTCGCACAATAAGTTTTTTCAAAACTTATGTACGATTTTCATCGTTGGCTTGGATATATTAACTTCGATAGACTCGCCAATTTTTACGTCCCAAAAAAGTCATAGCTCGAAAGGACTAATTGTCAGGACCTCTGTCTACCTTAGTAGTGGGACTAGCGTGACTATATTTACGTGAGTGAAGGCCTGCAAGGAGAATGAGATAAGATTAATAACTTCGTGACTCTTCGATTCCTGAAAACAAAACAGACTTCTGACAGACGAGGGAAGGAATTAGGTTGATCGGCGCACTCTCAGTATTTCGTTGGATGGTATTTTGTATTTATATTGTACTTGATATACCAAATATATCTGAATAAGTTTCATACTTAAGTAAATTTACAAACAATAGCAATTAAATGATTTTTTAAAGATTTTATAAAATCACTGACGCTAGAAAAATTACTAAATACACTATATTGAAAAGAAACATCAACTTCTTATTATCAATGACTAAGATTCATAATGAAATAAAATACGTTTTTTTAAACATTATAAGGAAGCGTTTAACTACAACCCCACCTGATGGTAAGTGGCGATGCAGTTTTTGTTGGTAGGCACTAGCTTAGAAAAAGCCTATTCACTCTTCTCTTGAAGACACCCACATTGTAATCGGACGGAAAGACTGATGCAGGCAAATTATTCCAGTCCTTTGCTGTACGCATTATGAACGACGAAGCAAAACGCTTCGTCCGAATGCAGGGTATATCCACAACAAAAGGATGGAGACCCGCCGTGCAAAATTTTAATTATAAGATACTGCCGAAAAATATAAATATTCAATATAATAACAGCGACGAATAATTAAAATTATTAAAATCCTAATAATATTGAAAATTTAAGCCCGCGTTCGCTCATGACTTGTATAAACGGGATTGTAGTAAAATTTTAGGGACAAGTGTCCATAAAAGCGATATTATTTTTGCTTTATTGTTATAATGTGACATAAAAATTATTTCTAGTTAGCGTATATAAAGTCAAATTTACTTTAAGAATTCTTTGCTTTACCGCGTTTTAATTTAATTGAATAATAACTCAACGTGAGTAATAAAACTCTAATTAATTGCGGACTGTGACGTAAAAGGTATGTTTTAATTTTTTTTTATTATAATATTTGGATGATGTTAACGTTGATACAGGCCAACCCTTTCTTAATAATTTAATAAAGTAAATACTAGGCTCGTTAAGTCAGGGACACTGAGGCAGTTCCACCCACCACCTGTCACGAAATAACAAACAGTTATCGGTGAAAATCGACCAAAGGACTTAAGCATCTCCCTTAAAATCCTCCATGTTATTGCCAAGAAGTCACGATAGCCGAGTTGTTGGGTGGTCGGAATTTCGAGTCGAGAGACCCGAGTTCGATCCCCAGGTGGCACTACCAATGAGTTTTTCAAAAAAAAAACTTATGTACGAATTTCATCGTTGGCTTGGACATATAGGCGGCGACGGGCTCACCACCTGTCACGTTGTCCCGAAAATATCTTCGGTGGAAGGTGGGTCAAAGGGACTTAATTGTCTAGACCTGACCTCTGTCTACCCTTGGTTACGTTTGGTAAACGGATTGCAGATCGCAATACCGCCTCATTTTTTTTCGCCATTGTATTTAGCTCGATAGCCTAGTGGTTGGGTCGGAATTTCGAGTCAAGAGACGCGAGTTCGATCCCCAGGTGACTGGCTCGTACCAATGGGTTTTTCAAAAACTTATGTACGAATCATATCGTTGGCTTGGACATAAAGACGGCGATGGGCTCACCACCTGTCACGTTGTCCCGAAAATGTCTTCGGTGGAAGGTGGGTCAAAGGGACTTAATTATCTAGACTAGACCCCTGTCTACCCCTGCATAGGGAATTGCGTGAAGATATTTATTTATTTATTGCATTTAGCTCGTTATTTTTATTTCTTAATATTTGGTATCGATTATATAATTATAAAGAAAATTTTTGTCTCGCTTTTTATTAAGCTCATTTTAAAGCACCGTAACAATATTTCTTCACGCCTCGGGTTCACTGGCAGAGAATGCCTAAAGGCATTATATCCATCCTTTGTACGACTTTCTTGTAAGATATACAATAGAGTGCAAATAACTAAATAAGTACCAGTACCTCGCACCTAAGGCGCTCTGCCTCTAACCGATTTCTTTTGAATGGTATTTTTCAAGTCCTACATTCCGCAATAAGTCAATGGCCATAGATATTTTGAAGTGTTTCCCGCCTCTTACAGCACTCACGAGGAGAAATGAGGAAGCCAATTCTTAGACCAGCAAATTGTTACAAACCACAAAATTCTAATGAGCTCATGTAAACTATGAGTTGGAAAGAGATATAAGTCTGGACTAGAACTCTGATCAAAATAGTATTTGAAATTAGATCATGAGCTAGTTTTATTTTTCTTATTATTAAATAAAATAAGGTAAAATAATTCATAAAAGTTAATTTACGAATTCCGAAAACAGATATATAAAATAGTCACGATAGCCGAGTGGTTGAGTGTTCGAAATTCGGGTTTAGAGACACGAGTTTGATCCCCAGTTGATAGACTCGTACCAACGGGTCTTTTGAAAACTTACATACGGCTTATATCGTTGGCTTGGACATAAAGACGGCGGCACCACTTGTCACGTTCTACCAAAAAGTGTCTTCGATGGTATGTGAGTCGAAATAACTTAATTGTTTAGACTATTGTCTACACCACTATTGGGAATGGTCTGAACTAATATTTTACAAAAATATAAAAAGTTAATGCGTCCTACCTTACTGCCTCTTACGGCGAAGGCATAGGTTATCTCGTAATTCGTTGCAAATGTCATGAAATAAAGAGCATCCGTGTTTATAAAAAAAACAGTAGACAGTAGTCTTACACTGAACTTTTGTACAGAACTTGGGAGTTCAATACTAAGCTGTCTACAATAACAAAACCATATAACAGCGGGACAAAGGAACACCTGTAAGATCAAAATGAAAGTCAATTTAATATAATGCGTTGGAATTAATTCTGCAAACTTATGTAGAATAAGTAGCCACCTGCAGCGAGCGCTCACCGTTTAACGTTATTACATTTGAAGTGCTAAATTCATTGACACATGTTTAGCACTAAGACTACCGTTATCAGAAGAAATACGTTAAATACATATAAATGATAAATAAATACATAGATAGATAGGTACTACATAACATAGGAACATTGCTCTGATCCCAATGTAAGAAGCTAAAGCAGCACTTGTGTCATGCAATCGGAAGCAACTAAGGTTCCACAAACACAAAACCACAGAGAAAATGTAGAAAAAGTGGTAGAGAATGTAGGAAACATTGAACCACACCGACCCACGGAGGTAGATATGTTACGCAATATTGTGAAATACTTTCTTTCCATCTTGGCCTTGTAGTTCTCATGAGAGAGACCTTAAACGTGATTTTGATAAAAGGTTACATATCTTTTCTTAAATAAATAAAATTAAATATCTTCACGCAATTCCCAATACAGGAGTAGACAGAGGTCTAGTCTAGACAATTAAGTCCCATCGACCCACATTGCACCGAAGATATTTTCAAGACAACGTGACAGGTGGTGAGCCCGTCGCCGTCTTTACGTCCAAGCCAAGGATATAATTCGTACATAAGTTTTTAAAAACCCATTTGTACTGTTAATTTCATAATTATGAATTAAATAAATATCTTCACGCAATACCCAATACAGGGGTAGGCAGAGGTCTAGTCTAGACAATAAAGTCCCTTTGACTCACCTTCCAACGAAGATATTTTGCCACCTTCACCGAAGATATTTTCGGGACAACGTGACAGGTGGTAAGCCCGTCGCCGTCTTTATATCCAACGATATAAATCGTACATAGGTTTTGAAAAAACCCTGTGGTACGTGCCTGCCACCTGGGGATCGAATTCTGGTCTGTTGATTAAAATTCCAATCACTTGACCATTCGGCTATTGTGACTTTCATCTAATAAGTGTTGATATTTGAGGAAGCTAAAGCCAATGCAAGCTCATACGCCTGCTACCTGGGGATCGAACTCGGGTCTCTCGACTCGAATTCCGATCACCCAACCACTCGGCTATCATGACTTCATGATGATTTCATGATAATAGGTTACGTATATCCCTGTTGACTTTAATTAAATACCCCTAATATAAACTCATACAACACACATGTCCCAGCCGCATCGTGGAACTGATAACCGTTGAGGAAGAAAGTTTCTCAAGTGGCATCCTGGTACAGGCAAACGCAGTGCAGGGTGGCATCACCCCAGAAGATGAGGCGACGACCAGCACAATGTCGCGTGGATGGGCACAAGGAGTCGATGGATGCAGATGGCATAAAACCGTTAAATGTATCTTTGGGGTAAACCTATGTTCAGCAGTGGGCTTTTGATAGGCTGTTATGGAATAAATAAATCAAAATTCACTAACCAAAATTGCAGAAACCGTAACATTTCTCGGGCGCATGTCCCGAGTGTTAATGCTAATTAAAATTTTTATTCAAATCAGATTCAGATTGAGATACAAATATACAAAAATCTAAATATCGAAACACATACTTTATTTCTTCATGCAATTCCCAATACTGGGGTAGACAGTCTAGATAACTAAGTCCTTTCGACTCACCTTTCACTGAAGACATTTTTTTGGGACAACGTGACAGATGGTAAGCTTGTCGCCGGTTTTTCGTCCATGCCAACGATATAAATCGTACATAAATTTTCAAAAAACCCATTGGTCTATCACCTTAGGATCGATCTCGGGTCTCTTGACTTGAACTCCGATCACCCAACAACGAAGATGTCGTGACTACTTTCATATTTATCATATTACAAGCTAAACCCACCACACTCTGTGGCAGTTTGTAATTAAAATTGGTACAAATTGTAACAACCGTTTACATAAAATATTTGTATCATACAAATACTTTATGTTAAAAAGCAACATAAAAATGTAATTTGCCAGACAATCACAGCGGTTACCATGGCAACCTAAATAGTCAATCATGTATCTTTAACGTTGTATTCTTAAGAAAATATTATCCGTCCTTGTGGGAAGTTTGAAATATTAGATAACTTGGAATATCTTGGTATGTTTCTTGGTTTTGGGAATCAGAATACATATTGACACTCTTGAAAAACATTTAATAAAGCAGCCAGTATAAATACAATTTCTGTTGTATTTTTAAAGCATATAGATTATGCTGTACTTTTTGTAAATTAATTTAAAGAGAAATTTACACAAAATAAACATACAACTGTGGAATATTTTTTTAAAATTTCTCTTTAATTTGATAGCCAGAAGTTTTAATAGGAGTGTAGTGTTATGTTTAAAAAAGCAACGTAATGTTCAAAACTATGTCATCCATCTAAAATAGTTACTTTCGACAAAGCCAAATAAAACCAGCTTCATAATTTTATTGTATATCTTATATTGCTCACTTGTTTTTAAATTATTAATGATTTATACCAGGTGCCCAACGAGTGTCGGCAGTGGGTAATTACTTAAATGGAGAAAAGTGACATCTGTCGGCTGAGTTTGGAACTTGTTCCCTGTTGCCTGTTTTATATTTCCAAATGGTTGCATTGCCACTTGAATATAAATTAATTATTTAATTGGTATTTTTTTCAAAACACAATTTTTGTATAGGTGATGGCATAAAAATGAATACGTTTAGATTGTTTACATATTATGTATAATATTTTCCTTCCACATTTTCCAATACTGGGGTAGACAGAGCTAGACATCTGACAATTAAGTTGTTTCGACCCACCTTTCACCGAAGCTTATTTAGGATTACGTGACAGGTGGTGAGCCTGTCACTATATCCAACCAAACTAACAAACCTGATCGTAAGAGTACTACTAATGTTCATTTTATACTTAACCCATAAAATATATTTATAAACAATGTATGGTCTTTTACTTTCTTTTTCTATACTCTTTTTTTCTTCCGCCTCTTCCTACCGACCTCCGTGGACGAGTGGCGTGATTTTCAAGGTATCCCCAGCTTAAAGGTAACGCGTTCGATCCCCAGTCAATCTAATGTAAATAACACTTTTTCGAAATTTTCTTGGTTCTGGGTGTTTTTGAGGCCATCGTTGTATCCGATTCCATGACAAAAAGGTTAAACTACTTATTTTGGAATCTGAGCAATGTATGTGATGTAGTCCCTATTAATGTATGTATTGAATTACGAAGGATATATACAGGAATATCACCTGTGTCAAAAACACTTGCCCTGTCTTTGAACTGACAGGGATTAGCGTCAGAAAATACAACACTACTAGATTAGATTAACGTGTTTTTGGCCTCTATTATATTTGTATTCGAACCTCCACCGATCTCACCAATCAAGCACGCTAACCACAAAACTACTCGATCTTTGACATGTTATACATGGTAATAGGACGTAATACTACAATGGGTTATTATTAAAAATTGCTATAGGTCCTTATAAATACATACATAGATAGGGAAAACATCACATAAAGTAAGATCCCAAAGTAAGCAACTTAAGCTCTTTTTATATGGAATCGGAAACAATTTATCTACCACAAACACCCGGACTGTTGGAAGTGTAGAAGTGTTTTCTACATTGATCCAAACGGCAATCGAACCCGGGACCTTAGAGCTTGCGGCACCTTGAAAGCCGGTGTGTACGCCACTTGTCCGCGTAGATCGTGTATTACCATTATCAACGGGCATGACAAAACATTCAACATAAAACCATCCAACATAAAAAACGACAACTGATATAGTTTGAATGTTAATTACTTTTTACCAACTTCGAAGAAAAGAGGTTGAAAATGGTCATGTTTTTTTGAGTTGCTCAGTGTCTCGGAAACGACTTGACATTTTTAAATATTTTGAAGTATATGATACTAAACTGTATTAAATAATTTATATCTGTTAAAGTGTTGTTCCATAGTAAAAATAAATATTTAATTCTGTCGACGTACACTAAGACGGCAACAGGCTATTCACATATCACGTTGTCTATAAAATGCCCCGGTGAAATTCGGGTCGAAAGGACTAAAGTGTGATGGACCTCTGACCACCCCTATATTATAAAATATGTTAAGATATGAGGATCAAACATGTATTTTGATTAACTTTTCTATATTCACGGATAAATCTCCTTTTTTCTAATTATTAATGTATAGTTGCCCTAGATGTTGTTGGTAGTGTATTTTAGTGTACATTGTATTCGAAGCTAAAGTTAAGAGTTCGAACTCTGAAAGGGAGCAAGTATTTGTATGATGAAAATGAATGTCATTTTCTAAAGCAGCAATATTAAGAATGTTGGTATTCTTATATGGAACAATATGTTTTAAACCAAGTAATATATTTTTGTAATGATTTTTAAGATAAAGAAGAAACTGCTAGTTAGTGATGTAAACTGTTAGTATAAAATATTACATGTAATTTCCAAATTAATTCTTTTTCTTAAAATGTCAATTTTTACTATAAATAGTTGTCTTATGAAATTAGTTGCGATTTCCATAGAATTATCTAATGATTTAACTGAGTTATTTGAATACCGAAGTGCAACAGCAAAATTTATAATTTGAACATATGCCACGTAAAATTTTCGCCGATAATCGTCGACTAATTCGATACGATTCGAATTTCAAATAGGGAGATTGTCCGAATTTTTTTTAAACGCTTCGGCGCCACAAACGTTCTTTTTTCCAGCCAGCTGTCAATCAAACGCAACTGCATATTATTATTAGGGGTATTGTAATCGGTAAAGGAACACAGAAATTCGTATTTTAAGATCGACAGGTCGGTTATTTTTTACAATGCCTAATTTTATTTAGTCCCGCGGCAATGTAATTGTGTCCAGGGCTAGGCGGGCGACGTAAAAAACGCACTTATCATTTCAGTGGTTTGTTTTTTTTTTATTGTGGAAAAATTGGATTTATCCCTAATCTTCCATTGACACGGTAATGAGAGTCCGAAATATTGTACGACCAAGATTGCTATAGAAAGGTATCGAGACCTCCTTAACATTCTTTTAGAATTAATTTTACACTTCTTGTTTGATACTATACAATTTTAACTCTAAAAATGGATAACACTCTTTCATACCGTGGGTGTCGAAAGAGGCGACTAAAGGACAAGCCTTGAAAATGCATCTAGTTACCGGTACATAGCGAGATAACCTTCACTTAAACTACTAGATTAAAATTCAGCAGTATGTATGTATCTTTAGGTTACTTTATCATTGTATGATAGTTAGTAGATTAAACAAACAGATTGCTAAGAATTATTTTAAAGATTCTATAAGTAAAGATAGTTTTGTAAGACTCTTTGATTTATTTTTAACACAACAAATTATTTTTTCAACCGTCTGTCTACTACTGTCTGTATGGATATGAATACGTACGTAGCTTAAACAAATCAAATATAAATTTTAATTCTGATAAAAAACTAAACGCTGTTAATATTTATCTTCATTGACTCATGACCAGCCAGACCCGGCTACATCGACGTTGATGTGAATTTACAGCTAGATCTGGAAAATCGTTACGAAGAGGAAAAGCTCAAAATCACCGAAATGTCTTAAACTACAAACATAGAAATTCATATGTAACGACCGCTTTTTTAAAGATTATTTGTGGCCCGTAACGAGCTGGCGGCTCACGTAAGTGATTACCGTCGCCCATGAACACCCGCAATACCAGACGCATAGCAGATGCGTTACCGGCCTTAGAGTGCCCCCCCAAAAATGGGGGAGGGAGTTGTGTGGGCCGGTTACCTGCACTCACCAGACGAAACGCAGAAGTTTGTTAGACTTCTACTTCACGCCGGTATCCTGTGAGGTCGTGGTACTTCCCCGGTCGAGCCGGCCCATTCATGCAACAACAAAAGCTGATGTGTGGCTCTACCACTGTCAAAAGTGGGTCGAAGGGACTTAATTGTCTAGACTAGACCTCTGTCTACCTTTGTATTATAGATATTTATTTATTTTATATTTGTCGTATTCAATTTGCACATCGTCATCTGAATATTAAACTTAAGTCGATAATTAACAATAATAATATGATAATAATCGACTTTACATTCTTTTTATATTCCTCAATAACCTTTTCGTCGTTCAAAAATAAAACTACATAACACCAACTGCTCCATGCATTCGTTGTTCTGGAACTCTGCCACCGGACGGATTTGGTTCTGTGAAACTAATCAGGCTAAATAAGTAAATTGAAGCGGCCCGACTCTCGTCACGCGATGTTCTCAACGGCGATAAGGTCGGCCGTGTGTGTCTATTAGACACCGTAATAACAAAGAATTCATTATAATTCCATTAATTGTTTATAAATTTCAATACTATTAGAATACTTCGGGGAAGTTTAATTTGTTTAGTTTTATTATGAGTATCGGTTATGAGTATAATAAGGTATATTTATTGGCTGTCTTACTAATTCTTATTATCGATTAGTTTCACGATTAGAGAGTCAAGATAGCCGAGTGGTTGGGTGATCGGAATTTCGAGTCAAGAGACCCGAGTTCGATTCCCAGGTGGCAGGATCGTACCAATGGGTTTTTCAAAAACTTATGTACGAATTATATCGTTGGCTTGGACATAAAGACGGCGACGGGCTCGCCACCTGTCACGTTGTCCCGAAATTATCTTTGGCGGAACGTGGGTCGAATGGGCATAATTTTCTACCTCTACATTGGGAATTGCGTGAAGATATTTATTTATTTTTATTTTTGGTAGATAGATGCTAGATTCCTAGAGACGTTTTCCTGCACTATTATTAATAGTAACACCGGTAGTAATAGTGTCGCACTTAAAACTTGGCAGACTCCTTTTTCCCAAGAGTCGTCTGGGTCAGTACTATTCTTTTACCCTTTTCTGTCGCCAAATATTGTTGAAACAAATATCGTGTTTCGGTTTCAATGGTTTAAAGTGTCAGTGTATTCACGGGCAAATTGATATATATGTATGTTCAGGGAAGAAAACAAACCACCTTCATTGGAAATGGTATACAGGTGTTATGGGCTACTATAGCGGCTTACAATCTATAGTCACTTCGTCTAGGCTATCATGGTCCATATAGAATGACACTAACACAAAATGAAGTTAATTATTGTATTATGATACTATTTTACCTTATTCATTTGTGTCTTAGAAACAGTCTCAGATTAAGCTTCGATGCAATGTGGCTCGAAAAAACTAGATTGTCTAGATCTGTAACTACCCCTGCATTAGGAAATGCATGAAGATAAAAAAAAACAGTAAAATGTTTCGTACTATAAATTATGAGCTTCAACATTGAAAAATAAGAAAATTATTTATTGTACATTGATTAAAAGTATTTTATATTTTCTAATGTAATTCATTAACAAATTTAAATAATTGACAAGTTAACAGGCATTTAACAACTATTTTAAAGTAATTGATTATTCTATAAATAGATAATTAATACATTCTGCACAGATGCCAAAGAAACTGGCATCTAATAATTACAGGAAAACGTCGCAATGTTGTAAAAACAACATAATTATAGGCATTCTGTCAATTAATAAAAAAATTAAAATGGTATGCTTCAAATGTAAAAACATGTTGAGTGCCAGCTACCAACGTTATCATGTGTATTTGAATTATAAAATTAAAGCTTATTTGTTTAAAAATAAGAGCGAAATTTGTCGATTCAATTGAATTTGATCCTTTTATAGGTATGTGAGATATTTCAAAATAACAAGAAATATTCCAACGTTAATTTATGGTTTATTAAAAAAATATTTATGTAGTTAATAAATCATACATGTCTAAGTAATCTTACTGGAATGGAATATGTATTAGCAGTAGAATTTTTAAAGGCTTTTATAAAAAAAAATATCTTCACGCAATTCCCAATACAGGGGTAGACAGAGGTCAGGTCTAGACAAGTCCCTTTGACCCACCTGCCACCGAAGATATTTCCGGGACAGCGTGACAGGTGGTGAGCCCGTCGCCGCCTTTATGTCCAAGCCAACGATGAGATTCGTACATAAGTTTTTAAAAACTCATTGGTACTGCCACCTGGGGATCGAACTCGGGTCTCTCGACTCGAAATTCTGACCACCCAACAACTCTGCTATCGTGACTTATAAGGCTTTTATGATGTATATAGCGATGATTATCAGGAATCAAGTGGTACTGTTCTTTAATTGTTACATACATACGTAACTGCGCGTGAAAGTCCACTGCAGGATATTCCAGCCGCTAAATTTCACCATCGAACCTTACGGCATAGTCAAAAATTGAAAGACACCATCTTGATGCTTGGCATTCCACCACAGTGCGTTTTTCGCGGAATTTTCTGCCACGCACTTGCACTTTATGGCTGCCGTCAGCGGTTTTTCCGGACCGATACGACTTAGGGACCTTCAAGAAAAGAGCCTATACCTTTCTCAAAGGCCGGCAACGCATCTGCTATGCCTCTGGTATTGCGGATGTTCATGGGCGGCGGTAATCACTACCATCACGTGAGCCACCTGCTCGTTTACCCCCCTTCCCTATATAAAAAAAAAGTATTTATGTATAGACATAAAAATTCATGACTCGAATACAAACATTGACATTCATCTCACAAACATTTGTCCTTGGCGGGACACGAGCGCGCAACTTTCTTCTTAGCTTCGAAGGCAGGGTTGCCTACTAATGCAGCATTTATATTTATGCAGCATTATATTTATTATATCACTTGCCACAACTTATCGCTACATAGTGACAGTTGCGAGAAAAAGTTCTAAATTTAAACTTATCGTATAATAATTTATTAGCGTGATAGTATTACATTCGGAATACGCAGAAATGTTAAATGTCGCGTAAACGCAGACGCGTGGTCAGTTGTAATTGATTAGGCGAATACAACAGTATTCTATATATACGAGTAGGTAAAAGGTCACTTTTTCATACTCTTACTGTTCGCGTAATATTTAAAACTACTTGACTATACAACCTATACAATGTAATTGGCATGAAGGTGGATTATGTTAAAGAAGACGTCAGCTAAGAAAGGATTTTCTATGAGTCCCACAGAAACAGAACCTTAAAAGTTAATATGTAACTAGGATATTTGTGCTTAGAATACGTATAATAAATAAAAATAAATATCTTCACGCAATTCCCAGACAATTAAGTGCCTTGGATAAATTAAAAATCGTTAATTAAACAAACAAAAAGAGTCGAGTAGCCGACTTCGGTCCCCTGGTGGCAGACTCGTACCGATGGTTTTATTCAAAAACTTATGTATCAATTATATAGATGGTTTAGACATTAAGATGGCGACGGACTCAGTGGTCCCAAAAATAGCTCCAGTTGAAAGTAGGTCGAAACGACTTTGAATTGTCTGTATTGGAAATAGCGTGAAGATATTTTTTAATAAACTAGATAAGATTAAATCATTTAAGATAATCGTCGATTTCTCAAACAGCATCCGCAACTTTTCCGTCAAAAACGAATTTAATCGACGTAATACTTTATGACAAACTACGCCGAACTCGAGCATCGCTATTCGGATTCCGATCGCCCAGCCATTCGGCTATCGCGGTTTATTTTATATAAAGAAGAATATATGATTAGAACATTTTCACCACACACACTGCTTTCGCTTGCTACTTTCAATATCTCGCCATTTGAAATAACTTCGGCGAAAGTAAATCCGAACATTGTAATTAAACGCATTACTGCGCTTTAATAGTGATCGTTAGCACAGAGATTCCTGGTTCTGTTTTCTTTCTTAGAACTCACGTACTATAATCGATTTAAAGCTGCCAGCTATGAGAGTAGTTTTTAAAATTGGAATGTAAAAATTAAAAAAAAAAAACTTGAATCTTCTATAGTTTAATATCATTCAATGGCCGTATAGAAATTGTAGGCTCAGTAAATAAATAAATATGTACAGATCTTAACATATTTAATGACTCATACTACATTTTTAAAAATAAACTACTGAAGCACATAAGAGAGCTTTTATAAAGCAAATATGGTTGGTTCTATACATCTATCTTATGTAATTTGGTATGGTCGACGTTATTTAACATTAGAGGGTTTTGCCATAGTTGCCATGCTTTGCGAGCGTGTTGGCAACCGCAGTTTTTTTGATTTTAAAGACGATATGCTGGAATATACTTCTGCCCATCTCCTGATACATAGTACACAAGTGTGTCAGTCTATGTACATAGAACATAGTATACAAGTCCCTCTGTCGACTTTTACGTCACCCACGGAATGATATGGGATGGCAGGTTCTCTTATGCCGCTACCATACGGCATATAAGTACAGTTAGACTAATAAGTCTACTGGTCAATAGACCAGTAGTCGCTTTTTACGTCACCCTTGGTCTGACAGGATTGGCGTTATTCTTAATACCGACAACCACACGGACCGTGTATGCATGGATGCAGGTGGCTGGGGACCGATCTTTGTGGAACGTTTTGGGATAGGCCTATGTTCAGCAGTGGACTCTTTATGGGCTGTAAAGAAAAAGAAGAAGAAGATGTTAATTAGTAATACATATGTGTGCGTATATCTCTTTTATACACACCTACATATACATAAAACCTTAAAATGTTACCTCTTAAGTTAGTTATGTACTGTCTTAAAAATGATAAACAATCCTAATGGCTTGCACACTTATACCCATCACCTATTCAATGTGCTTTTGTTACTGCAATACTTTGTGAAGCTGTTGGTATGCCAATAAATAAATAAATAGATATGGACCAGATTACATACATAGCTCTAATCTCAAAGTAATAAGCTTAAGCACTAGTATTATGGGATCAGGAACTATGAAGGCGCCACAAACATCTAGACTTGACGAAATGTAGAAATCGCCAATAATAAGCTACATAAGAAATGTATTATAGTAAATACGAATTTGATGTTTCGTTTTTAGATGACATTATCGATGTCAGATGACCATACGACATCTATCTCCAGGCTACACACGAATCTGTAATTTTGCATGCTAATCTAGACAGAAAATTTGAAACCATCGGTCCTCCTAAATATATTTTATATCGAAAAAAGTAAGAAAGCAGATTTTATTTGGCACATGTAACATACAAACATATTACATAAAAGAAATTTACATTTAAGCAGTTATAGAAAACAAAAAAATATATAAATAGACAACATGAAACAGATAATTCACTCATGTTTACAGATATGGCAAAATTTTAAAAAAATAGTAAAAAAAGAAAACAAACAAATAAGCAATCAGAAATAATAAAGAGTAATGTATAAAATATATTACAAAGATAATCAGCCCGTGTGTGCTACTTTGCTCGAAAAAGAAAAGCAACTTCGGATATTTTGGAATGTATCAGAAATAGAACACCTCAAAACTCGACCTGTTAAAGTCGATTGCAGGATATAGTCCTCACCCATAGAGAGGATTTGTCATAATCCCCACGCTTGGCAGGTAGATTAGCGATCGCAGTACCAGACCACTCGCACCTCAGACACTGTTGCCCATCTTCGGTCTGATTATTTTGGTCTAATATTTCCAGAGGTAGTTATGCCGCCATCTATCGGTTGCCATAACAATATTCAAAGCTGTTTCCCTTAGTCGCCTCTTACGACACCCACGGAAAGAAAGGGAGTGGCAATATTCTTACACCGTTACCACACAGTTACATATTAACCCCTATATATTTATATAATTATTTACCCCACTATTGGGATTGGCGTGAAAACATTTATTTATTTCTCTATAATTATTATTGAAGGTATCATACATTCAGCAATAAGTATATGATGTAAGAAATATTGTAAGAAATGTTGAAAAACCTGATTACATTGTAAGAAAAAAAAATCAGAACCAGCCTTTGAAGGTGAACTAATAAATTTTTGCCTACGAGCTTCTGTATCTTGAGAGAAATTGGTTAAGGTGATAAACTCAAGTTTTGTTGCTGCGTGAGTGGACCGACCGATTACCAGTTACAATTTTAGATAACCCTTACATCTTCGTCGGACTTGACAGAGGCGTAGAAAACTAAGTCCTTTCGATCCACCTTTTCCCCGTAGACATTTTTGGAACAACGTGACAGGTGGTGAACCCTATGTGATCTGAGGTGCGAGGTGCTTGGTACTACGATCGTCAATCTGCTTGCCAATCGTGGCGTTTATGCCAAACCCTCACATACGGGAAAGACCTACGTCCTAAAGTTAACATCTTTAAGCTCAATTCTAAGCAAAGTCGAAAATAAATAAAACAGCAATAACACTAAAAAGTCACGACAGCCGAGTGGTTGGGTGGTCGGAATTTCGTGTCAAGAGACCCGAGTTCGATACCCAGATGGCAGGCTCTTAGTGCGTCAAAGGGACTTAATTGTCTAGACTAGACCTCTGTCTACCCCTGTATTGGGAACTGCGTGAAGATAGTTTTATTCTTTTATAGCAATAACTGTGTGTTGCAAAAGAAAACGCAAAGTCCAAATTATAAGGTGCTGTAAAGAGATAACAATTATAAAAGTGTTTTATTTTACAAATGTCATGTCAATTGAATTGAAGAAATGTGTAAACAACATCGCTATGTCGAATCAGATAAAAATACAATTGGCATTTATGTCTTTAAGGAATCTTCGCACATTGCTAACGGACTATTATGATTGAGAAAACATTTATTTATTTATCTAAAAAAATTTACGAGAAGTGATAATATTTTCTTAAATACAACAACATCCACAGCACCTTTGATGTTGCGAGTGTCTATGTATGTTTTGTTTGCTAACCATCAGAACAAATTTCTCGTTTTCCATCTTATATAAAAAACGTGTATATTTGCTATCTACAATACTGGGACAGACAGAGGTCTAGACAATTAAGTTCTTCGACCCGCCTTTCATCGAAGACATTTTTGGGACAACACGACAGGTGACAATGCTGTCGTTGTCTTTATGTCCAAGGCAAAAATATGAACCGTACATAAGTTTTTGGAAAAAGTTGAATATTTATAGACCAATCATGGATTTATCTATCTAAATATAATAATCACGACAGCCGAGTGGTTGGGTGGTCGGAATTTCGAGTCGAGAGACCGGAGTTCGATCCCCAGGTGGCAGGCTCGTACCAATGGGTTTATCAAAAACTTATGTACGAAATATATCGTTGGCTTGGACATAAAGACGGCGACGGTCTCACCACCTGTCACAGTGTCTCAAAAACATTTTCGGTGGAAAGTGTGTTGAAGGGACTTAATTGTATAGATTAGACCTCTGTCTACCCCTGTATTGGGAATTGCGTGAATATGCTTTTTATTTCATATTATTGCACTTAATGCGTGTCGGACATACATTAAAGTTACTGTACCAATCGAATAAACATAATAATGGCGTTGTTTTGTTAAAATGTTGTTTACACTATTGAGTCCTTGTTACTCTCTCATTTCTTCTTGCTATTACTTATTTCTAGATATTTTTAGATATTGCTGTTAAAAATGCACAATACGTGCCCTATGTTTACAACAAACCTTGCATTACAATTATATTATCTACATAATGAGTGCTCGTATGTACGCGAAAACTAGTCATTTGAAAAAACGGTTGTTTTCGAATTTTATCGAGTTTTATTTAGTTTTATAAACCACTCTTATAAACGAGTTTTGTAAAGCACTCAAAACAACGAGAAATAAAAATAAAAAAAAGTAAACAAAACGCAATAAAATCCGGAAATAATCCAGCGTTTTATTTAATTGACCTCCAATTTAAAAATGTTGGTGACCATTCTTTGAGTTGTTTTTTCATTGTATTTTTAATATCTTCATGTATATTCGGATAGAGTGATTCGGATAGACCCGTGTGGTAATGGCGTAAGAATATTTCCACTCCCTTTCTTCCAGTGAGTGTCGAAGTGGCGACTAAAGGAAACAGCCTTGAATATCTTTATGGCAACCGAAAGATGGCGGGATAACCATCAGTACGAAGATGGCAAATCAGATCGAAGATGGGCGTCCGAAGTGCGAGTGGTCTAGTACTGCGATCGCCAATACGCTTGCCAAGCGTGGCGATTATGGCAAATCCTATCTATGGAAAAGGCCTGCAGTGGATTTTAATAGGCCGTTATGTATTTTGTGTATGTATATTCGGATAAACACAGATACAGACAATTTATAGAAATTTAAGGCTCATTTCACCGGAGCTTCTTTGAGATAACGTGGCTGGTGGTTAGGCCGCTGTATTAGTGTTTTAGCCAACGATATAATATACTTAGATATATACATAGATATATACTCACACAGATACAGTACCAGACCCCTCGCACATTAGATGCTGCTCTTCATCGGTCTGCTGAATTTTGGTCTTGTCCTTTATAGCTGTACCGCTGTCTCTCGAAAGCAATTGATATTTTGTAGGCTTTTCTCTAAGTCAATTATAACGATACCAAAGATAAAAAAGGGTTTCATATATTCTTACGCCGATACCACAATATATGAATAACAAATAACATATTATTATAAATTGTAAAGCTGGCACAAAACACCGCCGGCTACAGGCTATAATTAAAAAAAAAAAGTCGGCCAACGCAACAACGGAATTAAAGCCGATAAACTGCGGTGACATTGTATTTATTATTTAGTAATTTTAATTTATATTTTTACTTACGTGTTTTGTTGAGACGCTTTGTGATAAAAATGGATATAATTAAGATATTGATTGCGCATAATTGCGCGTGCGCGGAGCAGGTGTATGTACGTACTTACTTTGGCGCGAATTTTTAATATCCGCATAAAGATGGACGACATCCAGCCTACTCGAATGTACAGTGGTCATTGGAACTGAACTGGAAATAATCTTTGGTCTGCGCCGACGGAGAATCGTAGAAAATTATTGCGTTTTTTTTTCTCTTTTTGGCGGGTGTTGTTTACTCGGTGTTTAACCGTAAAAGATGCGGTTTATTAATCATGTCCTTATTAAGAGAAGCAATTTATGATGCGTTTTATATATTTTTATAAAAGTTGTTCTCTATGATATTATAATTATGAAGTGCATATGATTAAAACTCATTCGATTAAATTAAAACATATGTTTTTTCTTACATCTAAAATGGCCTATAAATGTTTACTGAAGGTCATAGGCTCCTTACTTACTGAATTCTCGTAATGGCATGGCAAAGGGATTGATGATCCCTGAACCTTACATCCTTGGCTGTTGGTCTTCATCGGTCAGCAGAATATTGGTATGGTAGTTTTCGAGGTGGCCGCCATCTGTCGGTAGCCAATTATCTTGTTAAGGCTTTTTAAGTCACCACATCACCGAGGATATGAATACCTCGATTAACATTTACTAAACTTTTTGTCTCAAAATTCATTCCTCTTGGAATCTGAAGCATAATTTTGCATTTTTTTTTTTCACAACAAAAAATAATGATATTTCAATATCTGGTTGTGAAGACGCGGTCAGAGTCTAGTCTTTAAATAAATATTGTTCCAAACACTCATTTACTTGTGTTTGATGAGCAGTTAACTTTTTGGTGACTCTGCCAAGCCAAGGAGCCAAGGTAATCCGCTCACCGGATTCGAATCCAGCTAAGGACTGAGATGATTTTAGTTATGAGTATAAATGTTTGTACTTGAGACATGTATATATATGAATATTGCGTTTTATACGTTTATACGTACCTATATATGAATATTGATGTATAAACATCAGTTTATTGTACCGTTGGCTTGGATAATAAGACGACGATAAGCTCACCGCCTGTCATGTTTTCGCAAATAGGCTACGATAAATGGTGGATGGAAAGGACTGATATATAGACCTGTGTCTACCTCAGCTTTGAAAAAAAAACGTAAAAATAAAAAGAATATTGTCTTAATAATATGTCTATTTAGGTACGGCTTACCTATCGGGTTACCGCAGCTCAGTGGGCGGCGGACCGTAAATTATAAAGTTTGGTACGAACGTACATAAAAGGCGCAGTTAAAATAAGTAATTGTGACCTTTCAAAACGGCTTTTAATTAGAGAACCATTTCCGTTGAGCGAATACCGCAAAATGCATTTTTATTAGCAATACTAGCTTTACCCGGTTACGCGTAGCTATGGTCAGTCTGTTATTAAAATGAGTTAAACTTGATCTATGATAGCAACGGTGAAAATATCAAAGACTATACAAAGAACAGACTCCTTACTGATCTTATAAATGTGAAATAGAGTTTGTTTGTTTGACCCGCTTTCAAACCTAAAGCGCATAGCTTATTTTGATAAACAGAGATAGATGGGACCATGGAGTTATAAGTGATTATAAGTTACTTTTTCTTGCGATAAACTTAAACACTACATTGACGTAGGCGAATTCGCGAGCAAAAGCTTCTTCTTCTTTTCCTTTACAGCCTATCAAGATCTGCTGAACATAGGCCTCCCCCAAACCTTTCCACAAGAAACGGTCCTCAGCCACCTGCATCCATCGACTTCCTGCAACATTTTGCAAGTCGTCACTCCATCTCGCGGGGGGTCTTCCAACACTGCGTTTGCCTGTACGAGGTTACCACTCGAGAACCTTTCTTCCCCAACGGTTGTCAGTTCGTCGAGCTATGTGCCCGGCCAATTGCCCCTTCAACGCGCTGATCCTAACGGCTATGCCAGTTACATAAGTTCTGCTGCGGATGTGCGGATTCTATTGTCCATAATAACTACATACGTTACTATGACGACCTATGAAAAAAAATACTTAAGTTTACGTTACCGTGGTAATTATTTGATTACCCAGGAGCATTTACACATACTCCTCGGTAAAAAAATGACGACGACCTGCCGTAGTTTGAAGTTAATCCATAATAACTTTACGAGTGTTGTGATCATAAACATACAAATGCTACATTTCTATGTACATACTAGCTAAGCTTTTCCATGCTACGAAGTCTGTTATTAATCATAAGGGGAGTGTTACTAAAAATAAGAATAAAAATATTCTACACATCATAAATTGACCGAGAGAATTAATTATTTAATTTAGTGTCCATTAAATAATTATAAATGATACATTACACATAAATTAACTCGTCGCGATGACACTTTTTATCAGTAATGACTGTTTGTTATATTACCTAGAGCTACATACTTTTGGAAGACTACGGCTAGCGTGGTAATCGATAGAACAAGTTATGTTTAATGTTGTTTTTTTAGAGCCACGATTGCCGAGTGGTAGGGTGGCAGGAATTAAATATCGAGTGACCCGAGTTCGATGCCCTAGTGGCGGGCTCGTACCAATGAGTTTTTCAAAAAACTTATGTACTAATCATTTCGCGACGGACTCACCACCTGTCACGTTGCCCAAATATATCTTCGGTCGAAGAGACACATGTTTGATTCCCAGGTGGCAGTCTTATACCAATGGGTTATTTCAAAAAATTATGTCCGATTTATATCCTAGGCTTGGACATTAGGACAGCAATGGGCTCATCACCTGACACTGTCCCAAAAATATCTTCGGTGGGACGAAACGACTTAATTCTCTACGCCTCTGTCTACGTCTGTATTGGGAATGGCGTGAAGATTGTTTATATACATACTAATTATAATTCTAATTATGAAGTCCTGGCGCCCGTGGTAAGTTTTACGAAAGTTATGTTACGGTAATTTACGGCTGCTACGAACCATTTTGACGGTACTTTACGTTAACAGGTGCCACTTGGTATTTTGCTTTATTTCCCAAAGCAATCACGACGAGCCGTAAAAAGAGGAATTTTAGTGATTGCTGCGAAAAAATGGGTATTTAACTTAACTACTAAAGTTAACTGTAAAGTTAACTTTTAAACACAAGTCACAAAATGCACGAAATAATATCAAAATCTGTACATAAAACTTCGCTTCCGTATATTTGTGATCGCTAAATTAAAAAAGTAGGCAACGGCTTGACTTTATACACAAAGTAGCTTTACTATATAAGTAAAAAAGGCACGATAGCCGAGTGGTTGGGTGATTGGAATTCGAGTCAAGAGACCGGAGTTCGATCCCCAGGTGGCAAGCTTGTACCAATGCGTTTTTACAAAACCTATGTATGATTCATATCGTTGGCTTGGGCATAAAGACGGCGAAGGACTCACCACTTGTCACGTTGTCCCGAAACATCTTCGGTGAAAGGTGAGTCGAAGGGAATTAATTGTCTAGACTAGACCTTTGTCTATCCCTGTATTGGGAATGCCGTAAAGATATTTATTTATTGCTATTCATTAGTACAGTTTCTGCCTCTGAAGCTAAGGGTTGTGGAAGTACCGCTAAAGGCAAAGATTCTTTGAATGTTTGTACTCGAGTCATGGGTTTATATGTATACATCAATATTTATCTGCCGAAACATGTATCTATATAATTATACTGTGGGCTCGGACACTAAGACGGCGACAAGCTCACCACCAATCCCGCTGTCCCAAACAAGCATCGGTGAAAGGTGAATCGAAAAGAATTAATCATAATTATAGCACATATTTGGTATAATGCGGGATAAGTGAAAAAAATGTGTAAATAATAATAAATAAATATCTTCACGCAATTCCCAATACAGGGGTAGACAGAGGTCAAGTCTAGACAATTAAGTCCCTTTGACCCACCTTCCACCGAAGATATTTTCGGGACAACGTGACAGGTGGTGAGCCCGTCGCCGCCTTTATGTCCAAGCCAACGATGAAATTCGTGCATAAGTTTTTGAAAAACTCATTGGTACTGCCACCTGGGGATCGAACTCAGGTCTCTCGACTCGAAATTCCGACCACCCAACAACTCGGCTATCGTGACTTTTTTTATATGTGTGTAGTGATATATATTGATATACATTTGTATGAGCAATAGTAAGAGATCCAACCATCAAAGGAGATAAGTCCATAGAAACAACCGCACGCACATAAGTGTAGGTTGAGTCACTGTGGGTATTCAAGCCTTTATTATGCCGCTATATCAGCGTAAGAAAATACCACCCTCTTTCTTCCCATGGCTAATATAAGACGCGACTAAAGCCTTCAATATATTTTGGCTGACAGATAAACATCTCGAAAAGTATCAGAAAAAAATATAACAGACCGTTGACGGACGGCAGCGTTAGCGGTACAAGTGGCTGGTACTGCAATCGCCAATCCGTCAGCCATGCGTGGCGATTACCAAACTCTCCCGTTTGACTGGCGAGACTTCTACTGGCAGTTCTCTATGTATGTATGTATTAAACTCCGCTACCACAAAACGGGAACTCGTTCGGTTTCATGGAATGGGGGGTGCACCCTCACACGTTACCGTAATACTTAGAAGCGTAATAAAAAAGTAATTTTACAATTTTAATTGGAATTCTCACATTTAAAAAAAATATTTTAACGAAACAACGACCTTTGCGTCCTTAATCGCTTGTTTATAAATTTAATCCCAAAGTTACGTCTTCCTTGACAACTAAAAACATGTTCAACACTTTATAGCGGTTTGTTGTGTATTTTATCAGTTTCATTTAGTCCGACTTTAACTGGTGCACCTGTCTAGTGAGTCATAAGTTCGATTCCTCGTTTGTAGTTATTCTCGTATTTTTGATTCGGTTTACTGATAGTTAATGCAGACTGTAATTGTAGACACTTCTTTCCACATATATAGATACATACATACATAACGGCCTGTGTATGTCCACTGGACATAGGCCACTTCCATATGGGAAGGGTTAGTGGCATTATTGTAATGGTAAAGTTTGGCAAACGGACTGGCGATCGCAGTATCAGACACCTCACATCTTAGACACTCCTCGTTATTGCTCTGCTGAATTTTAGTGTGATAGTTTTCTAAATGATTATCCCGCCATTTTTCGGTAGCCGATTACATTTGCTGGGCTAGGAGAAAAAGAGATGGAACGTTCCTCGTATGGCAATTTTTTTAATAATTAATTCTGATACAGTTATATCGATAGCTCTCAGCTTGGCTATCGTTACAACTGTATCGCAATTATCTTGATATAAAGATGAACGGGCAGAACCGTAACTCTCTCTCTGTTCATCCTTTCGTAGATGATGCCTATATGTATGTATGTATAATAACTCAAGAAGATATAATACTTGGAATGATTCCGAAAGGGATCGACATAAAAATAATCTAAATTTCAATTACCATCCAGTAGTTTACAGTGACCTTGATTTCGAAGCCTAGATTCAAGGGTTCGATTCCCGCTAGAACCAACATCATTGTGATGAAATTATGGATGTTTGAACGAGTTACGGATTATTGTATGTACATATATTTTTTTAGTTAAACATGTTTCTATGTAACTATATGGTTCCATTGGCTTAGAAACTAAAAGAGCGACAGGCCCGGCCTGTAGTTGTCCCAAATAAGTTTTAATGCAAAAGTGCCTACAAAGTATTGAATTGTCTAGACCGCCGTCTAGGCGTCTTGGAATATTAAAATAAAAGTCATTAAAAGGTTTCGCAAAAAGATGTATTAAATATTATCGCTTTATATCAACCCAACGCGACATTTCATACCACCTGGTTAACTTTATCGATATTAAAAAGCACAAAAAAAACTTCGTTTTCGATATCGACATTAACGAAATGCTAATATCTTGGTCTTTTTCATTTACATACAAAAAGTCCATAACAGAATAGTTCATTGCCGGAGAAAAATTATTGTTTCCTTATTAGTGATGGGACTGAATAAAAAAATACGTCGCCATGTGTTAAGGTGGCGTTTGTAACGTCCATTTATTGCCCGCACTCCAACATTTACATGTGCATTTGGCTTTAAAGACTACTCATCTATGGTTTAGCTTGGCGGAATAACAATGGTATAGTCATGACATGATTGTATTAAATACCCATAAAACGTTTTCACCAAGGATATACTTGTCGCGGTGTCCGAACGGCAGTATTCGCCTTAAATGATATGGTTAATGATCATTAAATGCATTATAAGAATCATTAAAATGAATTAAGCCGCGACAATATTTTATCTTTTGACAACCTCCGTGCTCGAGTGGCGACATCTGTTTTCAAGGTATTGCGAGCGGTGAGGTCGCGGGTTCTTTTCCCGGACTATATGTATTGTCTCGAATTTGGGTGTCTGTGATTCTATAGAATTAGAATTATTTAATTACAAAAATATGGTGGTTGGTTGTCAAATAAAACAATAATTTGCCATTTTGCCATTAATAGTGTAGAATTTACCTTTTATATACTAAAGAGTTAGAATTTAAAATTGTGTCAAGTATAAAATGATTTGGTCCTTGTTATATTTTGTAGTAATTGTAAAATGTCAAGCTACAAACATATTAATCCTATAATCTCGATAATCTTTGACAGAATAAAAATTCTTCGCTAATAACCAAGCAAATATTTTTGATCTAAAATTAATTTTTGATTTAAAAGTCCTCTAAAATCTTTAGACACTTTATTATCTATTTTTATCGCTATTAAGCATTGTTGCTATAAATTTATGTAGTCTTTGGCGGGATAAGAAAAGTTTGGTAGGATTCCTACTGCTATTTTTCCATAATACCACATTATGTATAAAAGAAAAAATGTGGAGTATTTTTTAACGATTGCAGAAAAAGTTCGAGAATATATTGACTCGGTAAGGAGTTTCTTTCGCCGTTTCTTCTCCGTCAGAGGAACCTCAATACGAAACGGTGGTAATTTAAAAATGACGATCGATGGATGTAATGTATGTTACTTATATAGATACATATATGATTTGATTTGATTTGAAGGACTTTAAGGAGGAAACTAATACCGGAGTGCTATGGGTCCAATGATGTAAATCGTATGCAAGTTTAGAAATAACTAAATCATAGGGCTCTTCTTCTGGTGACCGCACACTTAGCACTGCAGGGCGTAGACCTCTCCCGTTCAGGAGGCTTTGCCATAATCACCACACTAGTCAGGTGTATTGGCGATATCAGTACCAGACACCTTATACCTTAGTCGCTGTTACTTTTCAATGCCCCTTATTAAGACACCAACAGGAAAAGAAAGGAGATGATATATTTAGTCACGATAGCCGAGTTGTTGGGTGGCCGGAATTTCGAGTTGAGAGACCCGAGTTCGATCCCCAGGTGGCAGTACCAATGAGTTTTTCAAAAACTTATGTACAAATTTCATCGTTGGCTTGGACATAAAGACGGCGACGGGTTCACCACCTTTCACGTTGTCCCGAAAACTATCTTCGGTGGAAGGTGGGTCAAAGGGACTTAATTGTCTACACTTGACCTCTGTCTACCCCTGTATTGGGAATTGCGTGAAGATATTTTTATTTTTTTATATTTTATGATATATTCTTACGTCCTAACCACAAGACGCTACAGCGATGTTGTGAATTTTTAAATGTTTTTTTATCAACAGTCACGATAGCCGTGTGGTTGGGTAATCGAATTTCAACTCAAGAGACCCAAGTTCGATCCCTAACCGGGTTTTTTCAAAACTTTTGTACGAATTACATCGTTGCCTTGAACATAATGACGGCGACAGACTCAATACCTGTGCCAAAAATTTAACGTTAACTGCAGTTTTGACCACAAGCGACTAAGTCGTAATGCTCAATGTAAGTTCCAATTGCAGCATAACTAGAAATAATCTAGATTATAGAATAACTATGAATAATCATGTAAAGTTAATTTATTTAGATTCGACGATACTAAAAAAACTATACCAAGCAATTAAGTTCAATCAAACGTCGTAATATACAAATTTGCATTACACTGTTGCATGTTTATCCTAGTGCCTGTGTTGAAACAAATAAAAAATTACTGCCAGTGGCTGAATGCTTCGGCATTTTGTACAGAAGTGTCAAATTGACAGGAGCAGATGCGCGCCTGTCGCAGACGCGAAGTACCGTCGAGAATTTTAAAAAACGAACGATAGTGTTGTAACTTATTCGAGAGATTATATTTTTTCGGTCTCAATATTTACGGCGGCTATTATTTTATAATGAATATTGTTATGTAGTTTAGAGTGTTTGACGACCTCCGTGGACGAGTGGCGTAGACGCTTGTGTGCATGCCGCCAGCTCTTAGGTCTTGGGTTCGATGCCCGGTCGGAAAAATGTAGAAAAAAAATTTTCTACATTTTCTCGGATATTTGTATTCGTAATAATATCGTTGTTTCTGCTTACATAATACGAATCCTTAGGCTGTTTATTTTGGGATCATTGCATTTGATTCCTTCTTATGTATGTATTTATTATTATGTATTTATTATAAAAGAAATAGAGTTAATATATCAATAAGTTCCCCAGCTGCTCTGCTTGCTTAAACATGTATTTTTGAACATCACAAATTCTAAGCAATTACGTGTGATGTAAAGGTTAACATTTTGGAATATGTGAGAGTTGAGAGAAGCGCTTCTGTTCACAACGGGTTCCCATATAGTTTGACAGATTTGCGTTCGACAGATCGTGTATTACTCTCCGAAAAATGTTCTACTCTGAATATATCCTTTTATTAGTCCTTTCGACCCCCATTTCACCGGGCATTAGTTGGGATATTGTGATAGGTGGTGAGCCTGTCGCCGTCTTAATGCCCAAGCTAACAATTAAATTCGTATATGAGTTTCAAACATACTTGCATGAGTACTAGTGCTTCTGCTTTTCTACTTTACCTTGCTCACGGTGATTCTTGTCTTATTGCAATAATACAAATAGTCTTGAAGGTTTAAACCTTTTTGATTTATACGTGCTGCCTACTCAGTTGCGAGTCTCAATTTTCGAAATACAATTCTATTAAATTATTCCGAAGAGTTCTTAATTATATGAGTTATAATAAATTAAAGAAATAAATATCATCACGCAATTCCCAATACAGGGGTAGACAGAGGTCTAGTCTAGACAATTAAGTCCTTTCGACCCACCTTCCACCGAAGATATTTTCGGGACAACGTGACAAGTGGTGAGCCCGTCGCTGTCTTTATGTCCAAGCCAACGATATAATTCGTACATAAGTTTTTTAAAAACCCATTGGTACGAGCCTGCCACCTGGGATCGAACTCGGGTCTCTCGACTCGAAATTCCGACCACCCAACCACTCGGCTATCGTGATTTTATATCTAAATTATATAAATCATAAATGTTATAATTATTCAGTGTTACCAAATTTCATGCTATATCGTATGCATTAAGACTTTGGTCTTTTTAAAGTGAACAAACATCAACGTTAAGACCGCTTAACTTTTTTTTTAATTAAAATTGATGGATTACGTGGTGTTATGCGGCCAGTTCAAAGAGTATTAGCATTAAATGAGTATTTACGCGCATTGCAATTTCTTAACCAATTTCCATATTAATTTTGTTTTTGCTCCCCAAGTAATTGTTTCACACTTTATTTCCAATAATGACGAAACAATAAGTACTGGCTTAAAATGTTTGAACGTTTTAAGAAGAAAACACGAAGCGCGTTTCAAATTCTTAACCTTACTCAACTGTCAATTAAATTTAAATAGAGAACGTATGTAATTAACAGTGTTAATTTGCAAGTTTATTCAATGTGCGAAAGAATACCGAAACTTTAAATTTTACGTAGTACTACTTTCTTTACCGTAGTAACGTAACACAGGCTTCGTAAAACCTATCACGGGCGCCAGGACATTATACTTAGAATTGTAATTTTTATACATATACCATATCTTCACGCCATTCCCAATAGTTCTTTCGTGATTCATATAACATGTAAAGAAAGAAAGAAATCTTTATTTTTTTAATGAATACAAAAGATGTTGGAACTCATACTACATCTCTACAAATCAATAAAATAATACTCATAACTATTATAAAACAATACTCATAACGACTTCTAACACACAGAGAACTTTCCGAGTACGAGCAAAGAATACAAATATGACTTAAACTAATTTAAAATATTCTTAAGACACTTTTCAAACAAAACGTGTAAGCTAAGCAACAAAGTAACTCAGAAAAATAATTTTTAAGCCTCAGGGCTATAAACATAGCCCAGATTTAATTACACTCTGCTTAAAGATTGTTTAGTACAGCCAACGCCATAAAACACTAGGGCTTATTTTTAAATATAGAACTACTTGTTTCGCCGAAAGGGTACCAAATTCTTTTTATAAATGAACTGTCAATCGCCATAGATTTTGTACAATATTGCATTACTTTCTCGATCTACACAAATAATTTTGATACCTATGTAAACATGTGGATGTAAAGAAATAGTGTTTACAAATTCTCAAGCGATACTAATAAGAGAAATTTGGAAAAACCCTAAGAGTGTTAAATAGCAATTTGAGAGTCTTTTTTAAAGTTAATCGCAAAGCCTCAAAGCGGTCAACATTGAAAAAAGACAGATTTTCGGAACACTGCGGAAATAAAAATTCTACAAGTATTCTTAATCATTTGTAAATTAGGTTTAAACCAATGAAAATTTGATAAAAAAAACACAGCGGCCTTTTTCTTAGCTTTATATTTCTACTCCATAAAATAAAAAAAAATTAACTGAATTTTCTCCATTCAAACTTTCCCTTTTATAAAGTAAGACCAAAATTTTAAGTGATGTTTAAAGTTCAATCAAGATAAACGATTTGCGAAATAAAAAATATACTCGGTGTAAGACTGTAGACTGTAGATGGTCTTATGATAATTTAAGCAACGCAAACATGTTTATGAGGAATTAAATGTCGTGTATTAATGATATAGTATCAATTATGAAAATTATCAGAAGTTACTAATTATAATTCTGAAAGACAAGAATATAATTAGTACGCGTAATGTGAAAACAAAGTGAACCTTTCACCTAGGGATCGAACTCGGGTCTCTTCACTCGAAATTCCGACCGCCCAACCACTCGGCTATCGTGACTTAGGACCTAGGGAACTAGGACTATATAGTATATAAAAATCCATTTCCTTTATTGACAGAAGAAAGAAACAGTTTTAAATTCTAATGATAACTGATTATGTTAGCAGACCGAGCAAATACATTAAAACCGGTGATATTTTTCTTCACATCCAGAGAAAATTAATTATTAAATACCTTCAATCAAAAATAAAGTCACGATAGCCGAGTGGTTGGGTGGTCGGAATTTCGAGTCGAGAGACCCGAGTTCGATCCCCAGTTGGTAGGCTCGTACCAATGGGTTTTTCAAAAACTTATGTACGAATATCGTTGGCTTGGACATAAAGACGGCGACGGGCTCACCACCTGTCACGTTGTCACGAAAATATCTTCGGTGGAAGGTGGGTCGAAGGGACTTGATTGTCTAGACTCGACCTCTGTCTACCCCTGTATTGGGAATTGCGTGAAGATATTTTATTTTATATTTTATTTTATTTTTCAATTATAAAAAAAATATTATAAAAATTTCCGCAAGACTGTACATGCTTACAGCAAATTATGTAAATGGCCCGTCAAAGCGGCCGCCATGTAAAAATATGATTTTACGTCAAGAAAATGCTCGCAATTACTCCTTATGTAATACACTTTCTTGTAACTACTCTGAACGAGTTTTTTTTAATGACGGAATTTCACGTAAGGGCGACGAAAGGAAAAGCCTTTAAAATCAATTATTAGATGCGTAATACACTTTCTTATTTAATTGTCTATTAAGGTCCACTGTTGAACATATCTTCACGTCATTCCCCATACTGTGGTAGACAGACGTCTAAACAATTAATTCCTTTCGACCAACCTTTCACCGAAGACATTTTTAGGACGTGACAGTTTTTAAAAAACCCATTGGTACGGGCCCATCACCTGGGGAACGAACTTGGGTCTCTTAACTCGCATTCCGATCACCCAACCGCTCGGCTATTGTGACTGCTGGACATGGGCGTTTTAAAGAGGATATTTGTTTCCATAAATTGTCACGTTTGGTAAGCATATTGGGACACCTAGTTCCAGACATTTCACATCGAAGACGCACTGCCCGAAAATGGTCTGTTTAAATTTGGTCTGCTATTTTTCCAGGTGGTTATTCCGCCAACCGTTAGTAGCAAGGTTTTACAGATTTACAAGGTGTTACAGATACCGAACGAATATAAAATGAAATATTTGAAAACTTATAATAATACTTAATATTTGAGCAGCGTAACGCCATATAGTTCAAACAAAATAATAATGACACTACCATGAAATTACGTCAGAGTTTTATACAGCCTATTTTGTTCTCTCTATACAATACTTTTATTTATTTATAAATTATATTTATTAAAATACATTATGTTCTTTGTTAAAAAAAACTGTTATGATATTAGTATGTACGTTGAATGTTAATGTATAAACGTAGTGACACGAAGATTTAATAATAATAATAAACATTGGCTTACCAACATTTATTATTATTATCAAATCTTCACGCTCAATCCCTGACGGAGTAGCCAGAGAGAACATCGCTAAATATCACGACCTTAAATAATAAATAAAATAAATAAAATAAAAATATCTTTATTTACGTAAACACAGAGAATACATATGGTTACAATTATCTGGTGTCTCCTTTTAAGCAAAAATAATGCCTGTGCCAGGAGACATCGCTCTTCCATATCATAGTGAAGTATACTATCTATACTTACCTTAAAAATTAAGTAAACTTAGTTCATAGAAAACAAAGAGAAAAAAATTAATAAAATGCGTGC
This sequence comes from Sericinus montela, assembly GCA_029286605.1. Classification (NCBI taxonomy): domain Eukaryota; kingdom Metazoa; phylum Arthropoda; class Insecta; order Lepidoptera; family Papilionidae; genus Sericinus; species Sericinus montela. The sequence goes on along the minus strand of JAGSMR010000019.1, from coordinate 12,035,734 downwards.
AGAGTTTGTGTGTGTGTGTGTGTGTGTGTGTGTGTGTGTGTGTGTGTGTGTGTGTGTGTGTGTGTGTGTGTGAGAGAGAGAGAGAGAGTGGGTGAGTGAGTGTATTAAGAATTACTTCACATACTCCAAAAATTGTTCCGTCTCATCATACGTTAATGATTTTAGCCATTGTGTTAATAAAATTTTACAGTCACGATGGGATTTGGAATGTATATCAATTTCTTTGTTAATTTTATTATATAAATACCTTGAACGATTCTTATACTGCATGCTTGCAAATACTGTTTTTACTGGGGAAGCAAAATATCTTTGAAATCAATTATTTTAAATCGTTAAATCGTTAAATATCTTTGAAATCAATTATTTTATTCATGCATGCACGTCTAGGTGTCTAGGAATCCGAGTACTCAAGATTAGGGGAGGTCCAGCCTCATCTCTTCGAGCAATTTGCTTATAGTTTTCGACAGTGAATCTCGGCGTACCTCTTTTAATTATTACCGGTCTTCACTCATTTGTTCAACGTGCCTAAACTTTACCTCACCTTTATCCATTTAAGTGATAACATTATGTTAAAATCTCCAATATTGTCTTCGTGTTAGTCTAGACAATTAAGTCCCTTTGACCCACCTTCCACCGAAGATATTTTTCGGGACAACGTGACAGGTGGTGAGCCCGTCGCCGCGGTTAGAGAGGTACGGAGTTATTCATTCCATCTTAATGCTAAGGGGTGCGGCCATACTTTAAACTTGTTAATTTGAGGTCGGTAGCGAATCTGGTGGTCGGATGTTCACCCTTCTCTAATAGAATAATACCTGTTGTGAATAATCGTGTTTTTTAAAAAAGGAGCTAAAACAAAATTATTGAAACAACTAAAATGAAATTTTAAGTTCTCTTAATAAAAATTAGTAGTATAGATACTCCTTGACCATAAATTAGGAAACGTAATAATAGTTAAATTTGTTCTTGACTGTTTGTACCAAAACAAAGAGAAAATAAAAGTTTTACCTCCCGATAGCCTAGTTGGTATTGAGCCTGTCTTCGAAGCTGAGCATAGCGGGTTCGTTAGTTTCCAGTCATGTATATATGCTTGTATCTATTAAAGTATCGTGTGATAACGACGTAAGAATATTACCACTCCCTTTCTTCACGTGGGTGTCGTAAGAGGCGACTGAGGGAAACAGCCTTGAATATCGTTATGGCAACCAATAGATGGCGGGATAACCATCTCTAAAATATCAGATCAAAATATTCAGGCCAAAGATGGGCAGCAGCGTCTGAGGTGCCAAGCGTGGCGATTATGGCAAACCTTCCCTAACGGAGAGGCCTTTGTCCTACAGTGAACTTTAACCGGCCGATGTTAATGTATGTATTCTTTTATCATAGACACTAATGCGGAATTAATGCGGTGATGGGCGAATCAGTGAAAGGTGGATCGAAAGGACATAATAGTCTAGACCTCTATCTACCCCAGTATTGGGAACATGCGTGAAGATAAATAGACTATTTTACAATCATGTTTTTAAACTACGATTTCTAGAGAGAAAAGATAACTCATACGTATCTGGAGAAATATTTTATTTAAAACTTTTTTAAATAAAATATTTTATTTTATTTCTTTTTTAAATTTTGGATAACAAAAGTTTACTTATAGCTGTAGGAATACGATTGGGAGCATCGATTTGTCAACCACATCGATGTACTTGTGGCAGCGACGTCGACGAGTTAGGACTCAACGGACTTTCATGCCAAAAAAGTGCCGGCAGACTGTTTCGTTACGGTTCCTTGAATGAAATCATCCGAAGGGCTCTTGTTTCCATAAATATACCATCCGTTTTAGAGCCTTGTGGAATATTTAGGGAGGATGGTAAGAGACCCGACGGCTTGACTTTAGTCCCATGGGAGAGAGGCAAAGCTCTTGTGTGGGACGAAACTTGCGTCGATACATTACCGGCCTCTCATATCAAGGGTACTTCGATAAGGGCCGGGGCGGCATCAGAGGCAGCTGAATCGCCATTTGGCCGAAATAGGAGTCTTTGAAAGGAGACTATGTATTTCTTCCATTTGCCGTAGAGACAATCGGTCCATGGGGTCCCCGCGCGATGCAGTTTCTAAAGGAATTGTATCCGCGACTTATCGTTGCCGCTGGTGACAAGAGAGCTGGTTCTTTTCTCGCTCAACGGTTAAGTCTCGCCATTCAACGTGGAAATGCAGCCAGCGTTCTTGGTACCATGCCACGAGGAGTAGGGCTCTACGATTATAATAGTTTTTAGTTAATAAGTATTGTAAATATTTTTTTAGAAATATTGTAACTTTTTATGGATTTAAAAAACTTGATTAGGTTTAAACGATGACCTTATCACTAAAATGGATAAGGGCGTGCTTCGGTGGTTTGGGCACGTTGGCGAATGAGTGAAGACCGAATGGTGAAGAAAATATATAGCGCGAAAGTTAATATTAAAAGGGGTCGAGGTAGGCCGAGACTAACTTTTGAAGACCATGTGAGCAAATTGCTTGAAGAGGTTATCTTCACGCACAGTCCCGTGCGTGAAGATAAGTAAGGAAGTAAAAAACTTGTATTGATTAAAGTAAAAAGTTGTATTGATTAAAAAAAAACTAATACATTATTAGTTTATTATTCGATCTAAATTAATCTAAGTTAAAGTATCTTATCGTAGGGTAAGTGGATAGTATAAGGTATCAATTTGCAGTTAGAGCGTGGGAATATAACTACCCGTTTCATCCCGTAGGTGTCGTAATAGGCGACTAAGAGAAACTTCTAGAGAAACCTTTAAAATGCAACCAGCTACCATACAGGCGGTGGTATTAACATCTCTGAAAATACCAGACGTAAAAATACAGAAAATCACGATAGCCGAGTTGTTGGGTGGTCGGAATTTCGAGTCGAGAGTTCGATCCCCAGGTGGCAGTACCAATGAGTTTTTCAAAAACTTATGTAAGAATTTCATCGTTGGCTTGGACATAAAGGCGGCGACGGGCTCACCACCTGTCACGTTGTCCCGAAAATATCTTCGGTGGAAGGTGGGTCAAAGGGACTTAATTGTCTAGACTTAACCTCTGTCTACCCCTGTATTGGGAATTGCGTGAAGATATTTATTTATTTTATTTAAAATACCAGACCAAAATATACCAGATCTTCTGACCTCCTCCACTATGGGCAGCAGTGTTTAAGGTGTAAGGTGTGTGGTAGGTACTGCGATCGCCAATCTACTTGCTGAATGTGGCGATTATGCTATACCCTCCAGTATGGAATAGGCCTATATCCCACAGTAGACTTATACAGGTTTTTATGTTGAAGGTATCGTATCTTTCTAATTTTTCCCATCGTTTTAATCTTTTTTCACTTACCATTATTATGGTATGGTCTTATGGTCTCAGCTTTTGTACTCTATGCACAATAATTCTGCCAATGGTGCCTTTGGGTGATTTAGCAAAAGATTTTGTTTTATTTCTCCTTCTACTTAGGCCGCGAAAATATCTTCGGTGGAAGGTGGGTCAAAAGGACTTAATTGTCTATACCTCTGTCTACCCCTGTATTGAGAAAAGCGTGAAGATCTACTTATGACAATATTGATATTGTCATAAGTAGATTTTCACGCCTTACCTTTTGTGTCCCCATCCGATAAAACGAAAATAGCTCACATTTAGACAGGTGTGATGATCAAGCGAATGTATAAAATGTATATTTTTATTTACGTTTCGTTTTTTGTTATTTTGTAAATTATATATTTCCTTATCGCATCACTTTGAGCGATTGATTAATGAGCACTGAATTAGTTCTTAAACACTGTAAAGTTGCGAAATAAACGCCTTAGTTACTACTTCTGTAGGGATAGCAAAAAACCCTAATACATTTAATTATTGAAATTAAATTATCATATACATATACTTACGAATCTAAATGAAAAACAATTATGTACCAGAACATACTTAAATAGAGAGTCACCTAGTGTGCCTAGTGTTGGGCTAGTATTGGCTACATAGTCTTGTGGTTAGGGTGGTCAGAACATCAAGTCCAGAGACTGAGTTTGCTTCCCAGCTGGCAGGCAGGTACTAATGGGTTTTTCAAAAACTTATGTACGAATTATATCGTTGGCTTGGACATAAAGACGGCGACGGGCTCACCACCAGTCAAGTTGTCCTGAAAATATCATCGGTGGAAAGTGGATCAAAGGGACTTAATAGTCTAGACTAGACCTCTGTCTACACCTGTATTGGTAAATGCGTGAAGATTTTTATTTATTTATTATTAAAAAGAAATGAATGTTGAAAAAAAAAATGAAACCAAGTAATCATGAAATGAAAATTTCATGATTACTTGGTTAGCAAATGAATCATCGAACACAATAATGTAACCAAAATGGTATAAAATATAACTAGAGTTAGTCACAATAACCGAGCGGTTGGATTGAATTCGAGGCAAGTAACCCCGAGTTGGATCCGTAACTGGTAGGCTCTTGCCAATCAGTTTTATTAAAACTTATATACGAATTATATTCTTGGCTTCGATATAAAGACGGCGCCAAACCACCTGTCACGTTATACCTTAAAATTTAGAAGACATTTATAGTGATAGGTGTGTCCAAAGGATTTCATTGTCTGGACTTCTGTCTACTATTATTTGAAAACAAAAATGAATGTTTTAAATAAATTAATAAGTGACAAATTACTTAAATGTTTTTGCGCACCTTACTTCATGATAAACGTAAGTATTGTAGCAAAACCGGGGCGATATAATGCGCTAGCCGCCTGCTTCTTAGCGATAAATTTATAACTTAGGTGACTATTCCATTATTAGATTATTTAATTTTTAAATAAAAAAAGCATTTATTATTTCTTATGCTCAATCGATTTAATAATGATGCTTTCTCTTAAAATAAACGAGAATTTCTTTAAGCTATCGTGGCTCTAAATTTTAATAAATGTGACAGGATGTCAAAATTAAATGTATTATATTTTTTTACATATATAATATTAAGTTATAAACAAAACCTAATGTATAATAGCAAATAAGCATTATCTTACAATTTTTTTTTACTTTATATAATTACTTTTTCATTTTATTAAATTAAAGAGAAACTTTTTCATTTGATAAAATTTTTGGTGTACAGTCCATATTACACCTCACATACGAAAAAATAAGATGTTCTTCCGAAGTCCTTACAATTATGAATGTTGTGTTTACCTTTAATTAAGAACACTTTTACCTATAATCCTTAATACTTGTGTTTTGTGTTTATTACTGCGATGTAATCCTTGTTGGTGAACCTAAATAAATAAATAAATAAAAATAATTCTTTGCTTAAAGCGATGATAGCCCAAAGGTTGGTGACCGGAATTCGGACCGGAAGCCAATAGTGAATCCCGATCACCGGCAACAACAACACACGGCTATCGTAATTCATCATTACAATCATTCATTCATCACTTTCATTCATTTATACATAATAATAAATAAATAAATATCTTCACGCAATTCCCAATACAGGGGTAGACAGAGGTCAAGTCTAGACAATTAAGTCCCTTTGACCCACCTTCCACCGAAGATATTTTCGGGACAACGTGACAGGTGGTGAGCCCGTCGCCGTCATTTATACATCATTATAATATAAAAGGTACTTAAGGTTGCTTTGACGTAATGCCCGCTTCAATCGCTCGTACAGCTATCGAATTAAATTTAATAATATTTTATTAATACCTTTAGTAACATTTAATAACAAGCAGTTGTACGATATCGATTAGAATCGACGGCGCGATTCCGCGAACTCAAAGCTACCCTTTGCGCACGCGATCTGAAAAGCTCTCCGTTTTGCACCTTTCTAAAGCTCGCGTCTTTCGAAATTAAAGGCGTGGCCTTATTACCGGCTGTGAGCTTTTCCAATATATTATTTCATTTAAGGGTGTCAGCGCAAGGGCTACGTCTGTTCAATTTTGACAATATCATTAAAACTACACTCGAAAACCATTATTATTATGATGGTAATGAACGATGACCAGCAGAGAAATGATTTCATCAGCACAGGTGCGAAAATAATGATTTACGAAGATATTACGTCATGCGGCGATAGACTCACCACCTGTGATGATGTCCCAAATAGTGAAAGGCGGGTCAAAAGACTTCATTGTGTACACCTTCGTCTACCCCAGTGTTGGGAATGTACATGAAGATATTTATTTATTTAGTATTAAAAGAATAAATAAATATCTTCACGCAATTCCCAATACAGGGGTAGACAGAGGTCTAGTCTAGACGATTAAGTCCCTTCGACCCACCTTCCACCGAAGATATTTTCGGGACTACGTGACAGGTGGTGAGCCCGTCGCCGTCAATTATACATCATTATAATATAAAAGGTACTTAAGGTTGCTTTGACGTAATGCCCGCTTCAATCGCTCGTACAGCTATCGAATTAAATTTAATAATATTTTATTAATACCTTTAGTAACATTTAATAACAAGCAGTTGTACGATATCGATTAGAATCGACGGCGCGATTCCGCGAACTCAAAGCTACCCTTTGCGCACGCGATCTGAAAAGCTCTCCGTTTTGCACCTTTCTAAAGCTCGCGTCTTTCGAAATTAAAGGCGTGGCCTTATTACCGGCTGTGAGCTTTTCCAATATATTATTTCATTTAAGGGTGTCAGCGCAAGGGCTACGTCTGTTCAATTTTGACAATATCATTAAAACTACACTCGAAAACCATTATTATTATGATGGTAATGAACGATGACCAGCAGAGAAATGATTTCATCAGCACAGGTGCGAAAATAATGATTTACGAAGATATTACGTCATGCGGCGATAGACTCACCACCTGTGATGATGTCCCAAATAGTGAAAGGCGGGTCAAAAGACTTCATTGTGTACACCTTCGTCTACCCCAGTGTTGGGAATGTACATGAAGATATTTATTTATTTAGTATTAAAAGAATAAATAAATATCTTCACGCAATTCCCAATACAGGGGTAGACAGAGGTCTAGTCTAGACGATTAAGTCCCTTCGACCCACCTTCCACCGAAGATATTTTCGGGACTACGTGACAGGTGGTGAGCTCGTCGCCGTCTTTATGTCCAAGCCATAATAATTTATCTGGTATTTTTCAAGATGGAGGCCACATGGGTGGTTAGGAAATAAATATTTCAATCTTTCTTACTCTTAAATTATAAAGCTGTCACTCTGACCTGTCGATAAGGAACTACTGAAGCCATTAACTCCTGCAAACGATTTCAAAAATTAATCTTACAGATGCGTTACTTCCCTAGGACTAGGATTGAATGCCTCATTGCAAATATTTACACTACATATGAGTATGTTTTGAACAGGTCCGTGCGTGAATACGTTTACGTAACAGGATTGTTTATACTATTTGTCGGCGTATTTTAATAATTTCATTGTAGATGGTTTAGAACACATTCTATCAATTGGCATACTGAACGCAATTTATATGACAGTGAAAAACCACCAGAAACGTTTAAGTAAAGGCAGTGTAGGCAAAGATGGGGTGACGTCTTGCAAAATGTTGCAGGAAGTCGATAGATGCAGGTTGCCGAGGGCCGTTTTTTGTGGGAACCTTTGGAGGAAGTCTATGTTTAGCATTGAACTCTTGATTGGCTGTAAAGAAGAAGAAGAATAAATTTATAACTATTATAATTGCGCATTTCTCGTTAATCCAAAAATAAAAACGAAACGCTTCGAAATTCAAACGGACATCTAATTTTCCCTCCAATTTTGTATGTCGTTCGTTTTACGTAAAAAAAAAGTCGCCTGACACAAACCGATATCTGCGAAATCAAAAATTCATTCGCAAGCTGACAATGCGCATAACTAACCTTTGCAATTATTCAAAGCGCATGTTTATCGTAAAACAGTAAAAAGGCGGCATGTTTTTTTTATTCTTTAATTCTTAAAAGGCGTTACGCTGTAACATTAAGTTTGAATGATATTCCTTCACTTGCTTGTTTGTCTGGAGGGATTACCCGATGAACTTATTAATTATATTTTTAACGGCATGTGTATTCAGCCAGTTATAATTACGGTGTGCGGAATTTAATTAAAATACTAACATTTTATATTGCTATGATAAGATGATGGGTAACGGTCCTTTAAGTTACATTTCGAATGGTAATGGTTAGGGTAAATTAAAAATTAATTAGAGTTATAATGACTGATGAACTGAACATTCTTTGCATTTACTATTTAGTATGATCGCTTATTGCAAGTTTATAAGGAGTAACAAAGTCGACAGGATAGCCTAGTTATTAGTGACCGTGCCTTCGAAGCTAAGGTTGTCGGGTCGAATCCTGCTAAGTGCAAACGTTTGTTTGATGGATAAGACTGTTTATACTTGTGTAATGGATATATCTACGTAAGTATATTGTATCGTTGGCTGGGACAGTAAGGCGGCGATAGGCTCGCCACTTGTCACGTAGTCCGAAAAAAGCGTCGCTGAAATGTGTTTTCTAAAGCATTCATCTCGCTACACTTAAAATTACATTACCGCTTTTAATAATACTAGCTACATTTAAGAGTCCCATGCGTAAGTAGGCGTAAGGCGGCGATAGGCTCGCCACTTGTCACGTAGTCCGAAAAAAGCGTCGCTGAAATGTGTTTTCTAAAGCATTCATCTCGCTACACTTAAAATTACATTACCGCTTTTAATAATACTAGCTACATTTAAGAGTCCCATGCGTCCGAATAAAAACGCTTCTAGACCGGTTATCATAAGACAGATTGTGACAAGCTTATACGGAACCTTCTCACCTGAGTATCCACTCTACCTTCTCCAATGAAAACAAACAATAATATTTTTATATGTGAAAGGACTGTTTCAGAAATCACAACTATCTAGACATAAACTGTATTGATTGAGACTGTATAACATTATCAACCTACTCTCCAAATACTTAAATAAGTTTGAACTCAAAGAAGAACTGAGCTTCTATTGATGTTAAATGTATATCTCAACGTGCATCCAAGATCTAAGACACAAGAAAAAAATTTCTTCACGCCATTCCCAATACTAGGGCAAAGGTCTAGACAATTAAGTCCTTTCGACCCATATTTCACCGAAGACATTTTCTCGGACAACGTGGCAGGTGGTGAGCCTGTCGCCGTCTCTATGTTCAATCCGACGATATGAATCATACGTAAATTTTGAAAAAAAAAAAAAACTTATTCTGATCTCCCAACCACTCGGCTATCGTGACTACACTATGTCAAATATTATAACATTTTGGAGTTAACTTAGTCACGTATTGGAAGTGCCCTTTAACTTTACAGTCCCGGTCTATTTGTCATGTTACTGGCAGCACTTTGTCAGACAATTGATTTAAAAAAACAGGTTAAAAACCGGCTAAAGTGGTTCCAATTTGTTTTAGTAAAGTTAAAGTTAGTAGTTCTAAAGTACAGTCGCATTTCAAATTGACAGATACTTGTATATTGAACATCACATACGTTGCACCGATCTCTAAGTAAGTCGATCAAGCACTTGTCGTATGCATCAAAAGCAAAAAATCTTACAAAAACACCCAGACTTAAAACTTTTCTGGGTAGTCTAGTCTCGGAACCTTATAGTTGCCGTCACCATAAAAACCAGTCTCTACACCACTCATACACGGAGGTCTTAATACCAATAATATGGTACCATAAATGGTTTATATTACACAACTTTTCTGTAACAATAACAATGAAAGAAAAATAACAATATCTTCGGTGGAAGGTGGGTCGAAGGGACTTAATTTTCAAGACTAGACCTCTGTCTACCCCTGTATTGGGAATTGCGTGAAGATATTCATTTATTTAATAACAATAAATAAACTGACGGTTATGGACTCACCGCGTCACGGTGTCTTAAACCATAAGATCTCTGTCTATCCTATTGGGAACATGCGTAAAGATAAAAAATACTCTCGTTCAACAACAGCAGGGCCACAGCTCATTTGAAACAGAACCCACGCACAGATCTACCAATTACACATCCCCTTTGTAAACGCCGCCGCAAACATAAAAGGTGCCGCCGCGAATGATTCGTCTCGCCTATTTACTAATGTTAAGAAACAGTCTTACCAACCATTCACATCTGAACTCTCAAGTTTCCTACCGAATCGAATTAAATAAACTATTTTAGGGAAGCAAGGCAGGTCTTGATGAATTGGTGCGTCATGAACGGTGCTTAAGTTCAAATAGACAAAGATACACCGTCTAATTATCTTATTATCAAGGGTTAGTATTTAACCGCGGTAGGCGAAATGGATAAATTTGAGCGCTTGTGAATATTGACGACATCTGTGGACGAGTGGCGTAAACACCGGTTCTCAAGGTGTGGCCATCTCGAGGTCCCGGGTTTGATTCTCAGTCAGGTCAATGTAGAATAACCACTTTTTCTTCATTTTCTCGGGCCTGGGTGTTTGTGGTGCCTTCGTTGTTTCTTATTTGCATACCACCTCCTCCTCTCCTACCCCACCCACTTCCACGTTCCCCTGCCTACCCCAGTATGGTAAATTTCGTTAAGATATGTAACGTGGCAGATGGTTAGCCTAGCCTAGTCTAGTCTAGTCTACAAAAATATCTTCACGCTTTTCCCAATACAAGGGTAGACAGAGGTCTCGAGATTTAAGTCTTACCCACCTACCACTGAAGATATTTTTGGAGATATTTACACACGTAAGTTCCGAAGAATACTCTGTCGTGCCAGCTGTTCTGTTCATCGAACTCGGGTCTCCTCATTGGAATTCCTGCCAACTAATCAGTAGACTATCGTGGTTAAATAGCTACACGCATTTTCCCTACACTAGGGAAGACAGAGATCTAAGAAACCGTTCGAATCACCTTTTACCGAAGACTATTTGGGACATGGTGAGATATGATAAACCTATTGCCTTTTGTGTCCCTGAGAACGGTACTATATGCCTACATTAATATATATTTACATAGATAAACAATATATAAATAATATTAATATATACAAATAAACATCCATGACTCGAGTACAAGCATTTGCATGCAGCACACAAATATTTCCCCTACCCGCGACCCTTTCCTTCGAATGCAGGGTCGAAATCGGCTATCGTTCTTCTTTATTTCTATAATGACCTTTTTATATATTATAAATAAATAACTTCACGCCATTCCCAATACAGGGGAAGACAGAGGTCTAGACTAGACAATTAAGGCCCTTCGACCCACCTTCCACCGAAGATATTTTGGGACAATGTGACAGGTGGAGAGCCCGTCGCCATTTTTATGTCCAATCCAACGATATGAATTGTACATAGGTTCTCAAAAATTTCCATTGTTTCGAGCCTGCCACCTGGGGATCGAAGTCGGGTCTGTCGACTCGAATTCCGATCACCTAACCACTCGGCTATCGTGACTTAACCTTTTTATATTACGTATAAAATTGTAATTAATAAAGTTATAAATTTTTGTAATAAATGATACTATTATATAATACAATTAACTTAAAGCTTTCTAATAAAACGTAATAATTACACCTTTTTAAAGAATGCAACAAAATTACTTATCGAGCGTTCAAAGCAAATGCTTTTACATTTTTATTACTTGTACATAAAATGTATACAAGTATTGTGTAATAAAAAAGTTTTAATTGCAAAACTATTATTGTTGTATTAACAAATTTATTAAGCTTTTTTATCATCCTAAAGCTTATTATTTATTAGAGTAAAAACCCCGTAATAGTAAATGTTGTAAATCACGGTATCCGAATGGTTGGGCGTTCTGGATTCTCGACAAGAGACCACCTGAGGATCGAACTCGGGTCGTTTGATCCTCAGGTGGTAGGTTCTTATCAATGGGTTCTTTCCAACATCTTATATATGATTTATATCGTTCGCTTGGAAGTAAAGACGGCGACAAGCTCATCACCTGTCACGTTGTCCCAAAAATGCCTTCGGTGAATTCATCATTCCCAGAATTGAGAATGGCGTGAAGATACATGATGGCAAATGATTAGTGCAGACCATGGACACCTGCGAATTACTACAATGAAGAAGGAAGGTGAGTTGTCTCCCCATGGGCATGGGCATGCAATACTGGATCCCTATAACTTCCAAACGGGAAGACGGCAGCTGTTACACTGCTAGTGGCAGAAATGGGTAAGAAAAGAAAAAAAGTTTAGTAAAAATTTAAATCTATATTTATCAAAGTAGTCTGTGTGCGTCTAGTACTAGTACCTTCAGTTCAAACCTAGACAGTTATCGTCCAATACAATTAAATGGTGCTTAAGTAATAACAGACACATTAATCCGCTTGATAAATGTTTATTATCTTACATATTCATGTACGTTCCCTCCAATGAATAAAAATTTAAATTCCTACCGCGTGTCTCGCGTTCAAATCAATTGCCCAGATACAAATTCATTAAAGCGTACACTAAACAATTTTTATTTGCTGCCTTACGTTGTAAATAAATTGACAGATAATAACGACTATAAATTTTTCATGATTATCATTTTTTGCTCAATGGTTATGGCGTAAGAATATACCACTACATTTCTTCCCGTGGGTGTGGCAAGAGGCGACTGAGGAACAAGCCTTGACAATATTAACCAATCACCGACAGATGGCGGGATACCCATGTTAAAAAAATTCCAAACCAAATTAACCAAACCCTTCAATTAAGCGGACCTATTCCAATCTCTATCGAATAATATTTGAGAAACGGTCTTTATTCATTGAGTGCTACATAGTTCAAACTGTATATAATAATATTAGTGTAGATTTACCTATATTTTGAAAGAATCTATAAAATTTATTGGGAGTCTATTCGGCCTTACTATTGTTTATTTTTTAAAGCCGTTTAATTGGTTTAACTCTACCTTTCTCTACTCTACTCCAATACGATTATTTTTTCTATTTTTAGTATATTTATTTTAAAATAGCAATAAGAAGAGTTATGGATTGTTACATATAATTCATATAATTGTATATAAATGCCGTATATGCAAAACCGTGGTCGCAATTACGATTATTCCTGGTATTGAAGTCGACGTCGTTACGCTTGCTACGGAGTTTTTCTTTCAATAGCAAAGAGAAAATCTTGTAGCGCGTTGCATCAGTGCCCGTAACGTATGATTTTAGGGTTCCGTTGTGATATTTTACTTATAAAATATAAAATATCTTCACGCAATTCTCAATACAGGGGTAGACAGAGGTCTACCCTTTCCACCGAAGATATTTTCGGTTTTTTCGGCCGAAGAGGTTTACTTCCACCGAAGATATTTTCGGAAGAACGTAACAGTGAGACCGTCGCCGTCTTTACGTCCAAGCCAACGATATAATTCGTACATAAGCCTCGCCTGCCTGCCACCTGGTGATGGAACTCCGGGTAACTTGACTCGAAATTCTGACCACCATTATACCATTCGATTCCCGGTCGGGTCAATGTAGAAAAACCACTTTTTCAACATTTTCTCGAAACTGTTGTTCGTTGTTTCCGATTTCCATACCTCAAGTGCTCTAGCATCTTACATTGGTATCGGAGCAATGTATGTGATGTTGTCCCTATCGATATATGTATTTATATTTATATTACAATTTATGGTTTATGGTTGAAATTACGGTTAATATTTTGTGTAATAATAGGAATTTCCACAACTATGATATCGATATAGAAAATCTTGGTCTGTAAAATACCGGATCTGTAAAATCCGGATTCGGATAACATTTTGTGTTTATGACGTATTTTACAGACAGAGATTAATTTTGTTATGTTCCGGTCGTTTTTTGATCCGGTAAAATAAGCAACAAATAAAATTAATTTCTTTCTTCTTTCTTTCCTGCCTCAAATCATTTACTGACTCTTCGAGATGCCAAAGTACAAATTTATATAAACATAAAAAGTTTAGCTTGTATAAATAATTGAGCTTTCTAAGAAGACTCCGACATTTTACCACTTACTTCAATCGAGCTGTGTAAATACAACACCTGCCACGTTCAGTGTACTGTAGCGGCAAAAATGTGGTTTACGGTATACGATAGCTTGTTTAGTTTACGTCACTAAGTCATGTCAAATAACTCATTTTATAAAAAAATATACTTTCACGCCATTGCCAATACGTGGGTAGATAGAGGTCTAGACAATTAAGTCCTTTCAGCACACCTTCCACCGAAAACATTTTTTATGGTTGGAGTAGTCGGAATTCAAGTCAAGAGACCCGAGTTCGATCCCCAGGTGGCAGGCTCGTACCAATGGGTTGCTCAAAAACTTATGCACGAATTGTGTCGTTGGCTTGGACATATAGACGGCGGCCGGCTCATCACCTGTCACGTTGTCCCGAAAATATCTTCGGTAGAAGGTGGGTCGAAGGGACTTAATTGTCTAGACTAGACCTCTGTCCTCTGTTTGTATTGGGAATTGCGTGAAGATATCTGTAAAGCATCTTATCTTCCTTACGGCATATGCTGCAGAACTTACTCTGTTCTAAAAGTTTCTAAAATTTCTATGTTCTAAATTCTTCTAAGTTTCTAAATTTTCCGTTGGAGCTTAGCATCAGAGAAAAACCTTGACAGTGTACCGACTGATGGCGGGATAACCTTCTCGAAAAAAATGTCTGACCAAAATAAGCAGGTCGTTAACGGGAGGCACTGTCTAAGGCCCAAGATGTACTGCGATCGCCAATCAGCCAAGCGTGGAGATTATGGCGTATACTCCGCCTGGTAAGGCCCATGTCCTGCATTGGAGCATTACAGACGTTATATGTTTATGTAAATATATGCAGAACCCAGTGTCTGAAATCCGATCCCGCTTATCCCGATTTCTAAGTAGACGTCCGTTTAAGGAATGAGCGAGCATTACTTGAATAAACAGCTCATGGCAATCATGCATGCGCTCTGATAACTTTTTTTGCATTTTAACCGACTTCGAAAAAGGAAGGTGTATTGTTATGATTTCAATATTCATGAGAGAAAGATTTGCATTTAACCTTGAAATTTTATATTTACACAGGACACAACCGTAAGTACATCGACGAATATGAAAACTAGGTATGTATATAAAAGTCACGATAGCCGAGTGGGTGGGTGGTCGGTGTTACCAGTTTTTATCAACATAAATACGTACCAATATATAATATATTTCTTAGAGAGACTATTACGATAGCCGGGTGGTTGGGTGGTCGGAATTTCGAGTCAAGAGACCCGAGTTCGATACCCAGGTGGCAGGCTCGTACCAATGGGTTTTTCAAAAACTTACGTACGAATGATATCGTTGGCTTGGATATAAAGACGGCGACGGGCTCACCATCTGTCACGTTGTCCCGAAAATATCTTTGGTGGAAGGTGGGTCGAAGGGTTTAATTGTCTAGACTAGACCTCTGTCTATCCCTATGTTGGGAATTGCGTGAAGATATTTATTTATTTATTTATTTATTATTATAGGTATATATACATGATTCTCTTCTGAAATATGAAGAACGAGCGTATGTTTTGCGTTACATATAAGTAATCGATATATTTTGCTGTCAGTAAGTAACTATTCTTTGTGGAAATCTTTGGGGAGGCCTATGTTCAGCAGTGGACTATTATTATTATTAGGCTATAAGGCTGAATAGACTGTAAAGAAGAAGAAGTGACTTTTTGTTTCGTTTTCCTATTCTATTTTTTATACTATTTGAGAAGCTAGTTACATAGGAAATACGCAGTTATGAATGATGTTTTAAGGACAATGTAAAGAATGTTATATTTAATTTCTCATTTTTATACGGTAAGGGTGGAAAGGTGGAGGGTGGTGAGCCAACAGTCAATCTGATGGTTAATGGCAGCAACCAATGCGTATTCACTATCTACTATTACTCTATACTACTACTAATGGGCGTAAATGGAATTCTTTTTAGCATCTTGTTACTCTGACTCCCTATATCCTGCATAAGTTAGTAACTGTATAGGTAAGTGTGTTGTAACTGCATAAGTAAGAAAGAAATTTTATTGGTTAAGAAATAATTCTTTAATAATTTATGTACACAGATAAATCAAAAGAAATAATTGTAACATGACATAGTCTGTACAAAGGTCTTCAGATATTACTTCTAGCAGACCTGCGATAGGACAGGGGTTACTATAAAATAATAAATAAATAAATATCTTCACGCAATTCCCAATACAGGGGTAGACAGAGGTCTAGTCTAGACAATTAAGTCCCTTTAACCCACCTTCCACCGAAGATATTTTCGTGGCAACGTGTCAGGTAGTGAGCCCGTCGCCGTCTTAATGTCCAAGCCAACAATGAATCGTATATAGGTTTTAAAAAAACCCATTGGTACGAGCATGCCACTTGGGGTTCGAACTCGGGTCTCTCGACTCGAAATTCCGACTACCCATCCACTCGGCTATCGTGACTTCAGACTTCACAGTGGTTACTAGAAGGTAGATTGCGCGTACATAATAATACATTAGTGTGATGTCAAATACATACACATACATATATAACGGCCTATTGAAAACTGCAGGACATAGGCCTCTCCCATAGGGAGATTTTGCCATAATCGCTTTGCTTGGTAAGCGGATTGGCGAACGGATAAATTTGTTTGGATTGGCAATAAAAAAAAAAAAAATTATATTGTGTGATGTCAAATCAGGTCCCCATTTCAGCAAATTGCTGCATTACTGAAGTGATACAATACGGATTTTTAAATGGAGCCTGATGTCGCCTTCACAGACGGTAATCCAAAAAATTAATCAAGTGGTGATAATAACTTCAAAAGATCATAAAGAAAGACAAATAAAAAAGAAATTCCGTCAGTAAAAATCAAAATTATACAATAAGGGGAAACAAACAAATTATTTAACTGTTTTAACATATACAAAAAATACTGTAATTTTCTATACCATACATGTAAAGACCGAATGATGAAAAAATATATAGCGCGAAAATTTTTGTTATCTCTGAGATCCCGGGTTCGATTCTCGGTCAATGTAGGAAAATCACTTTTTCTTCATCTTCTGGCCTGGGTGTTTAGGGCGCCTTCGTTATTTCCGATTCCATTATACAAGTCCTTTAACAGATTAGTTTGGGTGGATCAGGGAAATGCATGTAATATTGTCCATATTAATGTATGTATTACGTATATTTTATTAAGAAATACATTTTAACATTGAACAACATGAAAAACCTTAACCAAATGTAGAGCATTTAATCCGCAAGGTTAAACGTCAATCAGTAAACACGAATAATTTCTAGCCAGTTGTATATTATTTTACAGTCTAATATATAGCAGTTACCTGTCAGACTTTTAACTTTTTTACTCCTGTCAAACACTGTATTTTTTAATTAATTTAAAATAAAACAGTCACAATCGCCGAGTAGTTGGGTGTCCGGAATTCCAGTCAGTAAAACCGAGTTCAATCCCTACATCCTCAAGTGGGGATTGAACTCAGTCCTACTACTCGCTGTAACCAATGGTTTTTTCAATTTATTGCATTAAGTTAGCCTTCTGAATAAATTTTCCTGCCTGTCTGTCTGCTGGAAGATATTTCAAGTTTTTGGAATAATTTGTACCCTTGGGCAAACTCTTTGATTGATAAATGTTATAAGTTTTTGTCTACATTATTCAATAAAATAAATAAATAAATAAAACCCTTAAAAGTCTACCGTAGTACATAGACTAATCCTCTTTATAGGTTGACTCTCCTATGGGACATTCCATAAAGTGGATTAACCAAACCCGCTTGCAAAACCCAAGTTTGGCAAGCGGATTGGCGATCGCAGTACTAAACACCTCGCAATTTAGACGCTGCTACGCATCACCGGTATATTTAATTTCGGTCTGATAGTTTTCGAGGTTGTAATCCCGCAATCAATTCTTTTTATTGAAGGCCTTACCCTTACCTCGCCTTTACCTCTTACGACACCCACTGGAAAAAGGAGTTGGTGAATTCTTCCGCTACCATTATACCACTGCATAAGCACATGGTACATAACATATGAAAACTATATAAAAATATACATATATGTCAAACGGTTCCTTCTTTACTTCCGATTCTATAACACAAGTGCTTCAGCTACTTACTTTAAAATAAATAATTGATTAAATGTCTTCACGCAATTCCCAATACAGGGGTAGACAGAGGTCTAGTCTAGACAATTAAGTCCATTCGTCCCACCTGCCACCGAAGATATTTTCGGGTCAACGTGATAAGTGGTGAGCCCGTGGCCGTCTTTATGTCCAAGCCAACGATATAATTCGTACATAAGTTTTTGAAAAATCCATTGAACGAGTTTGCCACCTGGGGATCGAACTCGTGTCTCTTGACTCGAAATTCCGACCACCCAACAAAATCAAATCAAATCATTTATTCATCGACATAAGAACATACATTCGTTTATCGATAGTTATTTTTAATCTACCACCGTTTCCTTATGGAGTTCCTCTAACGGAGAAGAAATCGGAGAAAGAAACTCCATAGGTATCCTCTTTTTTGGTCAATATTTTTAACAATAGTATTATATTATACAAATATAATGTGACATTTTCTAGAAATAGCTTGGGAGCGATCACCTCTTTCCTAGGGGTTACTGTCATCAATATATTCATTTATATTATAATAACCTTCCTATAAAGGTTTTCTTTAATAAATGTCTTAAACCTGTTAATAGATAGGCTTTGCACTTTTACCGGGACTTTATTATAGAAGCGTATACACCGTCCTAAGAACGAGTTACTTACTCTATGGAGTCAACCACTGATTATCGTGACTTTTTACTTACTTTGGTATCAGAGTAAGTAGCTGAAGCACTCGTTATAGAATCGGAAGTAATAAAGGAACCGTAAACACCCAGACCCGAGACAATTTAGAAAAATTGGATTCCCGTTCGGGAATCAAACCCACGCCCACAGAGCTGTAGACACCGTAAAAAGCGGCGTATACGCCACTCGTCAGAGGTCATCGTGACCACTAGTTTCACATTACCTTTCTACAAATGCATGTTAGCTGAAACAGAAACCAAACATGTTAATTATGATAAATTATTTACAGACAAAAGTGCATTCTCGTGTTTTTCTACAATTAAAAATAAAAACAAAAAAAGTAATAATCCCCTGCCGAGCCGGGTAAACGGATTTACATGCACACAAAATCGCACAGCTCTATCTACGACATTATACCTGGCAACATTTTCAAAACGAGTTATTTTAATAAATAAATATCCGCCACCGGAAGGACACCTCCCAATAAAGCATGTAAAAATGCTTTATCTAATATCAAGATAACACTGTAATTACGTACACCAGGCCGCAACTGAACGTTTTCGGAATTTTAAAATTAAAAAAAAAAAACACCGTCCGCCATTATACCGACTTACTAGCGATTATGGCATTTGGCAGAAACGGCCAGTGTTAAAATTATACAAAAAGAAAAAACTTTAAAAGTGTAACGACAGGAATGTACTTCCATTCAAGTGATTTTTTTTCTTTTCGTCATTTCAATACGACCTCATTTAAGTTTTATTTAGAAGTGGATATACGTCTATTTGAAATTAAAGTCGTAAAACGCATAAAAACCACATTAGTAGAACACTTTGTAATCTGTGGAATTGGACTATGCGGGGGAACGAGAGAGCTGCCCTTTGAACTCGGAGACCTGTGTGTGCGACAGGGATGGCATATGTTTCGTGAATGCTACTGTATTGGAGCTAGTAGTCAATCCGGGGGCAGTCATGGGCGGGACTGGACAGTTATATAGAAATAGTTTAGACGTGGAAGTTAGAAATGAGTTATTCTGCGCTGCTTTACCGTTAAAACAAAAAAAAAGTAATAAATTTACATGACGTAAAGCAAGGAAATTTTTAATTGTGCTTCTGTGCACTCTGCACAGAAGTACAATTAAAAATTTCCTTGCTCGGGAAGCTTAACCTTTTTTTCCTATTTCGATTAGTTGAATTTGACGACCTACGTTGACGAGTTGCGTATACACCGCTTTTCATGGTGTCGCCAGATCTGATGTCCCGGATTCGACTCCCGGTCGGGTCGATGTAGAAAACACTTTTTTATATTTTCCCGGCTTTGGGTATTTGCGGTAACTTCGTTAATTCCGATTCCATAACACAAGTGCTTTAGCTGCTTACTTCGGGATCAGAGCAATGTATGTGATGTTGTACGAAACTAAACTTTAAACAGGTTCATTTCTTTTTAAAGAGAAGTAAGCCTGATTAGAGAGCTGCTAATTATAGCCGAATGATTAGGTGGTCGGAATTCAAAACATGAGACGAGTTCGATTCCCAATAGATAAACCCGTGCCAATGGATATTTAAAAAATATGAATAAATTTTTATCTTCACGCAATTCCCTATACAGGGGTAGACAGAGGTCTAGTCTAGACAATTAAGTACCTTTGACCCTCCTTCCACCGAAGATATTTTGGGGTCAACGTGACAGGTGGTGAGCCCGTCGCCGTCTTTTATGTCCAAGCCAACGATATGAATCGTAAATAGGTTTTGAAAAAACAATGGGTATTTGCAAAACTTACATAGCATTTACATCGTTGACTTGGACATAAACACGGCGACAGGCTCACAAAATGTCTTCGCTCTGTCCACCCCAGTTTCGGGAATGGCGTGAAGATATTTACTTTATTTATGATATTAAGTGCTGTCCATGTGCATGCACATCTCTAATGAGCTCCAGGTCTTGCATATCTTTTAGAAAGGAATTCCGAAGGGAAAGGGGGAAAAGATATGGGACTGTAGTTATCCTAGTCAATGAACGAAATAAATATATTCTCTGCTGAATAAATATATTCTCCTTTATACAGTATATTACCTTTATAAAGTCACGATAGCCGAGTTGTTAGGTGGTCGGAATTTCGAGTCGAGAGACCTGAGTTCGATCCCCAGGTGGCAGTACCAATGAGTTTTTCAAAAACTTATGTACGAATTTCATCGTTGGCTTGGACATAAAGACGGCGACGGGCTCACCACTTGTCACGTTGTCCCGAAAATATCTTCGGTGGAAGGTGGGTCAAACGGTCTTAATTGTCTAGACTTGACCTCTGTCTACCCCTGTATTGGGAATTGCGTGAAGATATTTTTTTATTCCTTTATACAGATATTCTCCACGCCCTGGGTTGAGTGGCAGAGAATGCCAAAATGGCATTAAGTCCGCCCATTGTCATCCATTTGGTGTAACAATAAAGTATAAATAAATAAATAAATATTCTGCAAGACTTACCCCGGTCGAGCTGGCCACATGCAGCGGTAGATACAGGCTTTGAATACTGCTAGATAGATAAATAGTACGTTACATTGATATTGCTAGATAGGTAAATACTATACTCTTTATAGCGCACTTACACAGAAAATTTACAACATAAAAGCACTATAGGCATACTAATCTTTGAAGTCTATTTATCTGTAATTTTTTATGTGTTCTTTAATTTACTTCAGGATCCGTTTGGTGACGGCAAAAGAATATACATACATACATACATAACGGCCTGTTAAAGTCCACTGCAGGACATAGGCCTCTCCCATAGGGAGGATTTGCCGTAATCGCCACGCTTGGCAGGCGGATTGGCGATCGCAGTACCAGACCAATCGCACCTGCTGCCCATCTTCGGTCTGATTATTTTGGTCTGACATTTTTAGAGATGGTTATTCCGCCATCTATCGGTTCCCCTTAGGAAATTCTAGGCTCTTTCCCTTATTTGCCTCTTACGACATCCACGGGAAGAAAGGGAGTGGCAATATTCTTACGCCGTTACCACATGGCAACTTTGTAGTCTATTTATCTATAATTTATCTATGTGTTCTTTAATTTACTTCAGGATCCATGTTGTGTGATGGCGTAATCATAAGGGTGGTTAATTCTTTTTTCTCGTGAGTACCTTACTAACTAAGGATGTTGCGTTGCAATTTCAAAGGATACCAACCGATACTGAGGTTATAAATAATAAAATAAATATCTTCACGCAATTCCCAATACAGGGGTAGACAGAGGTCTAGTCTAGACAATAAAGTCCCTTCGACCCACCGTCCACCGAAGATATTTTCGGGACAACATGACAGGTGGTCGCCGTCTTTATGTCCAAGCCAACGATGTAATGCGTACATAACTTTTTGAAAAACCTTTTGGAACGATCCGGCCACCTGGGGATCGCACTCGGGTCTCTTGACTCGAAATTCCGACCACCCAACCACTCGGCTATCGTGACTTCAAAAGTAACTAGACCAAATGTGAGCAAACCCGTGATGGTACGTGACGGAGCAGTGTCTAACGTTCAAGGCGTCTGATATATCCGTCAATCCGCTCGCCAAGCGTGGCAATAACGTTACTTTACTTTATTTTGGACTGGTACTTGTCGAAATAATTGCACCGCCATCTCTCGGTAAATAAATGCATTTTCAAGGCTTTTCTCTTAGTCACATTTTACAACAGAACGGCAAATTGATTGGCGTTTGGTAATCGTAGTAAGCCCATTACAATCTATTACACTAAATATTAAGAATAAAAATATATAGGAGGCAAGTTTTTAAAGAAAGAAGTAGAGAGATATATAATGTATACTTTTCTTTCTTTCGTTAAAAATATATGGAAGTCAAGTTTTTACTTAAATCTTTTTATTGTAAAAATATGATTCCGAGAAGATACAAGTTGTCCTGAAAATATCTTCGGTGGATGGTGGGTCGAGGAGACTTAATTGATAACTAGACCTCTGTCTACCCCTGTTGTGGGGATTGCGTGAAGATATTTACATGTTTATTTAAACGTGATTCCTATATATATACAAAGTATACTTTAATATAGTTTAGTTTATTTAGATATTGTCATGTAAGTCTATCATTAAACGCACCACCTCCTACTATTCTTAATTCCCGTTTCTCTTTAGCCTTAAGGTTGTCTGGAAGAGATCGCTCTTTAGCGATAAGACCGCCTTATAGTGCATACGTATCTATCAAGTTTTCTCTCTGTTGTAGTTATTGCTTGTATATATGTGGTATAAAAAATATATACTACGTATAATTACAAGTAAAATTATATACTACTACTACAAAGTGTGACAAAGGTTCGATCCCTTCGTTGCCGCCACTAAAATTCTAATACCATTTTTATATTTTTATGTATGAAATATCTTCACGCAATTCCCAATACAGGGGTAGACAGAGGTCTAGTGTAGACATTGAAGTCACTTCGACCCACCTTCAACCGAAGATATTTTTGGGACAACGTCGCCGTCTTTATGTCCAAGCCACGATATAATTTGTACATAGGTTTTTAGAAAAACCCATCGGTACGGCCACTTGAGGATTGAACTCGGGTCTCTTGACTCGAAATTCCAACCGCCCAATCACTCGGCTATAGTGACTTTTTAAAAATTCTAATACCATTTTTATATTTTTAATCCTAAAATATTCATGAGCGAAGGTTAACACAGTCAAGTAACTTGCGCGTCAGAGAAATCGTAACAGAAAAAGTTTCGGCGTTTGAATTTTAAAATACGAACCCGAACAAAGAGAGCGATGAGCTTACTAACCGTCAAGCGCTTCTTCAAATATTAGAAATATTAATTTATGTTATCCATAAACCATTCTTTAATTATTGAATAGTCGTAGTGTCATACATACATACATAACGGCCTGTTAAAGTCTACTGCAGGACATAGGCCTCTTCCATAGGGAGGATTTACCATAATCGCCACGCTTGGCAAGCGGATTGGCGACCACAGTACCAGATCACTCGCAACTCAGACGCTGCTGCCTATCTCAGTTCTCATTATTTCTGGCGTGTGAGTCTGATATTATTGGAGATGGTTACCCCGCCATCTATCCGTTGCACTAACGATATTCTAGACTGTTTCCCTTAGTCACCTCTTACGACGGAAGAAAGGGAATGGCAATAGCAAAAGACGCTGTTACCACAAAGTTACCACGATATTGTCATAATCATAATATAATACACGTTGTTATATCGAAGAAGTTTATTAAATCACAAAAGAAAACATGTAACGCAGACCACGCAGTACACATATCTAAGAGCTCCTGCCACATCCAACTAGGGTAGGCAGAGGTCTAGACAATTGTGTCCATTTGGTCTCACCTTACACCAAATTCTGTTTTTGGACAACTTAACAGTTAGTGAGCCTAACGCCGTCTAAGTTACCAAGCCAACGTTACAATACACTTACAAAGATATATATAGAATATGTATTCATATGTACATAATATGTATATATTATATACACTTATGTGTCGATTGCAACGCATTCGTGTTCATTACACAAATTTATTATTATATATAATTTTGAAGGCAAATGCCACCAGCGGAATTCGAATCCGATACCCTAAGCTTTCAAGTTAGTATCACCACCAATAAGGTCGCTATGTTTTATATACGAAAAAAATCCTTAAAATTCTTGTTGTATGTATAAACATCCAGGTCTCAATCACAAGCATTCGTGTTGATAACACAAATATTTGCCGGAAGTGGGATTCGAACCCTAAACCCTGTGCTTTCAAGTTAAAGTTGCTACCAACCATCTATCATATCTATCTATCGGTTATCAGTTTGTCTTAATTTAAATTAAAAATTCCGTAAAATTCATCTCATTTCTTTGTCCAGTATTCGAATACATATAAATAATCATAGCTAAACATATTCCTGATAGTTAAGTTCAAATAGGAAATGGCGCACAGTTAACAAATACGTTATCGCAACTGGGTCGCTCCAATTATTGCACCACAATCAGAATTGCCATCAGAACATGCTACATAGTATTGTTAGCCGGTATGGCAATAAACTTTACAGTAAAGCACAGTGCACACGCTTTACTCTTTTACGGTAAAATATGGACGTGGACGGCGGTACACAACAGTTTTCATGGTGACGAGAGACGTGAGAGTTGGCTTTGTGTTCGATTCCCGGTCGGCTCAATGTAGAAAAAGTATTTATATAGTCTCGGGTGTGGGTGTTCAGGTCCCGGGTTCGATTGATAGTCGAGTCAATATGCAACAGTTTTTCTACAATGTCTCTGCCCTGGGTGTTTGTGGTACCTTCGTTGTTTCTGATTCTATAACACACTTCTGTTACTAAAGCACTTGCTTTAGCTTCTTAGTGCACACGCTTGATTGTTTTACGGTGTAAGAATATAGAAGAACAGTTTGGACGAAGAATATGGACGAGTGCCGTCGTCATAAATATCATGTGAGGTGCCAGGTTCGAATGACGGTCGGGTTGATATACAAGACTGCTACATTGTCTCTGGTATGGGTTTGTGATGTCTTCGTTATTTCTGATTCTATAATACGCGTGCTTTAGCAACTTACTTTGGGATTAGAGCAATGTATGTGATTTAGTCCCTATCTCTTTATGTATTTATATTCCACACATTTTCTTCCCGAGGGCGTCGTAAGTTGAGTATGAGACATCTTCGATGTGGTGGACAGAGGTCCAAACAATTAAGCCCTTTCGAGCCACCAGTCACCGAAGACATTTTTGTGACGACGTGACAGGTTTTGATAATGGCTGTATTCCCTCTGCACCCGTGTAACCTTCTTCGTATGAAGTTGTTTACTAATTCTGAGCAGAACAAGTCTAAGCTTACTATCACATGGATTTGGGTACTTACTTACTTACTTAACGCCCTGTAGCAGTTCATTGCTGGACATAGGCCTTAAGACTAGGGCATTGCTTTTTGGAGAAATGGCCATGATCGTCACACTTGATAAGCAGATCTATCGCAGTAACAGACACCTGGCTCCAAGACACTGCTGCCTCTCGTCAGTAGTTTTCGAGATCGAGTAGGTTATCTCACCATCTATCAGTTACCATTGTCGATAACTAGGCTTTATCCTCAGTCACAACACTCTTACGACGCCCACAGGAAGAGAAAAAGAGAGAGGGAGAGAGTGGAACTGTTCTAAGGCATATACCACACGGTATGATGGAAAGTCAGCCCGGTTTTCATCCTCAATCCAATGATGAAAAGATCCCCACATAGCGGTCGGTTTTGACTCCTGTCGACAGCACGTTTTACTACCTCCGTCCTATGATGAAAGGATTCCCAAATAGGGAATCAAATTCATGTCTCCTGTTCATAAACATCCATTCCTAATTACTCGTCGGTCATGGTTTTTATAAATAAATAAATAAATAAATATCTATCTTCACGCAATTCCCAATACAGGGGTAGACAGAGGTCAAGTCTAAACAATTAAGTCCCTCTGACCCACCTTCCACCGAAGATATTTTCGGGACAACGTGACAGGTGGTGAGCCCGTCGCCGCCTTTATGTCCAAGCCAACGATGAAATTCGTACATAAGTTTTTGAAAAACTCATTGGTACTGCCACCTGGGGATCGAACTCGGGTCTCTCGACTCGAAATTCCAACCGCCCAATCACTCGGCTATAGTGACTTTTTAAAAATTCTAATACCATTTTTATATTTTTAATCCTAAAATATTCATGAGCGAAGGTTAACACAGTCAAGTAACTTGCGCGTCAGAGAAATCGTAACAGAAAAAGTTTTGGCGTTTGAATTTTAAAATACGAACCCGAACAAAGAGAGCGATGAGCTTACTAACCGTCAAGCGCTTCTTCAAGTATTAGAAATATTAATTTATGTTATCCATAAACCATTCTTTAATTATTGAATAGTCGTAGTGTCATACATACATACATAACGGCCTGTTAAAGTCTACTGCAGGACATAGGCCTCTTCCATAGGGAGGATTTACCATAATCGCCACGCTTGGCAAGCGGATTGGCGACCACAGTACCAGATCACTCGCAACTCAGACGCTGCTGCCTATCTCAGTTCTCATTATTTCTGGCGTGTGAGTCTGATATTATTGGAGATGGTTACCCCGCCATCTATCCGTTGCACTAACGATATTCTAGACTGTTTCCCTTAGTCACCTCTTACGACGGAAGAAAGGGAATGGCAATAGCAAAAGACGCTGTTACCACAAAGTTACCACGATATTGTCATAATCATAATATAATACACGTTGTTATATCGAAGAAGTTTATTAAATCACAAAAGAAAACATGTAACGCAGACCACGCAGTACACATATCTAAGCCAACTTGGGTAGGCAGAGGTCAAGACAATTGTGTCCTTGACTCACCTTACACCAAATCTTGTTTTGGGACAACTTAACAGTTAGTGAGCCTAACGCCGTCTAAGTTACCAAGCCAACGTTACAATACACTTACAAAGATATATATAGAATATGTATTCATATGTACATAATATGTATATATATTATATACACTTATGTGTCGATTGCAACGCATTCGTGTTCATTACACAAATTTATTATTATATATAATTTTGAAGGCAATGCCACCAGCGGAATTCGAACTGATACCCTAAGCTTTCAAGTTAGTATCACCACCAATAAGGTCGCTATGTTTTATATACGAAAAAATCCTTAAAATTTTGTTGTATGTATAAACATCCAGGTCTCAATCACAAGCATTCGTGTTGATAACACAAATATTTTCCGGAAGTGGATTCGAACCCTAAACCCTGTGCTTTCAAGTTAAAGTTGCTACCAACCATCTATCATATCTATCTATCGGTTATCAGTTTGTCTTAATTTAAATTAAATATTCCGTAAAATTCATCTCATTTCTTTGTCCAGTATTCGAATACATATAAATAATCATAGCTAAACATATTCCTGATAGTTAAGTTCAAATAGGAAATGGCGCACAGTTAACAAATACGTTATCGCAACTGGGTCGCTCCAATTATTGCACCACAATCAGAATTGCCATCAGAACATGCTACATAGTATTGTTAGCCGGTATGGCAATAAACTTTACAGTAAAGCACAGTGCACACGCTTTACTCTTTACGGTAAAATATGGACGTGGACGGCGGTACACAACAGTTTTCATGGTGACGAGAGACGTGAGAGTTGGCTTTGTGTTCGATTCCCGGTCGGCTCAATGTAGAAAAAGTATTTATATAGTCTCGGGTGTGGGTGTTCAGGTCCCGGGTTCGATTGATAGTCGAGTCAATATGCAACAGTTTTTCTACAATGTCTCTGCCCTGGGTGTTTGTGGTACCTTCGTTGTTTCTGGATTCTATAACACACTTCTGTTACTAAAGCACTTGCTTTAGCTTCTTAGTGCACACGCTTGATTGTTTTACGGTGTAAGAATATAGAAGAACAGTTTGGACGAAGAATATGGACGAGTGCCGTCGTCATAAATATCATGTGAGGTGCCAGGTTCGAATGACGGTCGGGTTGATATACAAGACTTCTACATTGTCTCTGGTATGGGTTTGTGATGTCTTCGTTATTTCTGATTCTATAATACGCGTGCTTTAGCTACTTACTTTGGGATTAGAGCAATGTATGTGATTTAGTCCATATCTCTTTATGTATTTATATTCCACACATTTTCTTCCCGAGGGCGTCGTAAGTTGAGTATGAGACATCTTCGATGTGGTGGACAGAGGTCCAAACAATTAAGCCCTTTCGAGCCACCAGTCACCGAAGACATTTTTGTGATGACGTGACAGGTTTTGATAATGGCTGTATTCCCTCTGCACCCGTGTAACCTTCTTCGTATGAAGTTGTTTACTAATTCTGAGCAGAACAAGTCTAAGCTTACTATCACATGGATTTGGGTACTTACTTACTTACTTAACGCCCTGTAGCAGTTCACTGCTGGACTAGGGCATTGCTTTTGGAGAAATGGCCATGATCGTCACACTTGATAAGCAGATCGATCTCAGTAACCTGTAAGAGTAAAGTAAGACACCTGGCCCCAAGACACTGCAGCCTCTCGTCAGTAGTTTTCGAGATCGAGTAGGTTATCTCACCATCTATCAGTTACCATTGTCGATAACTAGGCTTCATCCTCAGTCACAACACTCTTACGACACCCACAGGAAGATAAAAAGAGAGAGGGAGAGAGTGGAACTGTTCTAAGGCATATACCACACGGTATGATGGAAAGTCAGCCCGGTTTTCATCCTAAACCCTGTGCTTTCAAGTTAGTATCACCACCAATAAGGTCGCTATGTTTTATATACGAAAAACTTAAAATTTTGTTGTATGTATAAACATCCAGGTCTCAATCACAAGCATTCGTGTTGATAACACAAATATTTGCCGGAAGTGGATTCGAACCCTAAACCCTGTGCTTTCAAGTTAGTATCACCACCAATAAGGTCGCTATGTTTTATATACGAAAAACTTAAAATTTTGTTGTATGTATAAACATCCAGGTCTCAATCACAAGCATTCGTGTTGATAACACAAATATTTGCCGGAAGTGGATTCGAACCCTAAACCCTGTGCTTTCAAGTTAGTATCACCACCAATAAGGTCGCTATGTTTTATATACGAAAAACTTAAAATTTTGTTGTATGTATAAACATCCAGGTCTCAATCACAAGCATTCGTGTTGATAACACAAATATTTGCCGGAAGTGGATTCGAACCCTAAACCCTGTGCTTTCAAGTTAGTATCACCACCAATAAGGTCGCTATGTTTTATATACGAAAAACTTAAAATTTTGTTGTATGTATAAACATCCAGGTCTCAATCACAAGCATTCGTGTTGATAACACAAATATTTGCCGGAAGTGGATTCGAACCCTAAACCCTGTGCTTTCAAGTTAGTATCACCACCAATAAGGTCGCTATGTTTTATATACGAAAAACTTAAAATTTTGTTGTATGTATAAACATCCAGGTCTCAATCACAAGCATTCGTGTTGATAACACAAATATTTGCCGGAAGTGGATTCGAACCCTAAACCCTGTGCTTTCAAGTTAGTATCACCACCAATAAGGTCGCTATGTTTTATATACGAAAAACTTAAAATTTTGTTGTATGTATAAACATCCAGGTCTCAATCACAAGCATTCGTGTTGATAACACAAATATTTGCCGGAAGTGGATTCGAACCCTAAACCCTGTGCTTTCAAGTTAGTATCACCACCAATAAGGTCGCTATGTTTTATATACGAAAAACTTAAAATTTTGTTGTATGTATAAACATCCAGGTCTCAATCACAAGCATTCGTGTTGATAACACAAATATTTGCCGGAAGTGGATTCGAACCCTAAACCCTGTGCTTTCAAGTTAGTATCACCACCAATAAGGTCGCTATGTTTTATATACGAAAAACTTAAAATTTTGTTGTATGTATAAACATCCAGGTCTCAATCACAAGCATTCGTGTTGATAACACAAATATTTGCCGGAAGTGGATTCGAACCCTAAACCCTGTGCTTTCAAGTTAGTATCACCACCAATAAGGTCGCTATGTTTTATATACGAAAAACTTAAAATTTTGTTGTATGTATAAACATCCAGGTCTCAATCACAAGCATTCGTGTTGATAACACAAATATTTGCCGGAAGTGGATTCGAACCCTAAACCCTGTGCTTTCAAGTTAGTATCACCACCAATAAGGTCGCTATGTTTTATATACGAAAAACTTAAAATTTTGTTGTATGTATAAACATCCAGGTCTCAATCACAAGCATTCGTGTTGATAACACAAATATTTGCCGGAAGTGGATTCGAACCCTAAACCCTGTGCTTTCAAGTTAGTATCACCACCAATAAGGTCGCTATGTTTTATATACGAAAAACTTAAAATTTTGTTGTATGTATAAACATCCAGGTCTCAATCACAAGCATTCGTGTTGATAACACAAATATTTGCCGGAAGTGGATTCGAACCCTAAACCCTGTGCTTTCAAGTTAGTATCACCACCAATAAGGTCGCTATGTTTTATATACGAAAAAATCCTTAAAATTTTGTTGTATGTATAAACATCCAGGTCTCAATCACAAGCATTCGTGTTGATAACACAAATATTTGCCGGAAGTGGATTCGAACCCTAAACCCTGTGCTTTCAAGTTAGTATCACCACCAATAAGGTCGCTATGTTTTATATACGAAAAACTTAAAATTTTGTTGTATGTATAAACATCCAGGTCTCAATCACAAGCATTCGTGTTGATAACACAAATATTTGCCGGAAGTGGATTCGAACCCTAAACCCTGTGCTTTCAAGTTAGTATCACCACCAATAAGGTCGCTATGTTTTATATACGAAAAACTTAAAATTTTGTTGTATGTATAAACATCCAGGTCTCAATCACAAGCATTCGTGTTGATAACACAAATATTTGCCGGAAGTGGATTCGAACCCTAAACCCTGTGCTTTCAAGTTAAAGTTGCTACCAACCATCTATCATATCTATCTATCGGTTATCAGTTTGTCTTAATTTAAATTAAATATTCCGTAAAATTCATCTCATTTCTTTGTCCAGTATTCGAATACATATAAATTATTAACGTTTATGGCTTTTTCCCTTTTAAGGAGACAATTAAAAATTAATTTTTATTATGTGATTTGTATGTTCCGAGTTATTATCCTCAGTTACAAAATTAATGTATGATAATTTTCTTTTTATTAAATAAGTCTCACGTATGTTTTTATATTCTAACAACTGATGATGATCTTTACAATTGGTGTAGCTGCCATCTAGTGGCAAAGTATAAAACTAATATCAAATAGTATAAGTAATTGTGTCGCCATCTCGAGGTCCCGGGTTCGATTCCCGGTCGGGTCAATGCAGCAATAACCGCTTTTTCTACATTTTCTCGGGTCTGGGCGTTTGTGGTGCCTTCGTTGTTTCCGATTCCATACCTCAAGTGCTTTAGCATCTTACATTGGAAAGGAGCAATGTATGTGATGTTGTCCCTATCTATATATCTATATATGTATTATATACATACGCACACACTAGTGTTCTATAATAAGCATATACTAGTGTTCTATAATAAGCATATACTAGTGTTCTATATACTTAAGTTTTGTCTCTTTTTTATCTTTTTTTGCTGCACCTATTACTGTTTCTTACTATCCCTTTACTTTGGGTTGACTTGCTTTAAAGGATTAAGTACGCCCTTTGTTTCTATTTGTCCTTTGTTTGATAAGGTTAATCAATAAATGTTAAATAAATATACGACATTGTTATTTTACTTGTATAATATGTCATTTAATAATACTATTGTGAACAGAAATATCTTCAAACGTCACGATAGCCGAGTGGTTGGGTGATCGGAATTCGAGTCACACCAGGTGGCAGGCTTGTAGCAATAGGATTTTTATAATATATAAGTAAATCAGTTTGGAAAAATTGATAAATATAGCGAATAAAAAAATACATTCCTAAACACTAGTTTCAGGTTACTGAGATCACGTAGTTTATATAATAAATAGTCTAATTTTTAAATTGAGTAAATTAAGACCAATATTTAAATTACACCAACGTTTAAAGACACCACCAACTTTTAAATTACACACATTTAACCTTATTTAAAGGCTGATAATTCATCAGCGGATTCTTTACTATGTATATTGCTTTAGTAATATACATAGTAAAGTATTCAATAAAATTATGTTGTTCCGAAATTTTTATTGATTTTTAAGCATTTAAGTTATGCTGAACTTTATATTATTATATAAAATAGAAAAATATTTTTTCTTTTTCTTTAATTTAATAAAATTATGTTGAGTTTTGAATGCTTTGAAAAAAAAAAAAAGGTATTGGTTAAGTATGTTCTATTCACTAATCTGCATTTGTCTATAATAGGTATTCTTAACAACTGATGATGATCTTTACAATTGGTGTAGCTGCCATCTAGTGGCAAAGTATAAAACTAATATCAAATAGTATAAGTAATTGTTTCGCCATCAGGCTCATAGATGGCAGGATAGAAAAATACAAAATTATTAAAGTTATTATTTTAATCGGCAGATGGCACTAATCATATATTACACAAAATTATGTTTTAAGTATCATATTACAAATAGGAATGTTTTGGGTTGTTCTGGTGATAACATTTCAGAAAATGCCAAGCAGTATCTTCGGGTTTGTGCTCTTTCGCATACAAACAGGCGTCTATTCTTTGTTCAACGTCATTTCTCTCTGCAAAGTGGAAAAATATATTATATAATTTATATAAATACATATAAATTATTAACGTTTATGGCTTTTTCCCCTTTTAAGGAGACAATTAAAAATTAATTTTTATTATGTGATTTGTATGTTCCGAGTTATTATCCTCAGTTACAAAATTAATGTATGATAATTTTCTTTTTTATTAAATAAGTCTCACGTATATTTTTATATTCTAACAATCAGTAAGACAATGTTATGGAGAGTATTAAGAATTTTCCCGATGTTACAAAGACAGTTCGAAAACATATTTGTTTTAATATAGGTTTTTTAAATAAAAAATATTATGTGTTATCTATGAAAATGATAAATTTCCGAACTCGGAACAGTAACCATTTTATGACAAATATCAATATTTACCTCTTTAAATACATTTAACAAGTACATTCAGTAATTATAAAATGTTTGTGGGCTACAAAAACCGTACAGTTATCTGATACAGGTAGCGATATGCTATCGTGAAAAAATATATATACTCAAGCCATTCCTAATACAGGGGCTGACAGAGGTCTAGACAATTAAATAGTTTCGACCCACTTTCCATCAAAGATGTTTTCGGGACGTGACAGGTGGTGAGCCCGTCACCTTCTCAATGTTCAAGTCATTGATATTATTTGTACATAAGGTACGGTTAACACATCCTATGGGTACGAGCCTGCCACCTGGGACTCGAACTCTGGTCTCTCGACTCGTAATTCCGCCCATTATACCACGCGGCTATCGTGACTATACTATGCAAACGTGCTTGTTCAAATGTACATTTAAATATCTTTCTTAACCTTGAACATTCAATTTTATTTTTACGTAATATAAGGCGGATGATAGGTCCGAAGCATTACCTGCGGGAACACCAGACAAAGCCACGTCTAAACGGAATACACCTTCCTTCGACATCATGTTGGACTTTGTGAGTAAACAGAGAGCCCATGCTTTTAACCTGAACTCCTCTTTCTGCAATTTACACAGTTAAAGTTAAATAAATATCTTCGCAGTTCCCAATAAAGAGGTAAACAGAAGTCTAGTCTAGGCAATTAAGTCCCTTCGACACACCTTCCACCGAAGATAGTTTCGGGACAACGTGGCAGGTGGTGAGCCCGTCGCCGTCTTTATCTCCAAGCCAACGAGATAAATTCATACGTAAGTTTTTGAAAAACCCATTAGTACTGCCTGCCACAAGGGGATCGAACTCGGGTCTCATGACACGAAATTCCGTCCACCCAACCACTCCGCTATCGTAACATGTTGTAAAATCCTTCACAATATCCATAACTACCGAAAGATGGCGGTATAACCATCTAGGAAAACTACCAGAACAAAATAGAAGACCGGTGATGGGCGACAGCGTCTTAGGTGCAAGATGTCTGGTACTGCGATCGCCAATACGTTTGGCGAGCGTGGCGATAATGGCGAACCGTCCCACGGGATATGCCTATGTCCTGTATTAGACTATTACAGATCGCTATATATGTATATTTGTGTGTTATTTTATAAAGGTCGTTCTGTTTAAGGCATCCCCTACCACGAGAGAGGCCTATGTCCAGTAGCAGACATTACAGCAATCTATGTATGTACAAAAAATACATGAGTCGCTACGCTTAACGCCTAGCCATACATCCAAATCCCTTGGCTGTTAAATTCCTTGACTTCTCCCAAGCCGTGAGACGACTAAAATGAAAGCAAATTTCGTTAATATTAGGGTTAGCTGAGTCAATGGCCTTAAAAACGTAAAGAAATTACTTCGTTCAGCATGAATGATAATAGCCGCTATGTGACTGACGGCAGTTGAAAGACAAGAAAAAAAGTCTATGAAAGAAAGAAGTAAGAAGAAAGAAAAAAACTTTATTTATTGCCTCTTTTACCGGAACAAAAAAAACAGTATTGAAATCATAGATGTACAAAAACAAAAAAAAATCAAATAAAAAACGTAAAACAATAAAATAAAAGTGCCTAAATGCTTGTATGCTTATGTGTGTTATTTTATATTGGTCCTTCTATAAAAAATATCTCACTTTTTTATTCAAGTAACATCCTACCAAAAATTGAAGTGGCTTATAAATGTTAATGGGCTTCAATGGATAGTTAGCTTAGCAAACTTATAGATGTGTCAGGATGAAGTGTCTCTTGACCAGTCAACCCTGCCAAGTGAGGACGACAGCTCATTTACTCCGGCCCAGCAATTGTCATACTATATACTATATACACATATATACATCCATAACTCGAGTACAAACATTCGTATTCAGAAATATTTGTGCCTAACGTGAGTCCGTCTTCCATCTTCATCTCTTATCTTCGAAGGCATGGTCACTACGAACTATTTTTGATAGTTTTCTACGTACCACATGCCAGTTGCCGGATGTGACTTGCAGCACCGCCTGGGGACTGACTTTAGACTCCTCCACGCACTCCAGTATGCCCCTCTTGAAGCTGTTGTAGCTCGGTTTCACCTTTAAAGCGACACGCCTCTCCACTGAGTGACATGGCCACGTAACGCATGCGGACTTGAGAAAAATTGCGCGCGTTAAGGACAAGTCTATGTCTTTTTAGGCAGCAAAAATGCTACGGCATCGAGTGAATTGCAAGAAAAACAAAGAACGAAACCAATATACGCTAGTCTAGTCTGGTTTCATTAAACTACACATTTCAAATGTTTACACATTCTATTATTTTTATACATAGATAGAGACAACATCACATACATTGCTTTGATCTTGCATCAAAGTAAGTAGCTAAAACAATCTTGTTGAGTCATCAGAAACAACGTAGGTACCACAAACACCCAAATCCCGAGAAAATGTAAGAAAAAGTGTTGTCCTCATTGACCCGAACTGTAATCGAATCTGAGACCTGATATGCTGGATATGCCAGTCGTCAACAGAGGTCTGAAAAATTCTGAACACATTTATTGAATGTGGTACAGAATGCATACCAGGTCAAATGATGTTATGAAAACAAACATGTATAAAAAAAGAGATATTTTCCTCACCTGAGTAAAACTGACTGTGACACACATACACAATAATATTAATAACACATTCATTTTTTAAGTGAACTCACTTGACGCGAGTCAAGTAACTTATGGCATAAAATTCCCAGATTTTCCCTTTTATATGCATATTAGAATACGGTATGTTATTATTATACGACCAGTTTAGATAGATACTAGGAAGCATTGTAATTATTAGAACATAGGTGTCGTTTAAAATATCTATAGATCTTACGTAAATAGACTTCCGCAATCTAATGCAAATGTTTCTAAAACTATTCCCAGTTTTTCATAACTTTATGTTTCTAACAATAGTGAAAAGGTTTCCACGCTTATCGATATGTGTTTTCTTTCGTTCGTTCTTGTCGATTGTTTTTATTCGATATATAAAATAATCAATCGGTATAATCAGAATTAGCAAATAAATTGTCCTATACTTCCAGAAACAGTGCAAAGACGAGAAATGCGTAGGTATGTGCGTGTTTGCCATTGACGGCTGTCGCTTCAACGCAGGTATTTCTTTTCGTAGTGAGGTTGATATGTATAAGGAACATTTTATTGCCATTGACGATTTTCACTTATGTATAGGTATATCAAGTCTCGAGAGCCGATTGGTTGGGTGGTCAGAATTTTTAGTCAAGACACCCGAGTTCGATCCCTAGGTGGCAGGCTCGTACCAATGGGTTTTTCAATAACTGATGTACGAATTATATCGTTGGCTTAGATATGAAAACGTCGACGGGCTCAACATCTGTCACGTTCTCCCGAAATTATCTTCGGTGGAAGGTGGGTCGAAGAGACTTAATTGTCTAGATTAGACCTCTGTCTACCCCTGTATTGGGAATTGCGTGAAGATATTTATTTATTTTATTTGCAGGTACATAAAAAAGGGAATTCTCTTGCACTTCATTGCATTTGCTCGCATTTTACAAAACTTATCTGTTAAATTAAAGAAAAATTAACATGAGGTTTTTTCAGTCACGACGATTGGGTGATCGGAATTCGAGTCGAGACCCGAGTTCTATACTCAGCTGGTCGGATTATACCAATGGTTTTTCCAAAAAAAACTTTCGTACGATTAATAGCGTTTGCTTGGACATAAAGACGGCGACGGCTTCACCACTTGTCACGTTGTCCCGAAAAATGTCTTCGGTGGAAGGTGGGTCGAAGGGCCTTAATTGTCTAGACCAGACCTTTGTCATTTCCAATACAGGGGTATGTATTGGGAATGGCATGAAGATATTTTATTACGTGGTTTTATTCTTCTTTAGGTTATTAACAAAACAAAAGTTAAGTCTGTATAGTAATTGGAGAATAATGATAAATTAATAATTACATAGATAAGTACAACATCACATACATTGTTCTGATCCTAAAGTAAGCCTAAGCACATGCATTATGGAATCAGAAACAACGAAGGTACCACAAGAGTAAATGTGGAAATAGTGTTTTTTTTTCGAACCCGGGATCTCAGAACTGGCGACTGTGATAATGTGGTTGAAGCGTGTTGGAAAATAATCGCATTTAGTACTTAATATTAAATGTATAGGATAAAATGTCGACAGTCTTGTATCCCAAATAAAATAAAGATAATGCAGTATCCTTGACGAAATAACCAGATCGGACCGCTATGTTTCACGCACTACATACCTGTTACACGTCATCAGCGTCATCTATGTTCTTATTTTAAACGAGTTAATCTTATATACATTTATAAACGTATACATTTTGTCTCGAAAACCACAAAATATAAGATAATTGGCTCTCTTGTGTAAAAAATAATTAATGAATAAAAATTGCCTTTACACGCCATTCGCAATACAGGGGTAGACAGCGATATGTATGTATGTATATTTTTTATTGTACACAAAAAATAAATGATTAGAAATTCAATATAAAACCCATCTTAAAATATAGGCACAATAAGGCGGTCTTCTCGTTAAAAGAGCTATCTTTTCCAGACAACCTTAGGTCATGGAAAATTAATGTAATTAATAGTGGGAGGTGGTGTGTTTACTTGATAAAACCAGAACAACTTAAATAAATAAATGTATGTACGTAACATAATACATAAATAACATATATTATTATTATAAAAGTCACGATAGCCGAGTTGTTGGGTGGTCGGAATTTCGAGTCGAGAGACCCGAGTTCGATCCCCAGGTGGGAGTACCAATGAGTTTTTCAAAAACTTATGTACGAATTTCATCGTTGGCTTGGACATAAAGGCGGCGACGGGCTCACCACCTGTCACGTTGTCCCGAAAATATCTTCGGTGGAAGGTGGGTCAAAGGGACTTAATTGTCTAGACTTGACCTCTGTCTACCCCTGTATTGGGAATTGCGTGAAGATATTTATTTTTATTTATTTATATTATTATTATTCATGTAATAAATAAAACTTTAAATGAATATATACAAAAGAGGCAAATAAACCCGAAGTTGACAATGGACAATAATTAGAGGTCTAGACAGTTAAGTCCTTTCGACCCACCTTCCACCTAAGATAACTTTTGGGACAACGTGACAGGTGGTGAGCCCGTCGCCGACTTTATGTCCGAGCCTACGATATAAAAAGGAAAAATTTTTAAAAAACCTATTGGTACGAGCCTTTGTGATCGATCGGGTCTCTCGACTCGAATTCCGACCACCCAACCACTCGGCTATCGTGACTTCATTAATTCTTTCTTGTTATTGTTCTTTATTATTAATTAATTATTTTTTATTATTATAATTAATTATTTATTGTCGTAAAGTTCCTTTGCATATTTTATCTAGCCGCTTCAGTATATTAATCTGTCAAAATTCAATTTATTTTTATTAATACATTACCACCTCCGTGAACGAGTGGCAGTAGAGTGGAAAAGAAACATTTTTTTTAACATTTTCTCGATTTTGGGTGTCTGTAGTACCTTCGTTGTTTTAGATTCCATAATACAAGTGCTTAAGCTTCTTACTTGGATCAGAGCAATGTACGAGTATGTGATGTTCTCCCTATCCATGTATATATTAATAAAAAATAAAAAATTAATTTAATTAAATATAATATTTTTTATTGGTACATTACATATGAAAGAGCATACGTAAGGATTGTGACACTTGGCGATCTGTTCTCTGTGGCTACCCCGTCAGGGATTGTGCGTGAAGATAAATAGTAACAGTAAATACATGACGTATGATTTTATATGAATGATCCTATACCAGTTTGAGTTTGATCTGTATCACAGAATGCTTTAGAATTAATCTTATGAATTACAATATAATAAGATTTGTAATCGCACCGCCCTAAGCAACGAAGCGATAGTCATACAGACATATCGCAAGATCACTAGATACATCAGTCACAATTGCCGAGTGGTTGGGTGGTCGGAATTTCGAGTCAAGAGAACCGAGTTTGATCCGCAGATGGGTTTTTCAAAAACTTATGTACAAATTACATCGTTAGCTTGGACGTAAAGACGGCGACGGGCTCACCACCGGTCACGTTGTCCCGAAAATATCTTCGGTATAAGGTGGGTCAAAAGGACTTAATAGTCTGGACTAGACCTCTGTCTACCCCTGTATTGGCAATTGCGTAAAGATATTTATTTACTAATTTAATATATCACCAATCTACTCAGTTTTAGTTCGATATTTTATCGAGATTGTTATAATGAAACATAAAATAAAATACAACATAATTAAATAGGACGATAGTCACGATAAGGTAATCGGAACTTGAGTCGAGAGACGGGACTTCGATCTCCAGGCTTGTACCAATGGGTTTTTTAAACATTTGTGCGATTTATCTCGTTGGCTTGGTCACAAAGACGGCGAAAGGCTCACCCCCTGTCATGTTGTCCCGAAAAATATTTTCGGTAGGGGGTGGTTCGAAAGGACTTAACTGTCTCTGTAAAGATCTCTGTTTACCCCAGTATTTAGAATGGCGTGAACATATGTTCTACGAAAATTTTGTAACCTATTATACATTTTTTACGAAGTCACAAGGAAAATCTCATTCAAGATAAGATGGATTTAAGAGGCCATTTTTATTACATTTTATCTTTTATTATCTTTGTTGAAGTAAGAATTTAGAACTACTCTTAAAGAATGAACTTAGAACAAATGTGAATTTAGAACTCCTCTTCTTCATGTGGAAGTCTTAAAAGATCACTAGGCGATGCAATAATAATGAATAGTAATGGCTAATATAGCTCGATGAAATGATAACCGTTGGAGAAAATAAGTTCTCGAGTGGCCACCTCGTATAGGCAAATAAAGTGTAGGACGACTCCCCACGAGATGGAATGACGACATGCAGAATTTAAAAAAAATATAAATAAATAAGCACGAAGGTGAAACAATAATAATGGAAAAAAAGACACGATAGCCGAGTGGTTCGGCGGATCGGAATTCGAGTCAAGAGACGCGAGTTCGATTCTCAAGTCTCTTATCAAAAGATTATTTTAAAACCTATGTACGATTTATATCGGCCTAGACATAACTATGGTGTCATGCTCACCACCTATCACGTTGTCCCAAAATGTCATCGGTGGAAGGTGGGTCGAAAGGACTTAATTTTCTAGACCCCTGTCTATCCCCGTATCAAGAATGGTAGGAAGATATCTTTTATTAAAAAAAAAACAGTTTGAAAAATAATACTTTATTGACATCGCAGACAGTTTGATTGTAACATTCAGAAACTTTCATGCAATCGGTTTTTTTTAATTAAATTACAGCTCTAGACGAATTCAAATATGGCAGCTTTAAATCAGTACAATG
Source organism: Sericinus montela (assembly GCA_029286605.1). Lineage (NCBI taxonomy): Eukaryota > Metazoa > Arthropoda > Insecta > Lepidoptera > Papilionidae > Sericinus > Sericinus montela. Next base: position 11,995,008 of record JAGSMR010000019.1, on the reverse strand, counting down.
TAGTGGGTTCTCGATGTTTGTTTGCAATCCATTTCTGTTTTTAATTCAATGGAAAAATCAAAATTTATAATAGGATTTAATCACAGCTTAATAGTTTGCAGGAAAGCACTCGCCGGAATCCTTAGTTCAGGACCGAGTGTTTGGGGTCCTTCTCGTGGTAACACTTAGCGTAGTTCCAAGCGGTCTGTTGGGGAGTGTTGCCTTTGTTGGCCAGGCATGTGTCTATCAGCTTCTCGACTGTTGGTTTGTCAGCTGTAATAACACAGATAAGTTAGAAAAGTTATGTAAAAGTTTGTTAGTTGTGTCCGTCCAAGGTACAAAGTATACAAAGTTTACAAAAAGTTTATATACTAAATTAGGTTGAGGCTGATTGGCGACACCTATATTCAAGGTGTCTCCTGCTCTGAAGTCCCGAGTTCGATGCCGGGACGGGTTAATGTAGAAAACCATATTTACTACATTGCTTTGTGCACAGTGGTTTGGTACATTCGTTAAATCTGATTCCATAACACAAGTGCTTAAGCTTTAGAGATCAGAGCAAAATATGAGATCTTATTCCTATCCATGTATGTATCTATGTATGTATGTATTCATTATTATAGAAATGTTATTGTAAAAACTCTTTGCACCATTCTGCGTTCAAAAATAATTCGCATATGTTACCTGTTTGTCAAGCCTTAACAAACTTGTCTTATTATTGTGGCAGGACTGTTTGAAAAAGCGAAAACAACATAACATGTCTGTTCATTCATTTAAATCGATCTAAACGATGCGATAGACTTATTGAAGTTTTTGGGACATCAAGTGTTTTATAACTAAATTGATCGACTTTCAAAAGTGTATAATTTTTTCATAGAATACTACAAACCTGCATTAGGCACCTTCGCAAGAGCAACATCCTTCTTGAACTTTCCATCCTTAGTCATCAGCTCCGATTTGACCATCAAGCACAGGACGTATTTCTTCAGCTCCTCATTCTCAGTCTGTTCAACAATTTAAAACTTGATTAATTTGATGATATGCGTATTTCCGTAACATTACGTTTGTGACACATGAGGTTGCAGGTTCAGGCTCGCAATTCTACCATTACTGTAAACCACTACAGACAAGTACTGCAGCTTAGTTGGAATTGTTAACAGGAATCTTAGTAATGTTATTTATTATTGCTATTCTTTTTCTTTCAGCATGTAAAGTATGAGCACTGCGATCGCCCATCCTCTTGTAAAGCGTAGCGACCATTGCCAATCTCTTATGTTAAATGCCTTATTCCTTGCGGCCTCTCAACCGTGCACTGCTGAACTTAGGCGTACGTAATGTATAAAAACATATAAACACCTACAACTCTAGTAACATTTATATCTATCGCATAAATGTAATCCCGCATCCCAAAGCTACGAAGACATGGGGACACTACAAACTAAGCTATCTGGTCGTGATGCTACTACTCAATAGAGTGCTGTGAAATAATACACGAACTCACCGAAAAGTCACCTGTCTTTATCTTGTTGACCTGCTCCTCGACAGCCTTCGTCTCCGCCAAACACTCGGTTCTGTGCTTCTTTAGTTTCTCCTTTTGTTCGTCTGTCAGCGCCTGAATAAAGAATAACATGCGAGCTCATAGAAAGAATAAGGAAAATAAAGACCGTCACACATAAATAAATACTAACATCATATGAATGAATGAATGATTTGGAACAAAAGAAACAACAAATCATTAAATATTAATATATAAAAATGGTAAAAAAAAGAAGAAATATTAACAAACTTTCCCAATACAGGGGTAGACAGAGATCTAGACAATTAAGTACCTAATTTTTTTGGAACAACGTGCCGTCCCCGTCTTTAGGTCCAAGTCAATGATATAAATCGCACATAAGTTTTAGAAAAATCCCGACCCGAAAATAAGCGACCTCTGTCGTACCTACACGAATGAGTTAAAATGTTAAATCTCTCTTTGTTTTACACCTGTTGAGTCTCCAACAAGTATATGTCTACAGATATATGTCTATATACCGGAAGATTTCTAACTTCCAGCTCAATATCCATAGATTTACAGCTATGAAACCTTTTAAAAAGATATTTTTTAGAGAAAAAAATAGTACAATAATTGGAGACAGATTTTAATTATAAGATAGAATATTCAAGCATAATATAATAGCAAATAAAATTAGCATTTTATATCCGTAAAACTTCAAATGACACAGTTTCAAGTTATAAAGGCATCATGTCATACTTTCGTGACTTCGCGAACGACTCAAGTTTAACCACAACTAAACGCGCCAGAAGTATGTTTACATACATAAAAAACCAATAAGGTTCAGTGTAATTAGAAGAAATTCCATTATAAAGAAAGGGCATAGGCCTCACTAGCAAGATGAATCAATAATGTCCACTCCCCAAAAAATACCTTCACGCCATTGCCAATACTGCAACAGACAGAAGTCTAGAGAATTAATAATTTCGACCCACCTTTCACCAAAGACATTTTTTCGTACCAATAGGTTTTTGCAAAAACTTATGTACGATTTATATCGGTAACTTGGACACGGAAAGACGGCCACGGTCTCGCCACCTGTTTGGTTTTCCCAAAATATGTATTCGGTTGAAGAATGGTCGTAAGGACTTAATTGCCTAGACCTCTGTTAACCACTGTATTGAGAATGGCGTGAAGATATTCTTTAAAATAAATAGATCAAAAACTACGAAGCTGTTATTAACAAGTATATCCCCGGTAAACTACGCATTATCGAAATGTTGTTTTGTTACCGGCCAGCGCTTGAGTCATGCCTCACTAACGACTATTAAAAAATTTATATTTCGTTGACAAATAAACAACTTATTTAATATTACATTTTATTAACAACAGCAGCTTATTAATATTTTGTTGAAAATTTAATATTTAAAATTATAAATACTGTACCAATATATGTTAATATTTAAATTTTAAACTCATTTTTTCCTAAATAATATTTTTAAAAGTACCTATACAAACAAGGAATTTACAGGACCTGCAACTCTAAAATACAGGTCACGGCTTAGTTTAGGTTCAAGATTTCCTATAAATTACATAGAAGTATTGAGGAATTACATATTTTTGTAACTGTGCATGTAATTTTGTGGAAATTATAAACCGGAGTCATTATTAATATTATAAAATATTCCATGATATTTTACAAATAATTATCTGTTCGAAAAGCGAATAACAAAGATTTAAATGGAATTCTAAATAAAAAAGCCTCACCTGTACAGCCACAAGGCAGATAGCGAGAACGATGAAGGACTTCATGGTGCGCAGGTGTGTTCACAACAACTGATGGTACGTGCACTCGCAGCCTTATATATGGGGTGGAATGAACCTGTACCACGCTGATCTGCGGTGCTAGGAGCACGGATCATACGAGGGCAGGACTTGCACACATTTTCATAAAAATGTGTTCAATTTCATTTAATTAATTTTATTACTTTATTATTCAATGTCATTGTCGATTCTAATGTAACGTTTTCCTAAAAAAAATTGGTTCTAAAGTCACTTGTCCTAACTATACATAATTATGGTCAGACGTTCGATATTTTCAATCGAAATATTAATTGTTATTATTGCTACAGTGAAAATATTTAAGTATATAGTATGTTTATAATATAATTCTTCAATTCCCCTTCTTTAAGTGTGTGATTGCATATCTTGGAAAATACATACTAGACGAAAATTCAGCAAGGTAGCAGAACCTGTGAGGGTACGCTTGCCAAGCGTGGCGATTATCCCAAATCGGCGCTTACGGAATAGGCCAATGTCCTGAAGCGGACATTAACAGGCATATATGTATTATCATACTATATTTATTTTATTATTCAGTGTTTACATCCAATGATCTATATAACATTTATAGTTTTTGTTACACAAACTTCTTGTAGAATAAATTTGTTGACAAGATAATGCTACAATGTAAGTTCAGGATTTATTTTTTCACAATATATTCAATTAGTTTATAATTGATGGGAACAATTAAGAAACTAATTGCGATCACTAATTGTACTTGTAATACTATTGTTATTACGATAACAAAGTTATCTCGGGGTTTTTCAGGCCTTCCTGTTTGGCGTCTGAACATAATGTTGGTTGCTCGACTGCTTCTTTTGTTCTAGTTTCATCGGCATATGTCATAAGACTTAAACGACGATGACAATGCTTATCATCGGGAATGTTATTTAAACTTTAGTAGTTTTCCTTAGTTGAAGTAAAGTATCTCATGAAATTTATTTGCCTAGGACGTCTCATTAAATCCACTCTTTCTTTACATGTTTATATTTAGAATATTTTTGATAAAAGTCAAATAGTGCTTTTTTTAAATTTATTCAATGTCAAATATAATTAATTCAACATTTCACAGACTATCGAACGGACTCAATAAAATGTATAGACATTACTTTTATTTTATTTTCACGCACCTCGTGGTAGACAGAGGTCTAGACAAGTCCTGTCGACGCACTTTTTATCGAATTCTACTTGTGACAATTTGACAAGAAGTCAGCCTATCGCCATCTTTGTTTCCGACCCAACTCTCAAATCTTAGACCTTGTAGAAAATATATATTTCGTTCGTCCGTAAATAATATTTCGTTCTTTTATAAACTTACTAGAAAATCTAAATTTCTAAAATTCCAAAATCTAAGAACTATTGAATATAATGATTCAATAGTTCATTAGTTAGTTTAGTTCGTTCAATATTCAATAGTTTATTTATAATATGTTCAAAATTATGAACTGGTTAAAGCCATCGTGACACTCGGCTATCTGTTCTCATTGGGTACTCCGTGAGTGTGTTTCGTGAAGATATCTATGGAGGATTTTTTCATTCATCTATTTGTGGTAAATTATCCTAAACAAATAGTAGAACACTTATCTTAAAAAATAAATTTGTATGGGAGATACCATCATCAGATTCTAAATTGCAAGCATACCCAAAATTTTAATTCAAACAAAAACATAAAAACAAACATACAACCTAATTTAAAACTTCTCCCTTTTTTTAAGTCGGTTGAAAAAGACATTACGCACAAGCGATATAGTTTAAAAAAATTGTACCAAAAATATTATAATGTAATAATTTTGAAAAGTTGTCCACCCCTGAAGCGACTGGCGTGGGTTTCTCTGGAACTATCCAGGCAAAGCATGTATCCCTTCTTTGTCTGCATATCGAGAATCATGAACACACTGGATGCTTTTTTTTCGATTTAAGTTTGTTTTTATTTCAGGTCTGCATAAATAAAATTTGCTATTCCGTTTATCTTATTGATCTTGACTTACTTTGTATTTCATATACGTAAGTTTAGTTTCGTATATATGTATATTATATATAAGTAAGTAGTGGTCATAGATTAGTGGGATATTTGCTTAAAATTTAATAGTTCGTGAGTGACGAAGATTTGAACTCCGTACCGACAACGATAAAATCTCCGATTCTCTTGCCCAAATAATTTCAGAGAACATCATTTTTCAGTAGTGAAGAGAGTTCTGTTTAATAATTGTTAAGTTTGTAGCTATGAGTGATAAAAGTTTTGCATCAGTCAGCCATTTTGTTAGAATTTCCCAGTCAATATTATTTTGTAACCGGCGACGGGCTCACCACTTGTCACGTTGTCCCAAAACATCTTCGCTGGAAGGAGGATAACATTATGATATGAATCTAAAATAAATAATGCTTTTGCCAATAAAATAATACTTAAAATGATAATGCATGTTGCTTGAAACGATTTAATTTTAGACCTCTGTTGTACTAGACATCTGTCTACCACTGTATGGGGTATTCGAGTCAAGGGAGTTGATTTCGACTTCCAGATGGTAGGCTCGTATGGGCGTTTTCAAAACTTATGTACGATTATCGTTGGCTTGATATAAAGATGGCGACAAACTCGCCACCTGTCACGCTATCCCAAAAAAAATGTCTTCGGTGAAAGGTGGGCCGAAAGGTCTTAATTTTCTCGGCTTCTGTCTACACCTAGTATGAAGATATATGTTGTGATTTCATTGTTAAAAGTAATTTTCCTAACATTTTACGATATTACTTGTTTGTAAAGAGGACAAAAAAGCTTATACTCAAGTATCCGATTGTAATAAGCAGGTTATTAAAGTTCCTTCGTGTACAAGCAATCTGCTTGACATCAGACATAAAAAATATATAAAAAAGTGCCTTTGTGAACATGTCTAAATCTTATCGGATATTTGTATCTCATAATTTTTTTCTTATTCGAAATCTTAGAACTGGTTTTGAATAGCTCTTTTTCTGCATGGTATGATTTATCGTATGTAATTTTTTTAACAATTTTAATATGGTAAGTACTTAGGTTTTATACTTGGACAATTTTTTTTACTGGTCCAGTTTTGTTAGTTAAAATTGTTGCTAAGTAAATGCAAAGTAATTAGATTTATATCTAAGTAATACAATTAATTAAACTGGCAACAGACTAATGCAGTATGGGACGACCATCTACAAAATAGAGTGACTACTTGTACATATTGCAAGGAGTCGGTGGATAAAGGTGGCTCAGCATCGTTCTCTGTGGCAGTCTTTGGGAGAGTCTTATGTTCAGATCTATGTTTATAGATTTCTAATAGGCTGAATAGAAAGCAAACCGACAAACCGCACTGGAGGAAAATAGCAGTGTCATAACACACTTTTCTGTTTGTAAGGTATAGGTGGAAGAGACACACACACACACACACACAGAGAGAAAGAGAGAGAGAACATAATAACGAACTCTGAGGTATTTCATCTTAATCCTCAGATATAACAACGGGACTTTAGTTAAGTTATTATATATGTTCATGTTTCCACTCTTCACCTCAAGTTGGACTAAATAGATAGAAATATGTTGTAAACCTTTATCCAAAAAATATGTTTTTCCCGTAACAGAAAAAGTTTGGCAGTTCTTCGAAGTCGGTATTGGGCTTTGGGATTTGGAGAAAAATGTATAGATAGATACTTAGATTGGCACATAATCACATACATTGCTCTGATCCAAAAGCAAGTATTAAAGCACTTGTGTTATGGAATCGGAAATAACGAAGGTACCATAAAAAGATCCAACATCCACCTTACATTCAGTATTTTTATCCTGATTGGGTAATTAGTGCTTTAAGCTCTTAGGCTGGCGACACAATGAAAATCAAATGTGTATGCCACCCGATCATAGAGGTCTTCAGGTGGACATAATAAACTGAGTTAACCAATTAATGTATAATTGCAAGATTTAACCTAAGGACAGAATGTCTCCGCATAAATTGTTTTCAAGATAAACCAGTGGACATATTTACGTATCTACATCGTAAACATAGATGCAAAAGAAATCATATTGAAACAAAACTATATCTAAAACATGTCCGTGTGGTTAGTGTTGGTTAGACTATAAAAAAAACACGTAATGTGAGCCCCGAAATTGGGCCTAACTGATAAATTGCAAGAGGGCAATTCACTAACTACATAATACAATAAACGTCCCGACAGTGGAGTTCTCCACTGATTTATTGTTGTACGTTGACCCCTGTGAACGTCAAATATATTGTTGAAATTACCTATACTTCTAGAATATTCATTAGATCCCATATCATTATTATGCTAATATGCACCACTTCTAATGTAATATGTTCATTCTTTTGCCGTAGTAATTAATTAGACCTTATGATAACTTCTGCAAATGAACATTTGAATTACATGTATTACAATTTACAATTACAATTATATTCTTACGCCGTAAACACACAGCTACATTAAGGTTTGTTATTTCAAATACAGTTCTATAAAAATTTAACTAATAATAGGATTTCATATATGTATTGTACTTTATTACCTTCTAATCTATCATGTTATATACAATGACTTTCAATAAAACAGCTAATAAGATTTAATATGTCATGTATTAGTAATGCATGCCAAAGACGTAGTGAATAAGCGAAAATTTTCCATACTTCGGCTAGTTACAAAAGCGTGGTATCATAGTTTTTTTAAGTATTATTTTTTAGATACTTAATGAGGGTCCTGTAACTGAGAAGGAATAGACGAAAGAAAATCCGTAGGTGTTTTTCATGATATTTTTAATAAAGGTAATACAGTACTGAACACAAAATAATTACAAATTATTATTGACGAACTGATAGTTGACTACTACTGATAGTGACAATTAGTTGCAGATTTGATTCCTGCTACATCTTGTTGACGTTTGTTGTGTAATCAACATTTGTGTGATGAATATAAATAATTTATAATCGAGTCATGGATATTTATGTGTGCATATAAATATTTATCAATGTAAATATATATGATTCTAAGTAAATTTTATTAAACGAAAAAATATTAAATTGTCTCGACCCTAGTATTGAGAAATGGATGAAGATAAATAATATAAAAAACGATGAGCCTTCGACTCACATTTGACTGGAGCTTATTTTAGGCCAACGCAACAGGTGGTGAGCTTGTCACCGTGTCCAAGCCAACGATATAAATTGTACATAACTTTTGAAAAATTTTTATCGGTACGAACCAACCTCATGGAGATTGAACTCGGATCTTTGACTGGAATTTCTATCACCCAAACACTCGTCTATTATGATCTCCCTGTGACACAGCAAAATACAAACGATCCAAAAGATCAAAGTCATCCTAAATATACGAATATGTTGTATAACGACGACAGCCGTCGACGACTGACGTACACACCGGTTTTCATGATGTCGCCATATCTGAAGTCACGGGTTCGATTCTCGGTCGGGTCAAAGTAGAAAACATTTTTCTATATTTTTCTCGGGTCTGAGTGTTTGTGGTAATTTTTGATTCCATAACACAAGTGCTTTAATAAATATATATCTTAATAATTCCCAATACAGGGGTAGACAAAGGTCTAGTCTAGACAATTAAATCCCTTCGACCCACCTTCCAACGAATATATTTTCGGGACAACGTGACAGATGGTGAGAACGTCCCCGTCTTTATGTCCAAGCCAAGGATATAATTCGTACATATTGTTTTTGAAAAGACCATTGGTCCACCTGGGGATCGAATTCTGGTCTCTTGACTCGCAATTACTATCACACCACCTCTCTTCATATTACCCAAACTCGGCTATCGTGACTTTGCATAAGCGGCTTTCATTGGGATCAGAGCAATGTATGTGATGTTGTCCCTATATATGTATGTAGGTATGTACATGTGTCTAAGTACATAACAAAGCTAGCACTGCACATTTAATGCAGTAAATAATGGCTCAAATTGACGCAATATCTTGTCCTTAGTGCGTATTAATGGCAACGAGAAAATTGGTCGTCAACCTTCTGCAGACAAACGGACGGACGACTGAATTAGATAATTAGGTACGTACCGAATTGAACCGGTGTCATCGTAAACCTATTGATCAGTTTAATCGAATGGACACGGTTGATTAATTCCACTAGAACGTTCTGTTGAGTAATGAATTGAAGTTTTTAAAATTAAAACGGAAATTCAACGGAATTCAAAAATTCAATGTTTGTACCTGTGTTATGTGTTCAAATTACCATTCATTTATTAATGCATTCATTGAATTGGTTTGAACTTATATTACTATATAATATGTGCCGATACCTTAACTTGTATCGGCACATATTATAATGTTACTAATGGTTATAAAAGTACTCAGGTGACGAAACAAGAGACATTTTGAGACATATTGACCCCCTTTAGTCAAAAGGAAGTGCATGGGAAGTCGCCACCACCGACTTTGTTACGTGGTAGTCAGATAGAAGTTTTTTTTTATAGAAAAGGGAGGCAAACGAGCAGGTGGCTCACGTGATGGTAAGTGTTTACCACCGCCCATGAACATCCGCAATACCAGAGGCATAGCAGATGCGTTGACTCCCTTAGAGTGCCCCCCCCCTCCCCCAGAATTAGGGGAGGGAGATGTTTGGGCCACCGGATACCTGCACTCACCAGACGAAACGCAGAAGTTTGTTAGACTTCTACTTCACGCCGGTATTCTGTGAGGTCGTGGTACTTCCCCGGTCGAGCCAGCCCATTCATGCAACAACAAAAGCTGATGCGTGGCTCTACCACTGTTAAACGTGCATGTAATATATAATATCTTCACGCCATTCCCATTACAGGGGTAGACAGAGGTCTAGTTTAGACAATTAAGTCCCTTTGACCCACCTTCCGCCGAAAATATTTTCAAGATAACGTAACAGGTGGTGAGCACGTCGCCGTCTTTATGTCCAAGCCAACGGTATAATTCGTACATAAGTATTTGAAAAACTCATTGGTACGAGCCTGCCATCTGGGGATTGAACTCGGGTCTCTTGACTCGCAATTACTATCACACCACCTCTCTTCATATTACCCAAACTCGGCTATCGTGACTTTGCATAAGCGGCTTTCATTGGGATCAGAGCAATGTATGTGATGTTGTCCCTATATATGTATGTAGGTATGTACATGTGTCTAAGTACATAACAAAGCTAGCACTGCACATTTAATGCAGTAAATAATGGCTCAAATTGACGCAATATCTTGTCCTTAGTGCGTATTAATGGCAACGAGAAAATTGGTCGTCAACCTTCTGCAGACAAACGGACGGACGACTGAATTAGATAATTAGGTACGTACCGAATTGAACCGGTGTCATCGTAAACCTATTGATCAGTTTAATCGAATGGACACGGTTGATTAATTCCACTAGAACGTTCTGTTGAGTAATGAATTGAAGTTTTTAAAATTAAAACGGAAATTCAACGGAATTCAAAAATTCAATGTTTGTACCTGTGTTATGTGTTCAAATTACCATTCATTTATTAATGCATTCATTGAATTGGTTTGAACTTATATTACTATATAATATGTGCCGATACCTTAACTTGTATCGGCACATATTATAATGTTACTAATGGTTATAAAGTACTCAGGTTCTCAACGTGACGAAACAAGAGACATTTTGAGACATATTGACCCCTTTAGTCAAAAGGAAGTGCATTGGAAGTCGCCACCACCGACTTTGTTACGTGGTAGTCAGATAGAAGTTTTTTTATAGAAAAGGGAGGCAAACGAACAGGTGGCTCACGTGATGGTAAGTGTTTACCACCGCCCATGAACATCCGCAATACCAGAGGCATAGCAGATGCGTTGACTCCTTAGAGTGCCCCCCAGAATTAGGGAGGGAGATGTTTGGGCCACCGGATACCTGCACTCACCAGACGAAACGCTGAAGTTTGTTAGACTTCTACTTCACGCCATTCCCATTACAGGGTAGACAGAGATCTAGTTTAGACAATTAAGTCCCTTTGACCCACCTTCCGCCGAAAATATTTTCAAGATAACGTAACAGGTGGTGAGCACGTCGCCGTCTTTATGTCCAAGCCAACGGTATAATTCGTACATAAGTATTTGAAAAACTCATTGGTACGAGCCTGCCATCTGGGGATTGAACTCGGGTCTCTTGACTCGAAATTCCGACCACCCAGCCACTCGGCTATCGTGACTTATTAAAAGGGAAATTACAAATGAGGAAATTATAAATATGGCGATCTATTCTTCCAGACGTAAACGTTAGGATCATTCGTAAAGATACGTATACTTTATTTATTAAATACCAGTTTTGTGCGATCGTTGTTATCTTATGTGGCCTTTGTAGTAAAGAAAAAAAAAGAAACTCCAGATGACATAATTTGAACACAATATTTTCCGTAAACAAGTCTTTTGTAGCATTAAAAATATAAATGATCATCGCCACGTGTCCGGTGAAATCTGTGACCCTAATAATGACCAGGGCGATGGAACAATAACATCGCCATCTTCGATTCCATTTTAGGTAAAGGTTTGTTGTGCAAGTGCACTCGTGAGTAATTTAATCTGTAAGCTTTCTTTAATGTTTTTATATCCTACTAGTTGCCCCACGCGGCTTCGCACGCCGTATAACACTTAACGCGGCATCATAATTATTTTTCTAAAATGGTAAATTCTAAAAAAGTAGCTTAAATTACTACTTATAACATCAGCAAACATTTTGGACAGAATTTTTTTTATATATATAAAAAGTTAGGGTACTTCTTATACTTTGTTACTTCTAATGCCTCCAAGAAAATGCGTACAAAGTTTCATGATGATCGGTTGAGTAGTTTTCGCGTGAAAGCGTAACAAACAAACTTACATTCTTATTTATAATATTAGTAGGCATAGCCGTCACAAATAATGCCAGAAATTAATTCGACAAACCGGTGACAGGCTTCGGCGCCGGCTGTGTGAGGTGTTTGCCACTGCTATCGCCAAACCAAATTATAAATATTAATATTATTAATTACATTCATCAATTGTCATTTTTTATCTACTGCCGTTTCGTAATTACGTTCCTCTAACAAAGAAGAAACCGGCGAAAGAAACTCCGCAGGTGTCAAAGGTTTTATAACTTTTCCTTTTTTAAAGAAAACATTACAATATTGAACATAGTCCCAGTGGTAATTATCATATTATATAATGTATTAATTTATAGTATAATAACCCTTTTGAGTTTGTCATTAAAAAATAACTTTACCATTAATAGACTACATTAATACTGCACATTTTGTTTGTGACATTTTGTTGTAGACGCGAGCGACCCCATGAACGAGTGAATTACTCTATTTTTATTTATCCTTTATTGAGACACCTTAAAGTATGGGCTACAATGGGCGGACTTAATGCCTGATGGTATTTTCTACCAGTCAACCCTTGTAATGGTGAAAAGTAGATGGCAGGTGCGACAGCAGGTGCAGGAGCAGGAGCAGGTGCAGGAGCTGGAGCAGGTGTGAGCTGGAGCAGGTGCGAGAGCTGGAGCAGGTGCAGGAGCAGGTGCAGGAGCTGGAGCAGGTGTGGAGCTGGAGCAGGTGCAGGCAGGTGCAGGAGCAGAAGCGGGAGCAGGTGCGGGAGCTGGAGCAGGAGCAGGTGCGGGAGCTGGAGCAGGTGCGGGAGCGGTTGCGGGAGCAGGTGCGGGAGCTGGAGCAGGTGCGGGAGCTGGAGCAGGTGCGGGAGCTGGAGCAGGTGCGGGAGCTGGAGCAGGTGCGGGAGCTGGAGCAGGTGCGGGAGCTGGAGCAGGTGTGGGAGCTGGAGCAGGTGTGAGCTGGAGCAGGTGCAGGCAGGTGCGGGAGCTGGAGCAGGTGCGGGAGCGGTGCGGGAGCGGGTGCAGAAGCTGGAGCAGGTGCAGGTGCAGGAGCAGGTGCGGGAGCGGGAGCGGGTGCGGGAGCAGGTGCGGAAGCGGATGCGGGTGCGGGTGTGGAGCGGGTGCGTATGCGGATGTGGGAGCGGGTGCGGGAGCAGAAGCGGGAGCGGGTGCGAGAGCGGGTGCGGGAGCGGGAGCGGGAGCGGGTGGAGCGGGTGCGGAAGCAGATGCGGGCGCGGGTGTGGGAGCAGGTGCGGGTGCGGATGCGGAGCGGGTGCGGAAGCAGATGCGGGCGCGGGTGTGGGAGCAGGTGCGGGTGCGGATGCGGGTGCGTATGCGGATGTGGGAGCGGGTGCAGGAGCTGGAGCAAGTGCGGGAGCGGGAGCGGGTGCGGGAGCGGGAGCGGGTGTGGAGCGGGTGCGGAAGCAGATGCGGGCGCGGGTGTGGAGCGGGTGCGGGTGCGGATGCGGAGCGGGTGCGGAAGCAGATGCGGGCGCGGGTGTGGGAGCAGGTGCGGGTGCGGATGCGGGTGCGGGTGCGGTTGCGGGAGCGGGTGCGAGAGCGGGTGCGGGAGCAGAAACGGGAGCGGGTGCGGGAGCGGTTGCGGAAGCAGGTGCGAGAGCGGGTGCGGGAGCGGGTGCGGAAGCAGATGCGGGCGCGGGTGTGGGAGCAGGTGCGGGAGCGGGTGCGGGAGCTGGAGCAGGTGCGGGAGCTGGAGCAGGTGCGGGAGCTGGAGCAGGTGCGGGAGCGGGAGCGGGTGCGGGTGCGGGAGCGGGTGCGAGAGCGGGTGCGGGAGCAGAAGCGGGAGCGGGTGCGGGAGCGGAAGCGGGAGCGGGTGCGGGAGCGGGTGCGGGAGCAGGTGCGGGAGCTGGAGCAGGTGCGGGTGCGGGAGCGGGTGCGGGAGCAGAAGCGGGAGCGGGTGCGGGAGCAGAAGCGGGAGCAGGTGCAGGAGCAGGTGCAGGAGCAGGTGCAGGAGCAGGTGCGGGAGCTGGGCAGGTGCAGGAGCAGGTGCAGGAGCAGGTGCAGGAGCAGGTGCAGGAGCAGGTGCGGGAGCTGGAGCAGGTGCGGGAGCTGGAGCAGGTGGGAGCAGGTGCGGGAGCGGGTGCGGGAGCGGGTGCGGGAGCGGGTGCGGGAGCGGGTGCGGGAGCGGGTGCGGGAGCAGGTGCGGGAGCGGGTGCGGGAGCAGGTGCAGGAGCAGGTGCAGGAGCTGGAGCAGGTGCAGGAGCAGGTGGGAGCAGGTGCAGGAGCAGGTGCAGGAGCTGGAGCAGGTGCAGGAGCAGGTGCAGGAGCAGGTGCAGGAGCTGGAGCAGGTGCAGGAGCAGGTGCAGGAGCAGGTGCAGGAGGCAGGTGCAGGAGCAGGTGGGAGCAGGTGCGGGAGCGGGAGCGGGTGAGGGAGAGGGAAAAATTTTTCATCCGAAAAAAGAATTTCCCGATATTTTTTTCCTGAGTACCGCTTAAACAAAGCGCGGCATCTCTTCAGTCTCAGGTGTATTAGACGAGCATTCAAACAATGTCCTGTTTTTCTTAGATATGCCCAAAGCTCTAAGTCTTCATTTACACCCTTTTCACCGTGGTTCTGCTAAACCCCATCTGAAGGGCCAACAGTTTCTGCTTACGTTTGGGATTTCTTTGAATTCGTGCCTTCACAGCTTTTATCACTGCTGGAGTCCTAACAGACCGAGGGCGACCACTTCTTGACCTGTCATCTACACTAGAGTCTTCATTGTATCATTTGATGGTACGATATACGAATCTTGTGGTTATATTCAAATTTTTCAGTATGTCAAAAACTTGAATTAGCGCGTAACCGCATCGATGCAACGCTATAACTGCAACACGGTCTTCTTTAAGCGTCCACTCCATATTTAAAAATGAGTAAACTTCTAAAAAGTATGTAGTTTTATTTTCATGAACAATTCGAAATTCGAATTCAATAAGCTATTTTGTGGCCAGCATTCTAAAAGAAAAGTTTTTACTGTGTGACAATACTTATAACCTGACTATGTATATATATGTTTTTCACGATAACCGAGCTGTTTCGATTAAAGAGACCCGAGTTCGGCCAGTGGTTCACAAGGTGACCAGGTCCTACGTAAATTATTGCGCCTGATAAAATATAATAGTGAAAATGTTTATGCTAAATTTGCAATATTTGTTGGCTAGGAGTTGGTTTTAACTTAAATAAATTTACGTAAAATTGTCGCAAATGCCATTGACTACTGATAGATGGAAGCAGCATCTAAGGTACAAGGCGTCTGGCACTTCGGTCGCTAATCCGCTTGCCAAGCGTGGCGATTATGGAAACCCTCGCTTATGTTAAAGGCCTTTGTTTAGAAGTGAACTTTTACAGGCCGTTTCGTATATATTTATATATGTCGATGAAAGCGATGCTCTACAGTAAATATTAAAGAAGTTTTGGCCGAACTTCGCGCATGCGTCTGGCATCAACACACTTTGAGAAAGTAAACACTATTGCAGTATAGACTTAAATCATTCAGTGAAAACATCTAAATCGAATTCAAACTTTACTGACACATTAAGAATATGTAAACGTTAATACAAATTAAATTAAATCTCTTTAAACCCATTTAATAATGGCTGATTTACTGAAAAATTATAAGGTGAGTGTATAGCAAAAGTATCGAAAAATTTAAAAACAATATCGAAAAATTAAGAAATACATTTGAACTTAAATGAAAATGTGTTTAAATATGCCATTAAATATTAAACGAAATTTTTCATGTGAAGAAAATCATTGTAATATTTGAAATAAAATTTACTTTCACAATGTAAGTTTAAGTTGCAGAGGTTAATTGTTAAATGACGTTTTGTTGCTACAATAATAATAATACATGTTTGTTACCATCATTTCATTACAAAGTTTTCATAATTTTTTCGTTTTTAAAAAGAAGTTAAAACAAAATAATCATGCAATGCTGATTTTCTGCCTTCTTTCATCTTTCATCAGAAGAGCATAAAAAAGTAACCAATAAAAAAAGTATATAAATTTTAGGCAAAATATTAAAAATAATAGAACATATTATCCAAGAAAAAACAATTAATATTATAAATTTAAAAAAATAGACTTAACATTAAATAGCTGAGTTGTTGTATGATTGGAATTAAAATCAAAGGATACGAGCTCAGTCACTAGAAAAAAAGATCTGTCTCTTAAAAACTTTCGGGAGAAGGCCGATTCCAATGAGTCTCTTCAAAAATTCTTTTGTATAAATTATTTCGTTGGATTCGACACTAAGACAACAGGTTCACCATATCCGGTGGGTCGAGGGAATAATTTGTCTAGACCTTGTCTAGTCCGTGAAGGACAAAAAATTTTAAAAATATCCAACTATGTAAGACAAACTGCATTTTCTTTTATTAACCTAGAAGCAAAAGAGGCTACTATATCTGTAAACAGTTTCGGTACAAAAAAGTAACATCCTTAACGAAGCAGAATTGTAACTTCTGTAGGCATAGACGGAATGTTTTATAGTCTATTATGATATAAGCTGTTTATTTTATTAATGTCAGGTCAATGTATAATAATAAATAAATATATACATAGATAGGGACAACATCACATACACTGTTAAAAAAGTAGCTTAGGCACTTATGTTATGGAATTAGAAACAACGAAGGTACCACAAACACCCAGACCCGAGAAAATGTAGAAAAAGTGTTTTCTCCATTGACCCGAGCGGGAATCGAACCCGAGACTTCAGAGCTAGTGACACCATGAAAACCGACGTATACTCCACTAGTCTATGAAAGTCGTCCATAGATTTCCTATAGCTTACAAGTGCGTCTTTACCCTCAAGTATGAAAATAGATTTTTATAGCTCGTATTTACTCGCTCTCTCTATTTTTCAATCTGAAACAACACAACAATAGTGCTATTTAACGAAAAAATATGTAACAGTGTGGTACTGATCCAGAAAACATGGTATAGAAATCATATACCACCTTAAAAGGAGACAATTTATCAAATCATGAAAAAATATTATTGTTTTACATTTAATATTATTATTATTTTACTTAAATTTTTTACAAATCACGAGAAAAATGTATTGTGATTTCATGTTATACGTTTTTAAAATTACATCTTATCAACATACGCCACTCATAATCGAGGTGACGCAGGATCGTTTTAAATTTAGAACTTATCGCTCTATCGCAATGAATTAAACCCACAAATGCACCACAGACCTTGGAGCCAACTTCTGCCGGTTACGAAACTCCGCATTGCGCAGCCTCATCCCTCTGCTAACTTCAGAGTTGTCGCGAGCAAAACATATAGGGGTTGAAAACTGACTTGTCGTTGAAAACATTGAAAAATTGTTATATTGTTTTAGTATATTTGTCTAATTCAAACTTAGAAATAGCGTTATAGACTCTTGCAAGATTTTACAGTTAAATATTTATTTATATTATTCATTTCCTAATTGTTTAAATCAAAGATTGCGCTGGTGAGTAAATCTGCATTTTCAGTTTAATAATAAATATTATTAAATATTTTATTTGTGAAGATAAGATACTTCTCTGTGATAATTAATAGTGACATTTATAATTACATTTAGTAGTTTACTGTATACAAAGATTTAAAAAAGCAAGTGAATTTGTTTGCCCTCTTCTAGCAGTGGTGTTAGAAACATGTGTTAGTAAAACAAATATGTTTTAGTAATTGTTTAGTATACAAACATTTTACATATCGTTTTCTATGTGTGTAGAAATTGAGATATATAAAATATATATAATAAATAAATAAGAGAGCTTTCAAAGAAGTGTCATCCTTAATAAAATACAGCATAATGTCGCTAATCAGCGCATATAGTCGTAGAAATATTCAGGAAAACATGCTAATTGGCTACAGTATTTATTTTAATGAGTACAATAATGATTTAAGCGGAAGAGTCGTTTTAAATAAATTATTAATGACATCATACCGACGGCCGTTGACATCAATTAAAAAAAAACCAGTTCAACCAGGGTTGCCTGCACTGCGCCCTATCGATTGCCACACCGCGCATGCGTCCTACACCCAACCCTACGTTAGTGGTGTGAAGGCGTGGGTACGCGACACACTCCGCCATGCCTAAGCCTACACCCGTCGAGGATCTAATAATCCCACCGCAAGATCAGAAAATATGCGGAACAATTTGTGTCTGTCAAATGACAGCAGTTTTGAGTGCTGTAGCTATAGTTTATCTAACCGTTGCTATATATATGCCATACACTCGAGCGATAGCTTCGGGAATCGATCCGACCCCAATCATGTGCACAACGACCAGGGCAGTTAACAAAGACAATTGCGATTGGGGCTCGTGTGGTGAATGGTGCCTTAGCAAAACCTCCGGTGCCTGCATTCAAATCTACGTGAACGTGAGAAAGAACGGCTCATCGCTGCTCCTCGCTGAATGTGGAAGCGCTGCTAACAAGACATGCTACGGAATAGACCAAGAAAACGCGAAGAAGTATCACTGTATTCGCGACGAATGTCGAAATTTGACAGGAACATTCAATTGCACCGATGGGAAGTGTATAAACATAACGGACGCCTTCGAATGCGCTTTCAGTGAAACCGACCCACCGCTTAAATGTTCGGGCAGACGTGGTAAAATAACTTGCATAGACGTACATGGATTGTTTTCGTGTAATCGGGGCACATGTAGGAAAATAAGAACGCCGTATAACTGTGATCGGAGATGCGTTGACATACCAACACGTAACAAGAATGTGATAGTTCTTAGTGGCGACAGAGTATTCTTGGCTAGGTGTGCAAAGTTAGCTCAAGAAGATGGTGGAGACATAGTCTGGACTGACTCTGGTGAAGAAGTTCTTATGCTGTCGTGTCACGCGGTTCATAACGGTTCATCAGGTGTCGTTGCTGTGGATTGCATAAATGCAGCTCTTCTACCGCGAAACGATATCGCCGATTTGACGAATTTCACGTATTTGCAGTATTTGTATACTATGAAAGCAACTCCGAATCGCCTGATCGCCCCTTCTGAAGTAGAACTAACTTTGGCTAACGACAGCCGTTTGATGATCAACTTAGAAGGTTGCGTTAACACTCTCGCTGATGAATGCAAAGAATTTCTGAAAGATTATGGCCGCGATGGAACCGATCATAACGCTAAAGCCCGATTCCCTTGCTTTTACACTGAAAACAATCCAGATACCGTAGTAGCAAGGTTTGACTTGGACGCCACGTTCCGTCAATTTCTAGTGGCCTTAGTTTTGCCGACTGTATTGGTGGTGGTGTCATGTATAACATTGCTGTTATGTCAAAAGACTGTAGAAGTCGGTGACGACGCAAAGATGAGATTCAAAGGATGCGCTGGCGGTCAAGCTGAAATGCAAATGCATCCAAACGATCCTGTATCTCCCCTCTGAGATCAGTCACGTGAGCAATTTTTTGAAATATATCGTTAAAAAGTTATATAACACGTTATTTGGAACAAAACAGAAGTCGCTAATTATTCCAAAAAATTACGTAATTGACTTAGAAAATATATGCCAACTGACCTTTGGCACGCTATTTTATAACTAATCTGTTTGTTCGCTTAACCTATTTTATTTTAAAACTATGTCAGGAATATAAATATCGGTCCCTATTTATTTACTTAAATAAAATTATGAAGTTTAATTACCCATAAATAAAATGATAAATTTTAATAACTGTATAATCTGAACACTCAGCAGCCCTACAAAAAACCTTACAATCAATTATAATTACAATGAAATATTTTTAGCACAATATACACAGGAATACACATATTTTACTCATGTTTTTGCAAATTATAATTTTAATTGTTCTCTTTTCAGGCGTACCCCTCCTCTGCGAGGGTCCGGCTAGTTCATTAAGAGACGACTAAGTGCTTTCAATGCTTTAATTGCCTAATACTTCCTAATGTCGACGATGAGTAGATCAAGAGCAAGTCTTTCACCAGCGGCATCAGAAAGGTCAACTTTACCGATGGGAGAATCTGCTGGACCAGGCAGTCCATCATTCAAACCTCTAGAACCTACGAGAGAGCAACTGCTTAATCACTTTTTTGAGAGATTCAAATTTTATACTTCACTCTGCCTCGGCACGTCTGCAATTCTTGCAGTCTTCGCTTTCCTCTTTTTAATACCGTTCGTTGTGGAGCCAGCTATACAGACTATCCTCGCGGAATTTGTACCTGTAGCAGGAATATGTTCTGTATCTGAACACGTTCATGCGGAGACTTTGACCAACTGTACATGGGCGTCATGCAGGGAAGGCTGCACCACGGCGCATACAAAATGCCATAAGATCAGAGTAAACCTTGCAAGAAAACCTTACGTAGAAGACGCACCAATACCCACTGAATGGGACGAGAGAGATTTGAGATTCCTTATAAACCCAGAGGGCTGCGGATATCCTCCACGCGTGAACTGTTCTGTGTTTGCTAACGATTACGCGGGACCACAAGCACCGAAGATTTTCCCATGCTACTATAGCCTGACACGACCAGACCTTGTAGTCGCAAGGTATTCTTGGGAAACCACGGTCCGCGGTTTGATTCTGGCTTTGGTGTTGCCGACAGCGGTTTTCGTGTTTAGTTTGAGCGTACTCGCCTATTGGCACTGCCATTGTTGCGACAGAGCTTGCAATAGACGTGTACACGCTGAATCCTTCACCAGCAAAGAGGAGTAAGTTAAGTTTTCATATCTAATATAGTAGAGGCACATAGTTTGGAAGTGTTCGTTGTTATAAATATTATCATCAAAATTTACGAGCTCCAATTGACGAATTTACAGGATCTATAAACGATTCAAGTATGACGATGGATCGGGTACAGTTATAACTGGGATATAATTTTTCAAGTACGTTACATATAAAAATATAAACGTGCACCGTTCTCAGAGATCAAAATTGACTAATAAAAAATAAATCACACTTATTTATTTTTCTTCTTTTTTTCACAATATTCCACTGCTGATTTTTCGGATCGTCTGAAAAATAATTGGCCTTTTATAAAACAATATTGTTATGATTATAAACGCTTTATTGCTTCTTTAGCACCAGTATTTAGTTAATATATCCGTCGCTAGAGCATATTTTGTTAGGCTGGAGCGTATGAAATAGTAATGATCATAAGAGAGACTGCGTATAAGGATTTTCGCTATAGAGACGAACAATGTATAGATATTTTTTATCAATGATTCTCATGCGTGGCTTAGGGGACTAGGATTTTTAAGGAGTTTCCAAGAACGATTAGTTAAATAGAAGACGACGTCATCCTTACAATCCATGAAATTGATTTATTAACAAAATGCAATTGTTAAATTTGTAAGGAAATCTGTGAAGCAATTAAAAAAAAGGAAAATACAGAATTTATTTTTTACTAGCACTTAATACTTCTCTCTTATCTTATCTATCTTTGCGTTTCATCATTATTAGCTTTTCATAGTACATTGCTGAATAAGTCCTTCTCTTATGTAATCTCGCACCTTATATTTTACTCTATGCTATTGTACTACATGATACAGTTCTAGCAAACTACAGATTTGTTCTAACTGAAAGCTATAGGTTGTTCAACCTTTAATGGTTAAAACATTTTCCGCTATATGTATTCAATAACTCTAAATTACCTGAAGCTTAAACCTGATCAAGTCCACTGCAGGACAAGTCCATCTTCCTCAAGAAGTGTTTGTCATAATCACCATATTTTGCAGTTTTCTGTAACAAACCAGTATCTAGTTTTCGGAATTTTTTAAATAGTTGTGATTTGTTATTTATCTTCATGCAATTTCCCACGGAACTAGGTAGAAGTCTACACAACGAAGTACTTTAAACCTACTTTTGGCCGAAGCTTATTTGGGACAACATGATATGTGATGAGCCCATTGTTGAACATATTGTTGTCCTTTGAGCAAAGTTGGTTTTTGGCAATAGAGTCGTTCTCCGTGTATTCCTGTGACTAAACAGTAGTGTAGCAATTATTGAGATCAAATTTGAACTGTATAGAGGGCTCCTGTGATTAGAGACAATGAAACATCCCATCTTAGTCCTCGGAGGAGACAAAGCATCTGTAACTTTTTTAATTGGTTTTAAAGGTGTAGAAATTACCTTTTTGGTGGTAAAGCTGTAGCAGTCAGTTTTCCTCAGGTTGACTTTTAAATCGTTTTACACTGCAGTCTTATAAAAAAAATTGAGATTTATCTCAATTTTTTTATGATATTTATATGTCTCATAAAAAGATTAAATTTGAATCGATGACTCTTCTTCTTACTCCTTTTACAACGGTGTGACTAACTACTACTGTAACGTAACGTAGCTGACAAAAGTCTCTTTATAATTTAATTAAACAATAATATTAATGTCTCTTTTTAATTTACGTGAATTAATTTTAATATTATACATTCAAATAAAACTAACGAATTTAATCTCATTTTATTCTGTTTATAAACACAATTCAAGTGCTTCACAATACCCGTGGTCACTGTGGAATTTTGGTCTTTAGCATACTCTGTAATCAGAGTTAGCTTGGAATACCGTTACTTTTGTTTTTTAACTGGTTTAATAAGTGCGGAAAGTTTAAAAAAGCAAAACAAAACGCGATTAAATCCAAAAATAATTGTTCATAAACAATGTTAATAGATAATATTATCATAATACTTGTTTTGCGCAGATGAAATATTTATTATTATCAAATGTAGTGAGATCTAATCAATAGTTGAATGTTGTAACAATAACCTTAATTAAAATTGGAACAAAGTTCACAGAGATATCACGGTGTAGTTGAGTAATGGAATATTATAAATTATTAACTCGTAATTTCTATATTTACAGTAGTAAGCTCCTATGTGAGTTGGACGAAGACCCAAGCGATGACGTGTTCTGACGCCGAACAACCACCGCCAGGCGTCGCGCCTCACCACGTTCCGAAGGTTACACGCAACTTTGAACTTTACTTAACTGCGTAAACGCGGCGTAATCGCAGCGTTACGCCGCTCAAACGCTACAACAAAGACACGTTTTGCTGATGCATATTACAAAGCTTTAATAATGAAACGATATTAATAAGAAGTAAGTTTTGAAGTCTTTCTCGAATCCTACATCAGTTCCGCTTAAATTTTAAATGTAATTTGAATTTTTGGGATACTATAATGTGACCAAAATCAGGCAGTATTAATTTTTCAAAATATTTCAAATTTGACGCAGTGCTTTTAAATTAAAAAGATATTTAAAATTATTAAAATCGTCTCTTAATTCCAAATTGGAGCTAAGCCGGATAGTACATAAGGATGTTAATTGTTTGCTAAAATCTCTATTTATTTATTGTAGGTAGTAAGCCAATAGAATTTTTATTTGTGTCTTGCTCCATATTTATGTTAAATACAAAATTTATACTACTATACGTATCTAAAGCTACAGATATATGTAATTGTGAATTTTGCTTTTAGTTTAGCCGATGTTGAGTTAGTTTGAACCAAATTATGTTATGGATATAAATATTTTTAATTAATTTTTATTTTATATCAATTTATTGAAATTATTTTTTTATTAAATTAATTTTTATACAGTTTTAAGTTACGTTTTCGAATGTTTTTTTTTTATACTCTACAATGATTATAGTTACAAATGACAAAGAATCATTTTAACATTATAAATAAATTCATGCCACAGATATTAGATAAATGTAGCCGCACAGTATTTTGCACTATTTTATCAACATCTTAAGGGACTAAGTAATTTAATTTAATAATACATAGCTATTTTCTCAATTCCTAAAGACCATATATTGAAAAATGTTTTTACAATAAGAGATTAAACAAAAGTTCAAAATAGTACCTACCATCCGATTAGGTGAATACAAATATAAGATGTATTTAATCTGTTCTACTATATATAACATCTTATATCCATAATATTTTTGTGATATTAATGCTTGTAATAACTATTGTTGAAAATTAAGTGTCATATAATTATGTTAATGATATAATTAAGCTATTATCCCGTTAATTTGTTTAAAAATATAAAAGTATGTTTTGTGTTTTACAAAGTATTAAGTATATTTAATTACATAGTATCTTTTCATAAGTCATAACTTCTGAAACAGTAAATTCTATTTTTGTTGTAAATAAAACTTAATTTATAATTATTGTAATAATTAAGAAATTGCTTGTTCAATTCTATTGTAAATAAAAAATATATTTCTATCGTTGGCCTTAAATGTAAATAATATTCTTTAAATTATAACTAATAAATAAGCGTATAGATTCCAAATTATTATAATAAGGACACAAAGTGTTATGACAAATAAAGCTTCTTTTTATGACCTTGTTTCATTAGATTGTTGTTTTTTTTTGTGAAGGAATAATTTGGTATTATCAGGTTTTCATAATTTTCACTTTTGTTAGTTTTGTATCTTAGTGCTGAATTCGTTTCTTGTTTTCTTTTTTTTTTTTAATTTCTTTAACGATTTTTACTTAGTTAAATAAATAATGTGTGATGAAATTTTTTTAAGTATAATCAGGAATATATTGCCATAAACTTTGAAGAGGTGAAGTGAAAATATAAAACAAAATATTTCTTACAGTTGAAGAAAGTTGTTTTTTTTTCTTTACGCATTTAAATTTAGAATTGAAGAAATTTAGAATTAACTTGCAATTAATTAAATTAAAGAAGAAAAAGTTAAAATTTCAACTGACATGGGCGGGATTCGAACCTGCGATGTTCCGCGACCTTCCCCACGTATCGGCGATCCGTGGCGAAGGTCGCGGAATTTTTCTATTTAATTATATTTTACTTTCGCGACATTTTTCTCTTTAATTTAATCACATAAAAGTTCAGCATAAATATGCTTTAAAAATCAATAAAATTGCAATTAGTCACCAATTTGTATAATTTTGTTTTGGCACGTTGTGTTAATTATGTTTAATTAATCTGTCAAACTGTATTAAGGTAGGTAATTAGATCATCATTTATAACATTAAATATTTATAGCTATGTGAGGCAATAGTATAAGTAATTCTGACATCTTTTTTCGATCCCCCTACCTGGCTCGTACCAATAGGTTATTTAAAAACTTATGCACTATTTACATCTTTGACTTATTAATTAGTCAAGAACAAAGACAAGCTACCCCATCTGTCATTTTGTCCCAAAATAAGCGTATAATGTGACCTATATAAAGAAAGATGTAAATTGCCTAGACCTCTGGTTACCCTTGAATTGGAAAATGCAGGAATAAAAGATAAAGAAGATAAAGAACATTTCATTAAATAAATTATTAATTTATCACAAAAACGACAAAGAGTCACGATAGCCGAGTGGTTTGGTGGTCGGAATTTCGAGTCAAGAGACCCGATTCCGTAGTGGTGGACTCGTACCAATGGATTTTGCTCTGGCTATACTTCGACATCTTTTCCCACCATCTAAAATTTGTAATATCAATGCCATTTTGCTCCTTAGCGCCTTATTCGTAAGGAAAAACAGGGATGGTATATTCTACGCCGTAACCATAGCGCAAGTTAATCTATTATTCATATAATAAATAAAATAAATAAATATCTTCGAATATAAGTCACGATAGCCGAGTTGGAATTTCCAGTCGAGAGACCAGAGTTCGATCCCCAGGTGGCAGTAACAATGAATTTTTCAAAAACTTATGTACGAATTTCATCGTTGGCTTGGACATAAAGACGGCGACAGGCTCACCACCTGTTACGTTGTCCCGAAAATATCTTCGGTGGAAGGTGGGTCAAAGGGACTGAATTGTCTAGACTTGACCTCTGTCTACCCCTGTATTGGGAATTGCATGAAGATATTTATTATTTATTTATTTTATTTCTTCGAAAATCGGATCTCCGTATCTTCGACAATCGGTCGGAATGCCGAGTCGAGAGACCTGAGTTCGATCCTCAGGTGGCTGGCTCGTACCAATGGGTTTTTTTAAAACTTATGCACGAATTATAT
This sequence comes from Sericinus montela, assembly GCA_029286605.1. Lineage (NCBI taxonomy): Eukaryota > Metazoa > Arthropoda > Insecta > Lepidoptera > Papilionidae > Sericinus > Sericinus montela. The sequence goes on along the minus strand of JAGSMR010000019.1, from coordinate 11,968,911 downwards.
TGTTGGCTTGGACATAAAGACGGCGACAGGCTCACCACCTGTCACGTTGTTCCGAAAATATCTTCAGTGGAAGGTGGGTCGAAGGGACTTAATTGTTTAGATTAGACCTCTGTCTAAGCTAGCCATAGCCGAATCCGTGTTAAAGTGCTGATAGATTAAATGAATGAAAAAAATATAAATACAATATATCTAGAATTGGCAATGGTGAAGGAAACGCTGAAAAGGATAAGGTGATGGGGGGGGGGAGGGGTATCGACGACATTTACTTAACTTTACGGGCGAAATCCACGCAGGTATTCTGGAAGGCCGTGGACCATTCACGCATCAGCCTAAACTACCGCTGGGTACTTTAAGTATTTTAAGTAAATATCAGGCAAAACAAAATAAAAAAAATAAAATTAAATAATAATAAATAAATAAATAACTACATATATAGATATGGACAATATCACATACATTGCTCCGATCCCAATGTAAGATGCTAAAGCACTTGTGGTATGGGAATCGGAAACAACGAAGGCATCACAAACACCCAGACCCGAGAAAATGTAGAAAAAGTGGTTTTTCTACAGTGACCCGACCCGGAATCGAACCCGGGACCTCGAGATGGCGACACCTTGAAAACCAGTGTTTACGCCACACGTCCACGGAGGTCGTCAAAATTTTTACCTAAGTACCACATATTCTTTCATACGCATTTAGTGAAAAGTTGTTAATTTGGAATCACAAGCAGGCGCTTAAATTTTAGATATAAGTATATATAAATATAAAGTCACGATAGCCGAGTGGAAGGGTGGTTGGAATTCGAGTCGAGAGACCCGAGTTCGATCCCCAGGTGGCAGTACCAATGGGTTTTTTCAAAAACCTAAGTACGATTCATATCGTTGGCTTGGACATAAAGACGGCGACGGGCTCACCACCTGTCACGTTGTCCCGAAAATATCTTCGGTGGAAGGTGGGTCGAAGGGGCTTAATTGTCTAGACCAGACCTCTGTCTACCCCTGTATAGGGAATGGCGTGAAGATTTTTTTTTATTTTATAAATATAAAAAAAATATTTGTTGTTATAAGTAATTCTCCTGTCACGTTGTAGCTCACGATGGAATCCGAAACTATGGACTTTCCGACCTATATTATAATCGATTTTCGTGTTTTTTTAATAGAAGAAAAAATAAATAGATGGAATAGTTTAATCATGTATTTTTTATTTATACCAAGGCAGCACATCATGTACCGAACCCCTTACTATATTATAAATATCTCTTACGTACTCGTCTTCTTCTTTACAGCCTATCAAGAGTCCAGCTGAACAAAGGCCTCCTCTAAAACTTTCCACAGTAAACAAGTCCTGAGCCCCCTGCATCCACGTCGACCTCTATAACTACTTAACCTATGAAATAAAATTTGTTTATGTCAGGTGTGTTTTTTCATGTGTGGTTAAAACGTAAGAATATGTCAGCTTCATTCATCCCGTGAGTTCCGTAATAGGCGACTAAGAAATAAACCTTGGAAATGCAATATATGCAATAAAGAAGTTAATAAAGTCGCGATAGCCGAGTGGTTGGGTGGTCGGATTTACGAGTCGAGAGACCCGAGTTCGATCCCCAGGTGGCAGGCTCACCACCTCTCACGTTGTCCCGAAAATATCTTCGGTGGAAGGTGGGTCAAAGGGACTTAATTGTCTAGACTAGACCTCTGTCTACCCCTGTATTGGGAATTGCGTGAAGATATATATATTTATTAATTTTATTTATGCAATAAACAGATGGATTTATACCTTGAAGAATACCAGACCTTGACTCAGCAACGGTTACGAGCAGCATCGTGAAAGGTACTGCGCCAATCCGCTTGGCAAGCGTGGCGATACAGCAAGTCTTATAAATTTTTGTAAACTGAATATGTAGATAACATATTAGTAAAATAATTACAAACATATTTAAAAAAAAATATATCTACACGCTATTCAAGGCGTAGAGGGCTCCTTATACAAGGGTAGACAGAGGTCTAAACAATTAAGTCCTTTCGACCCACCTACCAGACATTTACCACCACCTACGAAGACCTCTTTATGTCCAAGTCGACGATGTAATTCGTAAATACGAGTAAGTTTGTGAAAAAACCCATTAGTACGAGCCTCGGGGATCGAACTCGCCTCTCTTGACGCGAATGCCGATCAGCCAACCACACGGCTATCGTAACTAGTAAAAATATAATGTTTCAGTATTTACTAAAAATAGCCACATTCGTCATTTTCAGCAATAACACCCTAGCTTCATAACATATCAAGCTTTGTATGGCAGAAAAAGCGTCTTCAGAGATCAATAAAAGCTCCAATTTAATTTACGCCAAATGTATTCGTAGTCCATTTCCTTCAGGAGAGAAGCGTTAAGCGAAGGCGATTTCTTTTTTATTAGAATACAAAGTCACAGCACTTAAAAGATTAATATAAAATACAAAAATAAAAGTAAAATACATTTTATTGCCAATAAAAGACTTCATTATTAAAAATGAAATAGCAGTGTTAAGACATGTACAGCTATAAGTTGATTAATAGTCTAACAAATAATAAAAAGTAAAAAAATCTATAATTAAAAAAAAACTAACAATAAACAAAAACTTAAAGAAAAATTACCTTTTTTATTCTGATAGATATTTACATTGCTAAATAAATCGCTAATCTTCCTTATTATTTATTAGATTTACATTATACCTAAATATCGTGCAAGTTTAAAAATGTTCGCTTCAATGCGATGATAAAATTTATAGTTTTAAAATGAATTTGGTGCAAATTTTTGTTGCTGGTTGCCAGTAGTCGAGCAAACACTTTCGCACACTTCAACCGTGTCATCAACGCTTTGAGATAGAACAAACCTACTTTAATAAGGTAAGAAGCAACAAACAACTAAATATGGAGTCCCAGTTGTATCGCAGTGTGATAATGTGTGCCCTTCCTAAAAAAACCCGGCAATTGGTTGTTTCGGCAAGAAAAAATTCTAGATGTCTGTACTCGTAATTGAAAATTTCTTCATCCTTCATATATCTTTATCCTAACATCATTTCTCCGCCGTTCTCATCGCTCCTCATATGTTATATAGTCTATACCTAAGCTGTCAATGTTTAAAAGGGTTGAACGACCTCTAACGGCACGGAACGTTGCGTTTTACTGCAATAGCGTATACCTTTTTACCATTTAATAGCCTCAGGCCAACATGCCTATGAAAATTCTATGTAACATTCACAGGAAAAGTTTTACATTAGCGTGCCGCGTTAGCTCTACTGAGCTACTTGGCTACTGCCAAGGTGAACTGTAACTTGATAGCATGCGATTGATCTAAGTTCGAATCCCTCTGTTTGTATAATTTAAATTGATATTTGCAATTTGGTAGGTTAATTTTTTTAGTAAATAATGGCCATTAGAAGGCGGGTGCTTGATAGAGCACCGGGCCATCCGTCACCCCGCAGCAAATATGGAATTTTGGTTCCGTCGCAGACTGCACTTCGGCTGCGGAAGACAGGGCGAGCGTCCCACCTCAGCCGCATCAGCGGCGGGACCCTCGCCAGAGTATGGAGGGTATGGAGCATGGCGAACTGCAGTAACAATACTCCTATTTCGCGACTCCACCTCGGCTGTGGAGGGCGAGGAGAGCGGTGCAAGGGTGACGAGGCAAACACTCCCTCTACAGCCCACTAATACCCCTCAGAAGTGGGCTGACCAAGGCCCCCTGGAGCGGTCCCCTCGTGCCCGGAATTACCCTGCAAAGTTAGGCCGGCCTTGTAGGTTCCTCTTGATCCCCAGTCACGATTACCAAGCCCCACCGCCACGGCAACGTGTCAACCCATCCGGGGGACTACCGAGCTACAATGCCTGAGGGTAAGTGACCGATAGGTTGAATTTATTTGATTGGTTGGTGGATAAGTTACATTTTTAATTGGTTATTTCGTTACAGTTTAAGAATATACCGATGCCTTTCCGTGGGTATCGTAAGAGGCTACTAAGGGAAGAGCCTTGAAAATATCATAGGCCACCGACAGATGGCTGGATAATGATCTCGCAAAATACTAGAACAAATACCAGTAGACGTGTGACGGGCAGCAGCGTCTAAGGTGTGTGTCTTGTACTGCAATCGCCAATCCGCTACCCAAGCATGTCGATAATGGCAAACACCACATTACGGGAGAAACTAATATGACTCTGACTACCTTAGTCTTGGGAAATGTGCGAAGTGATAAAAACCGATGGCAATTAGCAAAAAAGTATCTTCACGCCATTCCTAATACGGGGATAGGCAGAGGTCTAAATAATTTATAATTGTAACCCACATTACAGGAGCTTATTTTGGGGCAACGTGACAGGTGGTGAGCCCATCACCTTTTTTATGTGCAAGCCAACGATATAAATCATACCTAAGTTTTTTTTACAAAGCCCATTGGTACGAGGAGCCATGGGGATCAAATGACTCACGACTCGGCTATCGAGGCGATTAGCAGGTACAGAAAATTACGTAAACTATGACATTGGAATAACGCCAATCGCTACTACGGATTTTAGTAATTTGGCACGGCATTAATTCCATTTGGTGATTCGATTAAGCATAAATTCAAATTTAATAGAATAATATCGCTTCTATTTAGCATTACAAATTAAGATGCAGAAAGTAATTAACAATATGATGATACTTCATATTGTTAATTACTTTCTGCTTGCGCCTTAGTTCGAGTATTTATTATTTATTAAAGTATTTATTCTTTAATTTCTAGCAGTAAATAGTAACATATGTCGCTTTCTATCCTGTATATCGTTGGCTTGGATATAAAGACAGCGACGGGCTCACCACCTGTCACGTTATCCCGAACATATCTTCGGTTGAAGGTGGGTTAAAGGGACTTAATTGTATAGACTAGTCCTCTGTTTACCCCTGTATTAGGAATTGCGTGAAGATATTTATTTATTTATTTATAACAGAAGAGATCCATATAACAGAAAGGTCATACATAACAGGAGAGTATCTCCTCTGGTGTAGTGTTTAAATTTTCTCAATATGGCCGATCGTTTTAACTTGTCAAGATTATTTTATCACTAAAAGCGTCCTTCGATGATTTGGATTTGTCACATACACACAGACAATAAACGGAGTCCAGATAGGTTGAAATTTGATGAAAGCGAAAGAGTTATGCAGGGATGGTGACAGTTTTCAATCTGTTACCTCTGCCCACCCTGTCACGAATCACGTGAAGATAAAATAATAAGCCTTCTCTATATTCTTCTACAAGAAGAGCTCGATTTCATTCTATACGTAACAAAACATTTACCCACAGAAGCGTCGAAAACTAGTTCCTCAGCTCTCGCTTGCTAAACAATTTATTTGTCTACTCGCCGTACGTTTCTAGAAAGTTCTTTAACGTTTTCTTTTACTGGTAAACATTCATTTAGCGTATTTTACACCGATTGCCTGGCCGCAAGTAATGCCTAGACAGAAATAGGTCAAAGCTCTGTAATTAGAGCTTTTCAGTTCACAGTGCCGACTTTATGCACGAGTAATTACGGCTCACAACTATGTTTAATTATTTTTTTAGAACTGAACACGATAAGGATATAAAATAGTGCAAGAAAAATGGTCATCGTTTAATACATTAGGCATAGTAAATGCTGACTTCTAGATTCTCTTATGTAAAAGGTAAATAGAAAAAGATCCTCAAAAAAAATATCCTCACGCAATTCCCAATACAGGGGTAGACAGAGGTCTAGTCTAGACATCTCTCAAGTCCCTTCGACCCACCTTCCTCCGAAGATATTTTCGGGACAACGTGACAGGTGGTGAGCCCGTCACCGTATTTATGTCCAAGCCAACGATCTAATTTGTACATAGGTTTTTAGAAAAACCCATTGGTCACTTGAGGATCGAACTCGTTCTCTTGACTCGAAATTCCGACCACCCAACCACTCAGCTATCGTGACTTTTTGTCAAAAGATCCCCACTTTTAAATTTAATTTTTTTTAATGTAATGCACGCTATCTCTATGCTGGGGTTGACAGAGGGCCAGACAATTAATTTCTTTAAACCAACCTTTCACTGAAAAGATTTTTTTTCTGGATAACATAACCCTGTCGACATCTTTATGTACGAGCCAACAATATAAATCGTACATAATATAAGTAGGTATAGAAATAACTCACAGTTACGAGTCTACATCCAGAGATAGAGCTCGGGTTTCTTAACTCGAAATTCCGACCATCCAACCACTCGGCAATCGTGTGTAAAATCTCAGACAGTCATAAAAAATAGCGCGGAAGCGAGACCACAAACTTGCCATATAAAACTTCAACAACTTCCAACTTTTAATGTTGCCAACAATTAATATCGATCCGTGTAGCTTCAATATGAGTTGGATTAAGTATCGTTGAGTTCACTTTATATAATATTAACTAGTAAATAGATGTTTGTATGTCGTCACTGTCGTATGCTTCATTTAACTTACTCTAATTGATCACAGCCATGTGTAATCAAGAAGAGTGCTTCTATTAGTTGTATGGCTGTTTTAAAATTAACTTTGATAAGAGTTTCTAATGAAAAGTGGCTAATGTCCATGATTTTTATATGTTCACGCAATTAACCATACTGGCGTAGGCAGGATCTGGGCTATGAGGCCCATTCGACACACTTTCCACTGAAGCACTGTGGCAAGCTCGTACCTATGGGTTTTTCAAAAACTTATGTACGAATTATATCGTTGGCTTGGACATAAACACGGCGACTGGCTCACCTATGTCACGTTGTCCCGAAAATATCTTCGGTGAAAGGTGGGTCGAAGGGACTTAATTGCCTAGACTAGACCTCTGTATATCCCTGTATTGGGAATTGCGTGAAGATATTTATTTATAGCAAATTAAAGTAGTAGTCTGTAAATGCCCACAGCTGGGAAAAGGGTTCCTCTCAGATATTTGAGAAAGAGAGCAGGGGAACTTTCACCACGCTGCTGCAGTGTGTATTTGCAGACTTTTTTTAATATTAAGGTCAAAATAGGCGAATGGAGAGACCCGAAATCGATCGCGTCTAGACGCGAAAGTCTTGCTCAGGAGCCAGCGTCCTCACCACTAGGCTACTTCGTATACCTACGTGGCATACAGTGGCGTGGTTAACAGTGGTAGAGCCACGCATCAGCTTTTGTTGTTGCATGAATGGGCCGGCTCGACCGGGGAAGTACCACGACCTCACAGAATACCGGCGTGAAGTAGAAGTCTAACCAACTTCTGCGGCCTAACCGGAGGCCCAATTCTAGGGGGCACTCTAAGGCCGGCAACGCATCTGCTATGCCTCTGGTATTGCGGGTTTTCATGGGCGGCGGCAATCACTTACGTGAGCCACCTGCTCGTTTACCTTCGTTTTCTTTAAAAAATATATATACTAAGGCAGAAAAACTAAGTAAGAGTAAGTCTAAACTTAAACTAATTTTACCATTTATTATTACTACACTGGAAGAGGGTGCAGCCCAAAGGAGACGTATACATAATTTCTACATAATATTGCAATAATGTTTTTAGCAAATTAAATTACAAACCAGAGATCTTCAATATTCTCTTTATTTTATATTTTAAATTTAACATGAGAAATTATTTTTTTTTACATTACACATGGCTGTAAAATGGCCATTTATACTACCCAAAATCATATTAAATAGTAAACACTGTCGACCTTCAACAAGTCAACTGACACTTACACATCCAAACTCATTAATTACGTGTAGTTTTTGATAAATTTTTAATTATCGATATGATACTGTCTTTAAACCGAATTAAATCTTAATATCGACGAAGTAAAACTTAAAATTACTTATTTAACAATACACAACCATCTCTTGGTTCCGACGAGTGATAGTATGAATGATCGACTGCATTTGACTTTCAATTTTTCGATCTCATAAGTACTCCTTTTTTGGTTTACTTTCAGTTTTCATAATCTCTTCACCATTCGTTCCTAACTCATTAATTCGACATAGCGAATCACACTCTGCAATTATAATTTCAATGATACGGTTTTATTCCTAACTTGCTATATATTAATATATATTTCCATGGGATAACAAAGTAAGAAAAGAGGTGACTCCCTTTCTCTCTGTGAATGTCGTAAAATCAAATATTTAGCGGATAAATATAATTTGTATATTTATTTAGCGAATAAATATACAATAAATAAAATAAAATAGGCATTTAAAATAACAAAGAATAATTCCTTTAATAATAAGATTAAACTATGACATATACATACTTTACTTACTCTATGGTAGGTAAAACATTGAGTTGTAAATAAAAACGCGGCAATTAAAATTGAAATGGAGGTGTAAAATTTTCCAAAATTACACAAACGCCGCTTAACAAGTTTACGAGTACTGGAAACGTACAAGGCCTATGAAAAAGTAATTTCAAACGTTTACCATGCGGCCAGAATGCGCTCGACCGTTATTTTTTTAACTAAGACATTCCATTTATGAACATATTTAAATCTTCATTATTTAAAACTCTGTGGTCGTCTCATTATTTCTGCCTTTATAGGTCCATAGCGTCAATTTAAGCTGTTTTAAAGGTAAACTACACCATTGACCGGTTTACGAGTATTATGCAGACTGCGAAACATAACGGCGCTGGTTCGAACCCGACATTCATCTATTATAGTAAACCACTTCAGAACACAAGCATTGCAGATTAGGTGGAATGGTTAACATAAATAATTGTAATTTATATTGAGGCAGTTTCCCGAGGTCGACAGAGATCTAGGCAATTAAGTCATTTGAACCAACCTTTCACCGAAGCCTGTCTGTTACAACTTCACAGCTGGAGAGCCCATCGCTCTATTAGTGTCCAAGCGAACGGTAAAGTATACTTACATAGATATTTATATTTTCAATGATGAATACTCATACAGTATTCTCTCACCAGCAGGATTTAAACCATAACCCGTAGCTACGAAGACAAGATCACTATCAAGTAGGTCTTCGGATCGTATATAGTAAATATATATTGTTGAGTTTATGTGTGTCTGTATGAGTTGCCATCTGAAAGCACAAGCGAAGTTATGTTATATTATTTTATTAATTACTACCCATTGCCCGTGACTTTGTCCGCATTTTGCCGGTAAATACAGTCATCCCTTTCCTCCCCTGGGTGTCGTAAAAGGCGACTAAGGGAAACAGACTTGAATATCGTTATGGCAACCGACAGATGGCGGGATAACCATCTCTATAAATATTAGACCAAAATTAATCAGACTGAACATGGGCAGCGGCGTCTGAGGTGCGAGTGGTCTGGTACTGCGATCGCCAATCCGCTTGCCAAGCGTGGCGATTATGGCAAATCTTCCTACTGGGAGAGGTCTATGACCTGCAGTAGACGTTAACATTATGTATGTATGTAAACACAGACATATAGGTATTCAGTAATTTGTAACTCGTTATTTGTATTTCATTTAAACTTGAACATCGTTTTGTAAGACGACTCTTACTAAAGAGAAATTCACACTTAAGCCATTTCTATGAAGCTAAGCATATTTGTACAATTACTTAAATATCTTTAAAAAGAAACCGATACAAAATCCTTTCAGTGGTTTTATTCCAAAGCTCATACAAACCGAGAAACAGACTAGAATTGTAAAACTTATTTTGAAGTCAGATACGTCCTAGTAACCTATTCTCACAGTTATCTACTTCAAAGCTTATGTACGATTTATGTCGTTGGCTTGGACATAAAGATGGCCACGGGCACACCACTTTCTTCGGTGGATACATTCGGTGGCCTTCTTTTTACCCCTGTTGGGATTGGCGTGAAGATATCTTCAATGGACAGACATAAGTTAATTATGTTAAAAAAATATAGGCTAAAATTTTAAATTTTCCAATTTTGATGTTCGTTATTTAATCCCCAAAAACAACAAAACTCATTTTAGTGAAATGAAATTTATGGATTGGATTGGATCATAGATAGACCTTATAACATATAGAATACCTTTGGTTTTTCTAAAATAAATATTCCGGAGTTTTCCAATACACTGATTGGAAAAAGCAGCTGGTGACTTTGAGGTAGTTAAAATATAGGTTAGGTTTAAAGAATTTATTTTTCTCATAAGAAGATACACTTCACTTATAATGAGATACAATTATTTTATCTTAACTAAATATAAACCTCTAGAGCGTTATAAGTTTGCTATCTTAATTATTACACCTATACATACCCATATATATACTAGTATTTTTATAATATGTACTAGTGAAGTGAGATGTGATGCGTGATATTGCTTGATGAATACTGATTTTTTGATTCCTGAAAAAGGTAGACCCTTTTAGTTCTAGGAAATTAAAAAATCCCGCCGAAATTTCGATATAAGTACAGGACGAAATTGTGGTACAGCCTTCTATACTCGTAATAATTAAATATTTATTTCAATTATTAAAAGTCTACTGAAACCTGTCTTCAAATCGTATATCCGTATGTTTAGAACGTCCTTCAATATCTGCCGGTTAAAGAGGCTAAGTGCGATAGAGAAGGATAATTAAACACACCCTTTTCATGCGCGACAAAAGTGCATTCCACGAAGTATTAAAAAATGGGATTTTCCAAGTGGTTTCCAGGAAAACAATAACAATAATTGTATGTTAGGCCGTACAATTGTAAAGCAAGAAAGACTGTCTGTCGCCATACAACGGTGTAGCACATGACACGAGCTGTATCGACCGGGTTGGGGCGACGCGCGCAGTCAATTGTGCGAAAATCATACCGGCGATCTAGAAATTCCTATTGAAAAAAAGAAAAACGAAAAATAAAAACCGAATTTCTACACTAACTGGCCGTTTTATAAATACAGTATTTTTTGTTTGTTCCGTATTTAAATTAAATTATTATAATTGTTCAGCTTCCATTTTATTTATTTTTATTATTTTGTTTTTATTTTTAACCAGTAATATCCATGTTGGTAATACATTTAATAATTAATATATTGCGATAAATAAATACATACTCATACAAAGATTTGATTGGCAATATGCTTGCCAGCAACTAATACACAGTCTGCGCCCAGTAGTGGTCGAGTCGCGGATTCGCGTCGACGTCCTATCGAAAAAGACGTCTTTTATTACTGGAAATAGAACATTTTTACTACGTTTTGTTTAAATAACAACATGGTCTAGTGTTAACAATAACGCAGTGGTGTATTTTAATGTTTGTTTTATTCCGGTGTACGTTGGAAAATCATTTGCGGTTAAATTTTGAGGGTCCGGTTTAAAACAAGCCATCTATTTTTGGTCAGCATAACATAATTGTATGTCCCATTTGTGTATTACTTACAGATCACTTAAGAAAAAAAAGGGTTACGTTTTTATTTGACTAAAAACAAGAAAACGTTAAGTCATTACTGCATTATGTCACAATGCGTAAGTCCTTAGACATAAAACCTCTTTTTATTTTGCTTCGTTCGTCACTAAAACTGCGCATAAAACATTCATCATGTCAGTTAAAAAAATATTGTAAAAGAATAAAATAAAAAAATATCAGCTTTTTTCAATTTAAAAATTTTAACTATATGGCCAGTACATAAATTTTATCAAAGAATATTTTTTTTACTTACTCTAAGAATTATTACATATGTAGTACCATTCATTTCAGTCTTTTGAGGTTATGTTATGTAATACGGTGGTAAAAGTTAGGTGTAACAGAATTTTATTAACACACTATTCTTAATCTTACAGCCATGATTTTCTTGTAGTATAATATTTTTTTCTAATAGGTGTTTGTCACAGAATTGGTGCTAAACCATATGGCACCAATTCTTTGACAAACACATTGCGTGTTCTGAAAAGCTATATTGCTAATAAATAATCGGCGTGTTGTCGAAAAAAAATACTAAACGACTTTGTTAAAAAGAAATTGCTATTAATTGTATCACAATAAACTTTAGTTCTTTTTTATTTTGGGTTAAGTATACTGTCGATGTAACATAAGCAGAACTTAGATCAGAAAAAGAAAAGAACGAGTACTGCCCACGGCTGGGCAAAGGGCTTACCTAAAATATTTGAGATAGATTAGAGCGGGAGATACCGGCATACAGCTCCAGTGCGTGTTGCCAGATTTCATTTGTGTTCGACATATATATAAAAAAAACAATATCTTCACGCTTTTCAATTCTAGGGTAGACACAAATCCAGACAATTAAGTCGTTTCGACCCAACTTTAACCAAAGACATTTTTTTTGCGACAACCAATCACTTAACAAAAGGTGATGAGCCGGCCGCCGCCTTCTAAGTCTCTTATCAATCATAAATCTACAAAAACTTATGTACGAAGCTACATCGTTGGCTTGGACATTAAGTCGGCGACGGGCTCACGATCTGTCATGTTGTCCCGAAAATATCTTCGGTGAAAGGCTTAACTGTCTAGACATCTGCCTACCCCTGTATTGGGAATGGCGTAAATATATTTATATATTATATTTATGTTATTTTATAAATCGTACATACGAGTACTTGCCTTCTAGTGACTGAATTCGGGTCTCTCGACTCGAATCACGATCGCCGAACTAAAAATATATTATATATATAATTTGAACATGTACATAAAAATATATTTTATTCGTTTATTTTTACAATGCAGAATGCTTCACGATGTTTTCCCTACGAGCACGAGGTTAATTCAGGACTAAAAATTGCTAATAAAAATTTTAACGGTGCCTCCCTTAGATTGAATCTGGGCCAATGTCTTTCCAAGCGAACACTTTGACAACTAGGCTACCATGACTCGCAGAATACAGTTTTAACAGTGGTAGAGCCACGCATCAGCTTTTGTTGTTGCATGAAAGGGCCGGCTCGACCGGGGAAGTACCACGACCTCACAGAATATCGGTAAAATAAAATAAAAAATAAAATATAAAATATCTTCACGCAATTCCCAATACAGGGGTAGACAGAGGTCGAGTCTAGACAATCAAGTCCCTTCGACCCAACTTCCACCGAAGATATTTTCGGGACAACGTGACAGGTGGTGAGCCCGTCGCCGTCTTTATGTCCAAGCCAACGATATTCGTACATAAGTTTTTGAAAAACCCATTGGTACGAGCCTACCAACTGGGGATCGAACTCGGGTCTATTGACTCGAAATTCCGACCACCCAACCACTCGGCTATCATGAATATCGGTGTGACGTAGAAGTCTAACAATCTTCTGCGTTTCGTCTGGTGAGTGCAGGTAACCGGAGGCCCACACCCTCCCCATCCCCCAATTCTGGGGGGGGGGGCACTATAGGCCGGCAACGCATCTGCTATGGTGCTCTTGTATTGCGGGTGTTCATGGGCGGCGGTAATCACTTACCATCACGTGAGCCACCTGTTCGTTTGCCTCCCTTTTATATAAAAAAAAACACACACACACACTGGTAGCTACTAGCTACTTAGCAAGACAATGTTTAGTACAGCGAACTTTCGTGATCCGGCGTTCACCTCGTCGGGAGATAGACCTTCACCGTTGTCCAAATTCTGTCCAGGCTTCTCTTTAAAATAACAACGCCCATAATGAAACAAGCACCGTGGACGAGTGGCGTACACACCGATCTTCATGGTGTTGCCAGCTGTGGGGTCTCGAGTTCGATTCCCGGTTGTGAATAGAAAACACATTTTCTACATTTTATCAGGTGACCCTGACCTGTTTGTGTTACCTTCTTTTTTGGGACTATATAACAGAATTTCTTTAGCTGCCTTCTTTGGGATCATATTAATGTATGTGATATTGTCCCTATCTATATATTTATTTATTTTCAAATCCTGTTGGTTTGCATAAAAGAAAGAAGTAACTATTCTTCATGTAACATGGCTAATAAATTAGCAAATTTCTACTTAAGTCATTAAATAAAACGATTATCGAATGTTATAGCGTTTTTGATTAGTTTTTAATAAACTATTTTTACTTCCCGACGTTTCGGATACTGGATAGTATTCGTACGATTGCCATGCTACTGTCACAAATTTTTCACAAGTTACATATTTTTAAGTCCCTAAGCAGGTTACAAGCCTCTCACGTTGGGAGGATATATGATAATCTCCCGCTTGACAGACGATTTGGCTATTCAGTATTAGGCACGTCGCACCTTAGCTCCAGCCGATGTTCATCAGTTTGTTTAATTTGGATTTGGTATTTTTTTAAATACTCATCTCGAAAAAGACATGTTTTTTTTCTCATCCCGCCATCCATTGGTAGTCATTAAAATTTCCAAGGCTTTTGCCTTAGCCAACTAACGAGACTCATGGGAATACAGGGAGGTAAATTATTTACGTCGATATCAAATGGTATTAGTCAAGATAATGCAGCTATTGGTATAAAAAATAAATTTCCGCGACTGTAATTTCAATATTGAGGTGGTCAGAAGCGAAAGAGGTATGTAAGGATCGTGACACTTGGCGATCGGTTCTCTCTGGCTACTCCGACAGGAATTGTGCGTGAAGATAATTAAGTGATTGTCAGAGGTCTAAAAATTGCTTGTTTATAAGCGACTTAATCCTAAACATGTTTGAAATAAACTTGTAAGGTTAAACTTGATGCAATCTTGGGGCAGCGCCACATTATTTATTTATTTATTTACTAACATACATAAGAGATTTTTTGTCTTGTCTTTTGATGGAACAATGTTATGCCAATATGAATATTTTTGCTGGCATAGATAACATATAAATTGTCACGGGTCTAGGTGCGTCATCCGTTGTTTCTGATTCCGTAACACATTTGCTGTAGCTGTTAACTTTAGGATCAGAGCAATGTATGTGATATTTTCCATATCTAAGACTGCATATACATACACATATATACCGGCCTTTTGTGGTCCACTGCAGGACATAGGCCTCTCCCAAAGGGAGGATTTGCCATAATCGCCGCGCTTAGAAAGCGGATTGGCGATCGCAGTATATGACATCTTAACCTTAGACGCTGCTGCCCATCTTCGGTCTGATTATTTTGGTATAATATTTATTTATACATTACTGCATATATTTATACACAAAGGACGTGAATCGAGACTCTCGATTCAGAGATAGAATTGCTGGTATTTGGCTACGATAGCTCTATTATTTTAAAAGTATCCTAATCTGGTACTAGTGAGCGGTATCACAGTGGTAAGGGCGTTCGCTTCAGAGACCTAGGGACCCGAGTTCGATCACAGGCATTTGTAAAATTTTTCATAGTCATTTTAAGAGCGGAATTTACATTACTTGGAGGCGAATGAAACGTTGTCAGTAAACCTGCGCATCTGAGTTGTAATATAAATAAGAAAAATATCTTCAAGCCATTCCAAATACTGGGGTAGATAGAAGTCTAGGCAATTAAGTCCTTTCGACCCACCTTTCACCGAAGACACTTTTGGGACCGCGTGAAAGGTGGTGAACTTTACCCCGTCTTTATGTTATAGCCAACGATATAAATCGTGCGATCAAACACGGATCTCTAGACTCGAATTTTGGTCACCCAAACACTCGGTTATGGTGTCGTAATAACTCATGGAGATATAATAATTTAAGGAAATATTTAAAATATCTGTGACATACCAGTCAACGGGGACTGAAGTAGCGTGGCAGTGGAGCATGGTGACGTCTTGCTCTAATCTCTCTCGAAGAATATTTCAGAGAAAGTCTTTGCCTTTGGTAAAATAAATAAAATAAAATCAATAAATAAGTGGTATATAATAACCTTTGGTAAGCGGAACGGATTTGCGATTGTACTACTAGACACCTTGTGCCTTAATGCTGTTTTAAATCATCCGTCTGGTCAATTATTCTCTTGTATGTTTTCAAGGTCGTTATCACGCCAGCTTTTAACTGCCAATAATTAAAAGGCTTTCCCCTGTATCAACTGTGTATAGCATTGAGATAGCAGTTGAATTACCGATTTCTGATATTACTAAATAGTTATAACTGCTAAGTTTCTACAAACAGATACCTGGGATTTTTATAGGCCTTTATGTATGTTTCTATGTATATTATGTAGCAAACAGCGTTGTAAACCGATTTTCAAGGTGTCGCCTTCTCTAAGGTTCGATTCCGGAGCGGGTCTGTGTGTTTGTGGAACTTCGTTATTTCTCCTTCTTTCTTTGGGAACCAGAGTAATCTGTGTGATGTTGTTCGGATTTATTAAACTGTATAGATTACCTATATCTATACAGTTTAATAAATCCCATACGATACCCGATGGTCCGAGGTTGGGAGGTCGGAATTTCAAGAGACCCGAGTTCGATCTCCAGGTGGCATGCTTGTACCAATGGGTTTTCTACTTATGTACGAATTTTATCGTTGGCTTGGACATAAAGACGGCGACGGGCTCACCACCTGTCACGTTGTCCCGAAAATATCGAAGGTGGGTCGAAGGGACTTAATTGTGTGGACTAGACCTCTGTCTACCTCTGTATTGGGAATTGCGTGAAGATATTATTTATTATTATATGTTTATAAATATAGGTAAAATATTTGCAGTTTCAGTTTATGTTTCGGTGCTGAATGAGGTAGATGACCAGTTTTCCTAAATGACATAAGAATTATGTGACGTTTTAGTACCAGGACCCCTGAAATTCCATTTTACACGCTACTACTCATTTTGATCTTGAGATGTTTAATAGATCCATATCAAAGCGAGACAAATTTGAGTAATTTTAATTCTAATAAAACAGGCCGTGAATTTGGTAAGTCTTAGTAACTTATTTACTTAGTAACTTATTATTATACACCGAAGAAGGAACAATACAAAAAAAATCAAATATTGGATAACAAAAGGCGACCTTATTGCTACATAGAAATGTATTCCAGGCAACCCCAATTACCAAAAAGAAATATTAAATGAATGTACACAAAAAACAACAGAAATATTAATCCAAAAAAAAAAAATAATATGTAACACAAACCTTCTGTGTGTGCTCATTAGGTTAGAGAAAATATCTAAGGGAAAGAGGAATTGTGATAGAGAGGAGCTAGAGAGATTTTATTCTATTCTTTTTATTCTATTCTTAGATAATGTACTAAACTTTAATAATAGTTTGACCTATTTCTTAAAAGAATCTACGTTTATTATAGTCTAGAATACTCACGATTGTCGTGTCTTGGTGGAAATTCATCTTTAAGCACATTAAAATTCACTTTTACTTATTCCAAAATTTATTTATTTTAATTTATACCTGACGGGTACAATACCATAAAGGCGAAACCGGTCAGGTACTCGTATATTACTTAAAATAAATAAATATTGGTATAATTAAAAGTGAATTTTAATGTGTTTAAATCTAGGTTTAGTTTATTTATCTAACCACAACAACGGAAAAAAAACCGACAAAATATATTACGCTGCAAATATGGTTATCCTTATTGGCTTAAATTCTAATCTAATAATAATAAATAATCTTGTCAATAAAATCCAACTAGCAAAGCGGTCTCGTTGCACTTTTATTTAATTTATTACATGTTTCTATTGTTTTTTTTCTCTTCACGTGCAAACGTCAAATCCACTATAGCCAAGTGGTTCGATGATCAGAATTCGAGTCAAGGCACCCGAGTTTGATTCCCAGGTTTTGTCAAAAACTTTTGTACGATTTATATCGTTGACTTGGACATAAAGACGGCGAAAGGTCACGTTGTCCCAAAAAATGTTTTCGGTGGGTCAAAATGACTTAATTATCAAGCCCTGTATTGAGAATAAACTGAAGATATAGGACATATTCACAAAGCTAAAAATTCCTATAACGTTATTGTATAAACCGTTTAGTTTATGTATTAGCATGGTTCCACTTGCCTAAAATAACTTATATTGTATTGCTGTAAGCGAGCTAATCCTGTATATACACAAAATTATGCACTGGGATTTAGAAAATATATAGTATTTAAATAGTCTTGTACGTTTTTAGGTAAATCCAGATTACACCTATCTAGAATAATGTTAGTTTCATTTCGGATATAGGTCTACATAACACATTACATACACATGCATACATAAAGGCCTGTTGAAGTCCACTGCGGGACATAGGCCTCTCCCATAGGGAGGATTTGCCATAATCGCCACGCTTGGAAGTCGGATTGGCGATCGCAGTTCCAGACCACGCGCACCTCAGATGCAGCTACCCGTCTTGGTCTGATTATTTTGGTCTGATATATTTAGAGATGGCTATCCCGCCATCTGTCGGTTGCCATAACATTATTCAAGGCTGCTTCCCTTAGTCGCCTCTTTCGACACCCACGGGAAGAATGGGAGTGGCAATATTCTTACATCGTTACCACATTTTTTCTTTAAAATAAAACTATTATTTAAAACAAAATTATAATTTTATCGCGTTTTTATTTAGTTTTAAAGGTTTTTAAAATATATTTATTTATTGAAGGTTATCTATTACTCACCTAAGCTAACTTAGTCAATTTAATTTCCTAATAAATATATATAATGCCATTCCCAATGCAGGAGTAGGCAGAGGTCTAGACAATTAAGTCGTTTTGACACATCTTCCACCGAAGATATTTTTGGGACAACGTGACAGGAGGTGAGCCCGTCGCCGTCTTAATGTCCAAGTCATCTATATAATTAGAAAATAAGTTTTTTGAAAAAACCTATTGGTACGAGCCTGCCACCTGGAGATCGAACTCGGGTCTCTCAACTCGAAATTCCGACTACCCTACCACTCGGCTGTCGTGACTTTTTTAAATGCTTAACAGTGAATGTAAGTATTAACATTACAGCGAAAATAACACAGTTTCTATCTGTTTGTAGCTATCCATGACTAAACGACTGAATGGGTATCAATAGAATTTGATTAATGTACGTCACACTGATGGATAAACTTTTTTGAAACAAATCTTCACGCCATTCCCAATACTTGGGTAGACAGAGGCCTAGATAATTATGTCCTTTCGACCCACCTTTTACGAAAGACATTTTTTGAGCAACGTGACAAGTGGTGAGCCTCTCGCCACCTTAATGTTCAAACAAACGGCATAATATATAACGTTTTATTCTAACTAATAACTGATTAGGAATGCCATGCGAATTAAGTCGTGGACTAAAGTTATAAATAATGCCATCCAAAATAAAAAAAAACCTAAAATCTTGTTTTAAATGGTCACGATAAGCGAGTGGTTGGGTGAACCGAATTCGTGTCAAGAGACTTGAGTTCGATCCCCAGGTGGCAGGCTCGTACCAATAGGTTTTCTCAAAACTTATTTTCATATTGGTGCTTCACTACGAAAACATGTTAAGTCTTACTATAGGTTAAAAAAGACATACAGACAGAAGGAGCTAATGTTTATTATATAACGACCTCCGTTTATAGTGGCCTTCAAGTGACATCGGCTTTTATCTACCTTCAGGTCTCGGGTTCGATTCCCGAATGGTACAATGTCCAAACCAATTTTTCTACCTTGTCTCGGGTGTAAGTTTTTATGGTATATTCTTTGTATCTGGTTTCATAACACAAGTGCTTTAGCTACTTACTTTGGATTCAAAACAATTATGTGATGTTTTCTCTATCTATAAATGTATTTATTTACTTATATGTATCTATATATGTGATGTTGTCATTATGATCACCCGGGTGTATGTTTCATTCTAGGCCATTAGGGTGATGTTCACTCTAACGATCTTAACTTGACTTACTTAAAATAGCTTATTGTAGTATATACCTATGAAAGAAACGATTGGCAATATTTTTTTTATTATTATATCTTCACACAAGTCACGATAATAATGTTCCAAATTTCAACTTCATCGGTCTAGTAGAATGGAAGAAAATTTACTGTGACAGACATACATACGAGTGATTCTTTAAAGGTTACGTTTTTTTTATTCAGATAAAAATTAATAACCGGAAAAAAGAAAATAAGAAAATATCTTCACGCAATTCCCAATACAGGGGTAGACAGAGGTCTAGTCTAGACGATTGAGTCCCTTTGACCCACCTTCCACTGAAGATATTTTCGGGACAACGTGACAGGTGGTGAGCACGTCGCCGTCTTTATGTCCAAGCCAACGATATAATTCGTACATAAGTTTTTGAAAAACCCATTGGTACGAGCCTGTCACTTGGGAATCGAACTCAGTTCTCTTGACTCGAAATTCCAACCACCCAACCACTCGGCTATCGTGACTCAATAATATAATAACCGGAAGAAAACTGTAAATATCGGTATTCAGATAGTATTGTAGATGTTCAGTGTAATATATATGTATAAACCTGTAATATTTGTTGAACTACGTAGACGAATTTTCATGGGTTTAATGCTGTTGCCAGCACTGGTTCCATAACACAAGTGCTTAAGCTACTTACTTTTGGATAAGAGCAATATTGTGACGTTATCCCTATCTATGTGTGTTTTTATTTATTTATATTTATTATACCACTGTACTACCAATCGAAAAACACACCCATTAAACCGAACACAAAAAAAATATTTAAAAATCGAACACTGTTTAATAATTTCATCGTTAAAAGCGGCTCGATGTTTGCTTTGTCATAGCCGTAATCGATTCCCACTTAAATAAAGTGGCCAAGAGCCGCTCTTTCAAGCATGTCGTTGATTTACTATAAGTAAGTGGCCAACTTGAGAATAATGGCCCTGTTGATGAACTTATATTTTTCATTAAGTTTTTTTTAATTTATTGTCTGGCCTGCGTATAGATATAAGTATGGCATTCAGCCCTTTAAGTGTCGTGAGTATTTTGTGTTGCATTGACTATTCGATATAAATCGCATACCAGATACAAATGTACTGTAATAAAGATAAACCTTTCACTATTATATACAAATCTCATAGCAGATACAAATCTATACTAATAGCGAATGTTATTAAAGTAATTTTACCCGTCTGTTTGTACCGCATTACGACTGAATGGATGACTTTATATTCTATTTTGTCTTTCTACGTCAATATTGGGAATGGTGTGACGATTTCTTTTTTTATTTGTGTATTGCAACGTATTTGAAAAATTCGACTTTATAGATTTACTATAAGTAAGTAGCCAACTTGAGAATAATGGCCCTGTTGATAAACTTAAATTTTTAAATATATTTTTTTTTAATTTGTTTTCTGACCAGTGCGTAAAGATATTACGTAATGTTTTTAAAGCAATTTTACCTGTCTGTACCGAATTAACGATAACTTAACGGCTGAATCGATGTGACAGCGATGATATTTTATAAAAATAAAACATACTAATAACTAATTACTATACGGACATATCCGAGAAATACTCTATGACACAACGAAGGATGAGGATATTTTTTTATAAATGTGAAGGTACTCAAGAGTCACCATAGCCAAGAAGTCGGGTGATCCGAATTCGAGTCCAGAGACACGAGTTAGATCCCCTGGTGGTAGGCTCGAACAAACGAGATTTTTTTTTTCAAAATATTATGTGCGACTAAGATTAGAGGAAGCAATACAAGAAACAAAAATTATAGGAATATCTGAACAAAACGGCTAGGTACCAACATAGAGTAACTCAAGGAAAAAGAAAGAGAGGAAGGCCCTCAACACGCAGTGGTCTAAAGTGGTGGCAAATAGTACATCACAGAGAGAAGTAGATATCGTTAAGGAGGGGCCAACATTCTTGGGTAAAGGCCTTGGGGATCTTGCTGATAATTAATTTTATTGTTATCGTTATCGTTATAAATCAATAAAATAAATAAATAAATATCTTCACGCAATTCCCAATACAGGGGTAGAGAGAGGTCTACTCTAGAACATTAAGTCCCTTCGACCCACCTTCCACCGAAGATATTTTCGGGACGACATGACAAGTGGTGAGCCCATCGCCGTCTTTATGTCCAAGCCAACGATATTATTCGTACATAAGTTTTTGAAAAACCCATTGGTACGAGCCTGTTTGATGTTTTAGTTTTCTACTTATTAGACTTAAAGAATAAGAGGTCATGATGAAGAAGGCCTTCTTATTCTTTTATATCTTAAATTAATATGTTACATCATTAATTATTGACAGACTAAAAAAACATTGTAGATATAACATATAAAATAATTTTTTCTTTTTTTCTTTTACGTAACCATCACATTTCATCTTGCAATAGGTCAATTTTACAAAAAAAGGCCAATTTTTCATACTTGAATTTCAGTAAAATCAAATCAAAGATTCTAATCATTTCAACCGCTGTCGCTCTGTGGTTGTCTGTGGTTTCGTTAGACTATGCAATAAAGCACGGTTCAGAAGCATCTGCATTCTTAGAATTCCCGCGACACTTAGTCGTCTTTCCATCACTTGATAGATAAGTTCTAAGACAATAATAATTTCGTTTTGACATTCAGTTATATATCTCTTTTATTTCATTAATGATATCGAAGTTGAATTAGGATTTACGCCGATTATATATTAAAAGAATTTATGAATTCTAGTAGTAATTGTCTAGACCTTTGTCCTCTCCCGCTTTTCTAGTAATGGCGTGAAGATATTTTTTTCTATAACGAGTACGTTCGTAAGTTTTATCTTGACAATTTACTTCATAGAAATAATAAAAATAACTTCACACCATTCCCAATACTGGGATAGACAATTAAGTCTTTTCGATCTCCATTTCACTGTGGACATTTTTGAGACGTGACGAGAGAACGTGATAGGTGGTGAGTCTGTTATTGTCTTTATGTCCAAGCCAAAGATATATATCTTACATAAGTTTTGAATAAACCCATTGGTACGAGCCAACCAGAATGTGCAGGAATGCTTTATGAACAATTTTCATAGAGACAGAGACCGCGCCAACTTACTATAGTTTCGGTATTTGGACCAAGGAATCCAGTTACTGGTAACATGCTTTATTATTTAGCAATCTTGGTACTTTAAAAATATATAATTTTGACGACCTCTGTGGACGAGTGGCGTAAACACAACCGTTGTTTTTCAAGGTGCCGCCATCTCGAGGTCCCGGGTTCGATTGCCGGTCGGGTCAATGTAGAAAAACCATTTTTTTTTTACATTTTCTCGGGTCTGGGTGTTTGTGGTGCCGTCGTTGTTTCCGATTCCCATACGACAAGTGCTTTAGCATCTTACATTAGGATCGAAGCAATGTATGTGATGTTGTCCCTATCTACATATGTATTTATTCATTTATGTGAAAATTAAATAAATAAATATATCTTCACGCAATTCCCAATACAGGGGTAGACAGAGGTCTAGTCTAGACATTTTTAAGTCCCTTCGACCTACCTTCCACCGAAGATATTTTCGGGACAACGTGACGGTGGTGAGCCCGTCGCCGTATTTATGTCCAAGCCAACGATATAATTCGTACATAAGTTTTAGAAAAATCGAATCTATCAAAGTCGGGTCTCTTGACTCGAAATTCCGACCACCCAACCACTTGGCTATTGTGACTTCTTAATTAATTAATTTACATATATTTATTTATTTAGTTATTTATACTAGGTACTTCATTGCGAAATCTTGCGCCTGTAGGAATCCGATTAAAAGCATCGGTTTGTCAGTCCATCAATGTTGTTCACACCATCTCTTTAAATATGCCATTGGTTTTAGAGCCCTGTGAAATTCGGGAGGACAGCAGAAGACCTGACAATTGACTTAAGACACTAAATATTCGACTCCCAAAGCGCGATGAGACCTAGCTCTTGTGAAAAACGCTATTGCATCCATATCAAATCTAATCAAATCATTTATTCACTGACATTTTTAACATTAGTTTATTGATAGCATTTTTTTATCAACCGCGGTTCCGTAATAATGTTCCTCTAACGGAGAAGAAACCGGCGAAAGAAAATCCGTTGGTATCCTCTTTTTTTGGTCTCTCTTTTTTATTGTATGTGATTTATTAGTGACCTCTCATATCAAAGGCGTTTCGATAATAGCCAGGTTTTATCATAATGATAACTGAATGGAGTAAATATGTGTCTTTGATGGGAGAATATATATCTGTTTCATTTGCGGTACAGACGATCGGTCCAAAAAGTCTTTTGACGAACGCAGTTTCTATAGGAATAGTATCCGCAATTGGTCTTATCCGCTGGTGAGGACTGGTTCTAAACTCGCTCACAGTTTAAGTCTAGCCTATCAACGTGGAAATGCAGCCTGCGTTCTTGGTACCATATAACGAGGAATAGAGCTGTACGATTACTGTAGTTTGTAGTTAATGAGTATTGTAAACGAAAATATTATTTTTCTTATTCGGCAAATAAAGTATCTGAATTAAAATTTTGGCAGGTCGTTCTACTCGGCAGATTTGAGTGAATATTTTTTTATAGCTTTGTTAATAGCTTGAATTTTGACTGTTCCCGTAAACCATTCCAGATACAAGTTGCAGTTTTTTTATATAGGAAAAGGGAGGCAAACGAGCAGGGGGCTCACGTGATGGTAAGTGATTACCGCCGCCCATGAACACCCGCAATACCAGAGACTTAGCAGATGCGTTGCCTCCCTTAGAGTGCCCCCCTCCCCCATAATTGGGGGAGGAGGGTGTGTGGGCCACCGGTTACCTGCACTCACCAGACGAAACGAAGAAGTTTGTTAGACTTCTACTTTACGCCGGTATTCTGTGAGGTCGTGGTACTTCCCCGGTCGAGCCGGCCCATTCATGCAACAACAAAAGTTGATGCGTGGCTCTACCACTGTGAAGTTTTAGTTGAAGGTTTAGTTAGAATAGTTAACAGGAATAGTAGTAATGTTATTTATCAATGCAATTTTAAAGGGACGGGTTCACCACCTGTCATGTTGTGTGTTGTTGAAAGTTCGAAAGGACTTAATTGCCTAGACTCCTCTCTATCCAAGTATTGGGAATAGCGTGAAGATATTATTTTTATTAAAATATATATTTATGTAAGTATTGTAGCTTTGACATTAAAACGGCGGTAGGCTCACCACCGGTCGAGTTGTCCTTAATAAGCTTCGGTGAATATTGTGTCAAAAGGGTATCACTGTCTGGACTTCTGCCTACCACATTATGGGCAGATTGAGTGAAAATAAAAAATAAGCTAGGTTACACATAACTTTCAATGCTTCGGAGCAGCGTGAGTATTCTAGTATACATAAGATTACTTCAAAAATAATATATTATAATATAATTTGATTGGCGGGCTCCGTGGACTAATGGAGTACCCTAGTTTTTGAGATGTACCATCTACGAGATCCCGGGTCTAGTATATAATGTTGTCCCTGCCCTAATTATGTATTAATTCATGTTTTGAATAGTATCAAAGTTGGTCACTGAAGTTGTGCTAGGTTTAAAGCTTATATTACAGTAACGTCGAAAATCCCTCCAGCTTTAATAAACTCATGAATCGTTAAGAAAAAGTGCCCATCTAATTTTATAAGATGACTTGAATCAAAGATATATTTTATCGAATACGTATAACACAAGACCTTTGTATAACATTTGGTATAACATTTTAGCCGATCGGCTGGATTTAGACGCAGCTTTATATATAGTGCAACAAAATGTTGGAACAATCTCTCGATTTCCTTACATAACTTTAAAACAGTTCGTGGATTTCAGTACAAATACAAATTGTTATTACATGAAGAGCAAAAACAATATTATATTATTGCAATAAAAAAGATTTAACTTATCGGTATTAATTTACGGTATTTTTAAAAATGCATTCAGGAATACCCTTTTTTAATCCCGTTACTGAATATTTAATTTATTTATAGTAAGCCTAAACTAAGCAAACTATTCCCAGTTATAACCTTGTAGTGTTAGTAGTAAATGTAAAATTAATTTTTTTTATCGCCTCGGTCGCCAGTGTTACTTCCAATTTCAGCCAACACAATTTTAAATATTTGTCTATTAAGTATTTATTGCAAGAATAAGTATTTTCGTTTTAGAGCATTTAATTATGACTAATATTTAGTGTATAAATTCTTATATTAAGTCTTGTATTATGTTGATTCTTCGATTTTAGTGTATTCGGATCGTGTTTATTTTTTCCTTCTTACACCTTCTTGAACGGCCTGTAAAAGACAAGACAATAGTTCTCATTCAAAGTCATCTCTCATAAGCAAGATTTGACAAAATCGCAGCTTGATACTTGTACCAGACATGTCAAATCGTAAATGCTGCTACCCATTATCGATCCTATAAAAATTGGTCTGGTATATTTCAACATGGTATCCTATTATATTTGTGGGCAGATAATTCCAAGACTTTTCCCTTAGCCGCCTCTAAAGAAACCCACGGGTAGAAATAAGGGGTGTATTTTTGTGTGTGAATTTGTCATAACCTCAAATATTTGAGAGGCTTTTGCCCAGCTGTAGGCATTTACAGACTTACTTAAATTTGCTTTATACCTCTTAGCCTCTCTACCTCTAGCTGAGATATAGTTTCGGTAGAAATGTGTGGAGGGCGAGCAGCATATGTCACTATATCCAATAATGTATCCACTACTCTCACAGTCAACCATCGTTTATCTAAATTAGCGTGAACAATTCCGCATAGCGGCCATCCTAGCTACCCCCTCATGGTGACCGCTCGAAGTGGTGATCTTAAGGTTATTAACCTCTTCTTAGTTTACCGTGGTTGGAACCCAAACCCCACAAAGTGGGAGCCCGTTCGGGAGTAAAAAGTGTGGCGACATTTATGTCTCCACATAAGAACCTCCCTAGTGATGATCACATTGACATCCTACATCGCGATATCGAAAGTTCGCTCGCTTACACGCATATATACGATTACCGACAGCGCACACTGGTAGAGGAGACGTCCTCCCCAGGTCACGATCAACCGACCTGGCAGGACGGTTGATCGTGACCCTGCACCTGCAGCTCGTGGCTCGTTACAAATGAGCTACTCCTGCAGATTAAGATAATCTCTGATTGTAGCGAAAACTAATTCAATCCCCTTTATTTGCTCAAACATGATAATACACAGTTTTACATTTAAATCGATGTTTGCTCACACAAATTATAACATGCAAATATTGCTTTATGAAAACAAAACAGTTCAAAACAAAAAGTTCAGCACACAAAAGTATTAGGTATAAAATATTAGGTCAAATTGAAAGAACTGCAACATGTTTTAAATATTAAGGCCTTATGTATTTGTATATTACATAATGAAATCTAAATTATTTATAATATTTTCGAAATTAAAAATATTATTAAAATTAAGATTTCTTAGGAACTTAACTATAGCGTAATAAAATTTTTCAACAATTTGTGGAAATTAATTTTAAACCTTGTGTTTAAAATTAATTTCCACAAATTTAGCTATCTTTTAAATTAATAATATTAATCTTTTAACAAACTTATTAAAACTTTGAAAAATTATTAATTTAATCCTTTAAATTAATAAGTTTTTGAAGTCAGAGTGGTAAGCACTCTGACTAAAAGGGTCATAAAATGTATAAAGTGCATTCAGTATGAAAATATACTAATTCAATTTATCTACCTAATATTATATCCACGTGTATAACATAAAACTTCTTTATAAACTGCATTTTTACACGACGACCGTAGTGAAATGGCAGTTGTCAGGTCCTATAATAGTCAGGTCCCCTTAGAGTAATAGGCAACCATTTTCTGGGGCTGTACTGGGAATGGCATGAAGATATTTTTTTTATCATTTTACATTAATATTCTAGTTTTAATTTGTAGCTTTTTTACTTTAATTAATTTAAGATGTGTCAAACTGAACATATAATAAAACCAACTCACCATCTTTCCAAATAACATTACTAGCAACAGTAATGCAGAAAACATAATTTTAAGAACAAAATAATTGAATTAAGTACAATATTAGAATGCGAAAACTCCGCACAAATCATAATTATATAATATTACATATAAAATTAATTGAAATAAAATAGTCATAAAATTAATTGAATTAAAATAATTATAAAATTAATTAAATTAAAATGCAACATCAGAATGCGAAAACTCCGCGCGGATCATTACTATATACAATCAAAGACGCCAGACTGTCTGCCTAGGTCAGGAATTCGGCCTTAGAGTATCGATTGCGGCTGGAGTCAGCTTTGCGGAGTAGAATTATTGAATTAATCTAAATTTACACCGCTTCCATTTACTTATTCGTATTTATTCAATTTATACACACATATCTTCATGCTTAATCTCAATACTGGGCTAGACAGAGGTCATATTTGACCGACGCCTATTTGAGATTTCGTTTGCGTTTTTTTTTTCATACAAAAGAATACACGAACTTAATAGTCACTCCAGCCGAGTGCTTGGGTGAACGGAGTTCGAGTCAAGAAACCCGAATTCGATCCCCAAGGCTCGTACCAATGGGAATTCCAAAAACTTATGTACGATTTATATCGTTATCGGCTCACCACCTGTCACGTTGTCCCCAAAAATGTCTTCGGTGGAAGGTGAGTCGAAAGGATTTGATTGTTGTTAAAGATATTGTTAAGGAACTATGTCTGTCCCAGTATTGGGAATGCCGTGAGGATATTTTTTTAATGTCAAATAGTCGTATTCTTGGCTAGTCTAGTGTCATATATTAGAAAAATTAAATAATACATGTTTCCTCCTAATTTAAGTACTATGTACCATTCATGGTATCAAAAAAGATAAAACATGTCATGAAATGGCTGTGCTATGTCTCGGACATCAGATTGGCTTGCTTCCAAAGGTCGTTGAGGACAGGACGACTTAATCAATAAAGATACCCCATATTAAATCCATTTACTACCAATTATCATAATTGTTTAAGCGTCGTGATTTCACTATAGACGAATGGTTGGGTGGTCGAAATTTGGAGTCAGGAGACCCGAGTTCAATCCCCAGGATTGGGGATTGAACTAGACAGAGGTCTAGTTTAGGCATAGGTACGAACCAATGAGTTTTTCAAAAACTTATATTATTTACGAATTACATCGTTGGCTTGGACATAAACACGGCGACGCGCTCACCAGCTGTCACGTTGTCCCGAAAATATCTTCGGTGGAAGGAGGGTCGAAGCGACTCAATTGCCTAAACTAGACCTCTGTCTACCCCTGTATTGGGAATTGCGTTAAGATATTTATTTTAACGATATTACATGTGTTGCGTCTTCATACGTCTTTGTAACAATACTTAAATCTTTCAAATCATTAATACCTCTCCAATAACTGTAAGTAAACGGAGAAGGGAACACCTAGTGCCTTACACCCCATAACCGTCTATTGTGAAAATTGGGCAACGGGGAACACTACTCTCTGCCTATTACATAAAAATAACGAAGCGTAACCCGATGCTTGAATTTTATAACTTTATTTAAACTGGAAACTTAGTGACATTGTGGTATCAGTGTTAAAATATACCTACCCCGTGGGTGTTGTAAATGGCGACTAGGGGAAAAAGCCTTGAAAATTATATTGGCTACCGGCAGATGGAGGGATAATCATCTACAAAAACAACAATTAAAATTGTCTCAGCAATGAAAAGCTGAGTCTAAAATATAAAGCATAAACGAAGCGATTATTGCAAAGTCCCCCCCTCCTGTATATAATAATATACAGAAGAAAGAAAAACAAAAATATAAAATCTTAAATATCAATAATCTTAAAATAAAAAAAAATGTGCTACATTGCCATAGTCATGTAATGTAATTAAAATAATGTTTTACTTTATGTCATTTGAACGAATAGGTTACAAATTTTAGTTTTAGCAGAAATTAAGCTTAGCCCGCCTCGTCTAAAAACTAAGAAAGTACAGTGGTGGCTTTTGTGTTTGTTAAAGGTTACATACATTCATACGTTACGGCCTCTTCTAGTTCACTGCAGGACATAAGCCTCTCCCATGGGGAAGATTTGCCAAAATCGCCACGCTTGGCAAGAGGATTGGCGATATCAGCACCAGACCACTCGCAACGCAGACGCTGCTGCCCATCTTCGGTCTG
The DNA here is from genome assembly GCA_029286605.1 of Sericinus montela. Lineage (NCBI taxonomy): Eukaryota > Metazoa > Arthropoda > Insecta > Lepidoptera > Papilionidae > Sericinus > Sericinus montela. Next base: position 11,939,073 of record JAGSMR010000019.1, on the reverse strand, counting down.
ATTATTTTCGTCTGATATTTTTAGAGACGGTCATTCCGCCGTCTATCGGTTGCCACAACGATGTTCAAGGTTGTTTCCCTTAGTCGCCTCTTATGACACTCACGGGAATAAAGGGAGTGGCAATATTCTTACACTGTTACCACACGGTTGTAACAGTGTCAAAGGTTAACTGCTATCTAATAATAAACTTACTTTATATATGGGGCAAATATCTGGCGTAGCCATGTAGCTCTAGGGACATAGACAGGTAATATCGGGCAATCAAATGATGTTCCACCTTTGCCGCATGGCAAAGTCCTCCAGTTAACTTACATAACAGATGAAACGCAGGCCTCTACTTTACACCAGTATGCTGCTACGTTGTGACATATTCTTGATATTATCCATCCTATTCATGCAACAGTAAAAGCAGCAAAAGATTTTTTTTTCATAGAAAAGGGAGGCAAACGAGCAGGTGGCTCACGTGATGGTAAGTGATTACCGCCGCCCATGAACAATACCAGAGGCATAGCAGATACGTTGCCGGTCTTTAGAGAAAAAAAACCCCCCTCAGAATTGGGGGAGGGGGGAGTGTGGAGACTTCTACTTCACGCCGGTATTCTGTGAGGTCGTGGTACTTCCCTGGTCGAGCCGGCCCATTCATGCAACAACAAAAGCTGATGCGAGGCTCTACCACTTGTAAAAGAATCTACGACATACGATGAAATTCGTAGAAATTTCCTAAAAATCTTCCTGAACGTCCCTCTTTAATACTCAATAAATACTCGTTTATTTTTATGAAATTACACATGTACGTTATATGTATGAAGATTAGCTTATTCGCACTTGTTAATAATGAAAAGTATAGATAGATAACTACTTTCACGCGTAGGAAGTTTCAGGCAGAAGTTAATTATAATATAAAAATTTACATGTACATGTAAGTAAGCGCAATAATCAAAACACCTCATTAAATATAGTTGACGAACGAAGGAAATATAAAAGTAATGGCAGATAAATCAATTATTTGCAGATTGCAACCTAATATGTAATTTTGAAGAACTCGAAACCGAAGATAAAAAAATGTAAATGTTTAATAGTCTTATAAAAATTAAATACGTATTGGATGAACAGCTGCGTGATAAAAGACTGAAACAAATTCACATGAAATGATAAAGCCGAGCTGAAACAAGCGATATGGTCGCTTCTAGCGCGTCCACGCCAACATGGCCGACGAAGAAAAGCTACCGATACCCCCAACGTTTCTCGAGAAACTTCTATTTTACACGACAGCGACGTTCGTCCTCCTCGCCACTTTCAGCCTCTTCGCGTTTCTCTTCTTAGTACCTTTTGTCATCGAGCCGGCCTTCACCACGATATTCATGCAGTTCGATCCGGTCGGAGCGCTGTGCGTGACTGCCCAAGTAAAGCATTTGGTCGGTGCGAGCAACTGCACTTGGGCGTCGTGCCGTGAGGGCTGCACCAAGGACCTGTACGAGTGTACCCAGATACGCGTCAACTACAAGCTCGGAATCTATCCCAACGTAACGTCCAACGAATTCGAAAACTTGATAAGAGCGGAGAGATCCTTGAGAAAGGATTACGACTACGAGAACAATTACGAAGCGCCAATTGACAAGAACTATCCGGAAATGGAAGACCAGGAGCTGCCCGATGCAATACCCACTGGTTTACAGGGCAATGACTCCGAATGGTACTTTACTGGGGCACGGCTATTCCCTAATGTGAAAGGATGTGGCTACCCACCTATACTTAACTGCACCATATTCTACGGCAAGTACAGACCTTTAGGTACCAACTATACTTGTTATTATAGTCGTGTGGATCCCGGTCTAGTTATAACAGACTTGGATATGTGGCAAAATACTTTGAACCTTGTGTACGCTATGGCTATACCGATACCATCCTTTATAATTTCTGTGATATACTTGACGTTTGCATATTTTAAGATCTACAATACTGAAGAAGAATCAGAGCAAGCTCCTTTGCAGAGTGATGTTGAGGGAATGGCTATAGGTGATGATGGGAAACCAACGACTCCTGGCTCTGATACCTTTAGAGAAGATCTGGCTTGCTTTGGGCATCAGTTGAAGATGCAGCTGGCTAACGAAAAACCAAAAGAAGGTTTTGAGTCCAACAGCCCTCCAATTTCCAATTCTGCTTCACTGTCTGGGTAAGTTTCAAAGAAAAATTCTGACAACTACTTTTTTTTTTGTTCATTGCCTTTACCTATTACTTTTTGTAAATTTCAAAATTCAGCTGAATCGAAAGATTGAGATGTCACAAACAATGTAGCATCTATTGATGTATATGAAACATCTAATGTTACATACGGCAATAATTAATTAATATTAGCTGAAATGTAACCAACATTTCAAAATAAACCTAATAAAGATCTGACAAGAAGTAATAACACAAATCATTAACAACAGACAGTAAATAATGTTGGAAATTGATTGTCGTAAACATTGCAATGCTAATGATTCTGCCAAAGGTACATATGATTTCTCCTTGTTTTCTAAATCGCTTTTGTCGTTATTCACACTGACGGCGGCGGTAGAATGGCCAATAAATTACCATCCATCATGCTATCAGTCCGAGATCCTGATTAAAAGTAAAATAATACGTGACCTAACCACCTACGTGAATATAATGCCTTATTTCCATTTTCAAGCCATGAAAACCATGCTAGACTTTTTTGTTACCAAATAAATGAAGAATTTATAACAACTAACACTGGAGGATATTTTAACTGACTTGTAAGACACCATTGCCTAGGTAAGGGCCCTCGAGAATCTTGAGAATAGAATGTCACGGATTCTACCGTGTCATTTGATATTTTTAAATTCTCATTTACTTAATAACTTATTATATTAAGACTTATTGGAAGACTTAATGATGACAGAGAACAATTGACTACATTTTCAATTAATTAGCATTACAGTATAACATTTAAAGTAGTTTATTTTGAATTGAAAATGCTCTGATATGTAATTCATATTTCTTCTTTTTTTTCACAGTCAGAATACTATAGGAGGCCTTGATCATAAGTCTTTTACATTACGTAACTATAAACACTAAACTCGAAAAATTAGTTTATATTTTGACCATAATAATAGAATATCCAACTAACTTGAAAAATTTGCACCCTTATGTGACCTAATTAAGTCATCCAATACTTCCGCCAAAACTAATATTACTGATTTACTGTCATTCCCTTAATGATGTTAGGAGTAAGGACCACTTACAAAAGCGTGGTTTAGCTCAATATACACAGAAATGATTAAAACCGTTATTTCTGCAAAAAAAACACACACACACACACAATATACTTTTTTTATTAATAAAAAGCAAATATAAGAAACCACATATCTCATGCCAATATTGTCTCGACAGGACGAAGTCGTCATTCGTGAACGCCTAATGAAATATACCGAACAGAGGTACGTTTAAAGGCTTGAGCTTTATTGACATATGCTTTAAGACCACGGTCGCAGTACGCCTGACGTACACACGAATAAATTGTGCACAAATGCTAAATTCAAATGATAAGATGCCACGTTTTAATTTGCATTGACGACTTAAAATTTAATTTTAGTACAGCTTGCTATGAACACGTATTGATTTTCGACGCTTTCACGCAAGAAACTTACAACTACGTAAGTTGCCGCCAGCTTTTCCATGCAACACAACAATTTTACCACATATGTTTTGGTGAGCTTTGGTAAAGAATTAAAAACAACTTTAAATTAATTGATATCAAAATGAAAATAATTGTAATATTACTTATGTAGATGGTCCCATATTCACCATTTTCTTGTAATCTTTTATAATTTTGTATGTGTTATAAATCATGCACAAAAAAACTTCTATTAAAACATTTAAACCGGTCATTAAATATCTTTTAATTCAAAATAATTACAGTGTAACAATTCAAAAGTTCTACGTAATACTATTTAATTGATCAATTGGTATTTTATAAATCAAGTAAAGAATAATATTTACATTGCAAACCTTTGCCCCAAATTCTCCAGTGTTAATAAATACTAAAGATTATTTTTTCCTTTCAGATGACAGGGTTCCTGAAGAGGCGGCTTCGGTTTTGGCAGGGCATGCAAAGTGCACCACGAGCTAAGTTGAACTAACAATGGAAAGACTTTATAAAAGTAATTTTACTCTACAAGTGGTCGTAAAGCTTTCTTGCTTATAAAATGGTCGTGAAAATGCTAGATTAGAAGTTTGCCGAAACAATGAGGGAGCGATAATGCAGATTTTTATAATGCGTTGTGAAATAAAAAAAAGTATTTTGCAAAGTTTCTCGTGATCTGTTTTCTATTTCGTAATATCTTCGACATAGTAATAAATAGCCGAATGTAAATCAAAACAATATCAGTTTTCTAAATAGCAATTTCTTTTTTATTGTTAAAACAGTCCAGTGTTTTGTCCTTAATCTGAAAACTAAAATAAAAAAAAATACAATCGTTATAAAATAAGAATTTTGACTATCGATCGTCTGGATACCAAGAATATCGAATTGAACGAATTTCTTAAAATTGATTTCAATCGAATGAATATTAGATTATGCGTTTTCAAATCATTGCTCAATGATAGATTATTTTCGAAGTTATTGTAATAGAGAATGGCGTCACGTTAAACAATTTATACCATTATTAATTAGATAAGAAAATAAAATTTTGAAATCCTATTTTAAAGGAATAAATAAGATTTAAACACGCTCGTACGCTGTTGATGTCAATGCACGCGTGCTAAAAAGTAATTTATCATTAATTAATTTTATATAAATTAGTAATTCTTGTGAGTGTTCAACAATGTCAAGCCGTTTACAATAGAATAAGAATGCAATTTTCATTATAATTTGTCGATTCTTGACTCGTATACCTTAATAGATAAAATAGTATAAAAAAGATAATATTATTTAACAAATATTATATAGTCAAAAATCTTAAAACACTTATAGTTAAGAATTAAATATATTATTGTCAATAATAATTTTAAAATGCTTCTGTCGTATTTTACTTGTAACAGCACCATAAATGTATTAATATTTATTATTTGTTAAAAGAAGTCCCGATGAATATTTTTACCAATGTCTGAATTATTTTCTGTAAATTTCCAAAATATTATTACTAAACATTTAGGCTGTTAAGTGAGGCTTCTACCCGCCCATTGAAAAGGATGTTCCCTACAAATTTATTCCGAATAAGGCTGAGAAATTATTAATTAGGCCTGAATCATACTAAAACAATTATCGTTCCAGCCGTACCGTTGTAGTCAGTATCGATTCTTCCGTCCCGTGCCTAACTTTTTTAAAAATTCATCGATACTCATTGTCCATAGCGATCCGAACCGACTTCACTAACTGCTCACCGAAATAGTAATTGACTTTCATTTATTTACGCTTTTCGGAGTTCGATATTTACAGAGTTATTATTGTACTGACAATTTCGTGTATCTGTCTATTAATATGGTTTCCATGACGTGTCTGTTTGGAGTATTTATTTGTACAGCAATTTGTTTTTTTTTTAATTACTGTTTTCATGTTATCTGTCTATCAAGTGATACGTTTTTGTCGGAAACAAGATTTTAAATAATAATGAAAAATGATCGCTTCTAATATTACAAGTGATTTATGGTTGTATTAGAATGATAATTTTATTAATATTTTTTTTTATAATATAACAAAAAAGAATTTTGAATATCGCGAAGGCTTTATGAAGAAGCGACAAAAACGCTTTATTTTGTGCTCTTAACAAAAACAATTTGTTGTGTAAGTTACAGTTATTAAGTTTTTTTATAACTTGCTAATAATAAAAATAAACACTTTGAAATGTTTGTAAATTAAAGCTTTTTGCTTTGCTAATATTTTTTAAATTATTTATAAAATATAAGCGTTAAAATTTATATTGTACATTTTCATATATTTTGAAAACTTAAGTATGTAAACATCTAAAAATAATACATTGAAAGTGATTTTAAACAATTTATATTTTTTTCATAAATCATTGATAAGTCTATTCACTTTAGTGAGTTTATTAAAGTGTATAAAAGCTATATAAATGTTAATGCAATTAAATGATTATAATATAATAATACTAAATTAAACGAAAATAGGCAAATTAAAAAAACCGCTTAGACTGTGAAATTATAAGAATTAGTTAGAAATCGCAAAGAACCCACGCACACTAGAAATATTACTCGATTAATTATTATAGTATATTAAGACAAGAAATGAATTACAAAATTGTTTGATTAAAAAAGTTTTAAATTAACATTCTATTTTTTCCATATGCAACAAAAACATCTGGGAATTACAAACTAAATTAACTTTACTTCATTGTAAATTTTCTTGCAATTAATATAGATAAATCAGTTTATGAACTAAAAAAAGTTATACACAATATAAATTTCACATGTAAAATATTTTGTAGTATTGTTTTTTGGAAATGTATTTTGTATTATTATTTGAGATATTAATAACTTTCCAATGACATTTTATTACTGCTTGAGAACATTGGTATTAATTAAATTTAAGATTATAAAAATATCCATTAA